>JACEFZ010028330.1:0-495752 GCA_014155875.1 Cepaea nemoralis
GAGAGAAAGAGAGAGAGAGAGAGAGAGTTGAGCAGATGCATGTCATGTAAACACGCATGTTATGTAACACCGCGAATGTCAATAGGTTTGTGTATTCTCATCTGTCATTATATCAGTTAAATACCATTTGATTTATCATGCATAATATAAAAACTATCGTTCATTACTGTAGTTATTTTTGAGTGAGTCAGTGATGTGTGAAGAGAGGACAAGAACGAGTTAGCGTTGAGAGGTGCATGAGGAGCGGAGAGCTGAATGAGTGAAGCGGGAGAGTGAATGAGTGAACGGGAAATGAAAGAGTGAGCTGGAGAGTGAATGAGTGAGCGCAGAGAGTGAATGAGCGGAGAGTGTGAAATGCGTGAGAGTGAATGAATGGAGCGGAAGAGTGAATGTGTGAGAGTAATGTTTGTGTGTGTGGGTGTGTGTGTGTGTGTAAGAGAGAGCGAGGGAGAGAGAGAAGAGGAGAAGAGAAGAGATAGAAAGAGAGAGAGAGAGCGAGAGAGAGAGAGAGCATCACTATTTTTACGTCACATAAATTTATGTAAAATTTTTCTCAATGTTAACATTTTTAGAGATGCCTCATGAACAAGCGATCAGTGTATGTGTGTGAGTAAAGTGGGAGTTGTTCATAATGGTTTCAATACTAATGTGATGTACATTTTGTATGTGTCAGAGTGAGGAAGTGTGAGTATATGTGGAGGATTGTTGTGTGAGTGTGGGGATATGTGTGGGTGGGGGGTGTGTGGGTGGAGGTATGCATTTGGATGGGTTGGGGTGTGTGGGTTTTTGGTGGGTAGTGGTATTTGTGGGTGTTGGTTAGATGTGGTGGATGGGTGTGTGGGGGTTAAAGTAGGGGTGTTGGAATGGGTGTGGGGATGTGTTGTGATGGGTGGGGAATATGGTATGGACGGATGTTTTAAGGGGATGTGTGTTTAGGTGGGTGGAGATGTGATGGATGGTTTGAGGAAGTATGTGTGGGAGGCGGGGTTGTTTTGGTAGGGGATTGTGTGGTGGATTTGGGATGAAGGGCGGGTGGGGAAGAAGTGTATTGTGTGGGGTTGAGATATGTGTGCGGTTTGTGTTGGTGGGGATGTGTGAATGATGTGTGGGTGGAGGGTATGTTTGTGGTGGTATGGGTGGAGGAGAGTGTGTGGACTGTGGGGATGTCTGTGATGGGTGTGGGGAATGTGCGTATGAGTGGGGCTATATGTGTGGGGTGAGCCAGGGGATGTGGTCGGTGGGGGAAGTATGTTGGGGAGGTGGGTGGGAGATGTGTGTGTGTGGATGGGGGAATGTGTGGGTAGGGGGTGTGTGAGTGGCTTAGGGGGGGAATGGTAGGTGGTGAGGGAGTGTATGGGTCGGGGGGATGTTTTTTGAGTGTGTGGAGGATGTGTGTGGCCGTAGGGGATTGTGATCGAGCAGATGTTTGGTTGGGAGTGGGTGGGTGGGTGGTGTGGGTGAGTATGGAGGATGTATGGCCAGTGAGTGAGTGTGTGTTGGTGGACAGGTAGGAATGCTGTGTGTGGTTGGGAGGAGGGGTGGTGTGTTGGTTGTGATATTGTGTGGGTGAGGTATGATGTGTGTGGTGGTATTTTTGTGTGTAATGCGAGGGGTATGTGGGGTGGATGGGTAAGGGTATCTGGGGGTGTGGGGTGGGAATATTGTGTGGTATCTGGGTGGGGGATTGTGTATGTGTGTAAGTTGGATGTGTTGGTGAGGATATGGGGTGTATGGTGCGTAGTGTAGGGAATAGTGCGTGGTAGGGGGTGTTTGTGAATTTGCGGTGGGGGATTAGGTTAAGCATGTGTGGGGTGGTGGAATGTATGTGTGGTTGGTGGGGTGTGTGTGAGTGGATGGGGATGTATGGTTGGGTAGGGAGATGTGTTTGGTGTGTGTGGGGGGGGGGGTAGGGACATGCAGTTGGTGGGGATTGTGGTGTATGGTTTGGGGATGTCGTGAGTGGATGTGCGATGTGTGGGTTGGTGGGGGGATTGTGGTGTTGGTGGGGAATATGTTGTCGATGGAGATTTGGCTGGGGGATGGGTGTTGATGTGTGGGTGGGTAAGAGGATGTGTGGGGTAGGATGTGGATGGGCGTGGGATGTGTGGGTGGAGGGGTAATGTTTGAGGGTGGCGAGTGTGTTTTTGGTTTTGGGGGATCAGATGAGGCAGTGTGTGTGAGCGGGGGGATGTGAGGGAGGGGGATGTGTCGTTGGTGGGTATGTATGTGTCATTGTTGTGCGTGTGTGTCGGTTACGGTGGTGTGTTGTATGTGTCTCTTGGTGCGCGTGTGTGGGGTAGGTGGGGGTGTTGTTGTGTGGGTGGGGTGATGATGGATTAGGGGGAGATGGTGATTCATAAACATTGTAAATTAGCCTTGTTTATGGTTTACAACATTCATTCACAATGTTTATTTTCTTCCTATGTAAATGTATAATGCTCTTGATGAACGAAAGACGATTTAGGGTTGGAAGGGCTGATCCGAATGTTAAGACGGGCCTGCGCGACCATTTGTGACCCTAATGAAGTGATTGATTTGATTTTGATTTGAGTGTGGCTGTTCTTTAACTTCATCCACCACCTGCACCCATGGCTTCACGCAAACCCTGATTCGGGGGGATAAACGTGTACTCCACCTTGCCCAAAGGAGGGCACCTTACCTCTCCTTTGATAGGGGATACCCATACCCTCCGCATATATCCTTCTGAGATTTGCGCGTCGTTAAATAATGTTGCATGTTGGATTAAATGAGTTCATTGCGTTTAAATAGAAAATTAATTAGAGGTCTTTCTTCTAAAATGTAAAGGAATTATTCCCACTGCCACTTCTATTACCTCTATTGGTGTTGCTCTTGGAGTGCCTGCTATAATACAAAAAGCGCGTTGCTGAATTATGTCTAATGTTTTTGTAGTCTGTTAAACTGTATATTAATCATATATCGATGTCATCTATTCATTTGTATCTTTAACTTCCTCTAGCTAATTTGTCTTTTAACTCTTCCTACTATATGGTTTTCAGTAAATTTTTGCGTTTCTTTGATAAAGCCAAGGTAACATATCTTCTAGTTTCTAGTTATTATTTCTTTCAGCATTCGATTTTGCTTCTTGATAACTGAGTTTTTCCCTAATCAATCACTACGATAGCACTATGCAAGTGGTCTAGGCGAGCAGGTCTTTCCGCAGATCACGGTGCTTGAAGTTCACTGTAAGCTCTTTTGATGATATTCCTCCATGCCATCGTCTCAGACCGGTCTGCATTATTTCTCTCTGCCTGTCTGCCCCTGCTGCTGCTGATCATTCCTGTGGTAAATCTATGTTCCAGTGCCTCTATTCTCATGATTGACCAAAGAACACCGTTTGTCTCTTTCTTATTGCTCTGTACAGTACTCTACTCTCATTAACCTGTGACTGTCAATTGCTGTTACTTATTCTGCTCGCCCAAGGTATTGACAACATCTGTCACACAAGCCACATCTCCGCAGCCTACAACCTCCTACTAATTCGTTGCGTCGTTCTATGACTTCTTTATTCGCCTTTCTTCTTTCCGTCCCAGAAACTCGCTCTAGTGTTGTGAAGATCAGTATTACAAAAGCTATTCTCCATCTCTGAGTCGTGACAGTGGCGGACTGGCCAGGGCGTCACCTATCTCCATGGCAACAGGGCCCTGTGGGGCCACGATGAAGTGGGCCGTCTTAAAGATTACACAAAATGTCAATGACCTTTCAGCAGCTTTGTCTCTTGGTACCCAATATGTTTAGTCCCCAGTCCGTCACTGGTCATGGTCCACGTTCCCAGGTCATACAGTAGTCGTGAACAGACAGCGCATTTTATCTGTCTCGTGTTCATTTTCTGTGGCATTCATTTGGAAAAAGGTGTATCGTTTTCTTATTGAATGTTTCCTTTGCCATTTCATTTCTGTTCTTAATCTACATTTCTATACCTCATCTTCTGCTATTCTTCATCTGCGAAAGTGGGGGAATCATTGGCCGTCTATTCCTCTGTGTATTCAGGCCTATAGAATGTGATACTCTATCACATCACAGGCTCATAGTCAGAAAACTGCCTCGTGACACATCGTGTTTAACATGGCGGAAACACACAGAATAAATGCATATACAACAATATAAGCGTGATGTATAGTGACTGTGCGTATACAACAATTCTGACCAGACAATGTTATCATGTATTGGAGGGGGACACATGCAAACAAGGCCATGTCAACATGCATCAGGACATAGGAAACTATAAGATTATACCGTTCTTGAAGACACCGATGTTTTAAATAACAACAAATCAACAAATAACTGACATTAAGAACAAGAAATATCAGTTGCATCGTATCTATAGATGTTTGTAATATGACTAAATTGCGAAACATTTCTTTAGAGGTGAACCAGGCGGTTCCTATTCTCATATTGATGTTAACAGTATACTACTTAAACTTTGCTAGTTCATGTTCTACTTCCGCCTAGGCTGGTGGTGAAACACCGTGGACACGTAAGCTAGTTTTCCTAACGACTGTCATCTGCTAGTATAGTCACGTGCTAGTTGGCAGCTAGGGTCAGAGTTAGCAACGTTGACAGCCACAGCATCTGACTTAAGATATTCAACGTCCCTTTGTTGAGAGCTTGTACAGCTGAAATGAAAAAAAAAAAAAGCAGGTGTTATTAGTAGCAGCAAAAACAGTGGAATTGCATGCAGTGTGACACCATTATATATTTTATATATATTTATATAAACTCTAATGGAACATCAGGTCTAACTAATTCTCTTTGTGAGTTAACTTCTTTCAAGACATATTATATTAATCGCTCTTTCTATCCGTCCACAGTGTTATCATTTTCTATAAGCCACATCTCTGTAGCTCCCACATAATTTCTCACTAGTGTGGTGATGGTAATTTCTCTCTAGTGTGGCCATGAAGTCCATGATTCACTTCCATACATCAGTACTGGCACGATATAACTCTAAAGAACTATTTCCCTCACCACAATCAGTAAAGATAAATTGCAGCGAATATTCTTCATTTGGTGAAATGGTGCTTTTGTTGGGCTATTCTTCAATTACCTTAATACATCTTCCATCTGCTGTTACTAAAGTACCCAAGTACTTAAATACCTTGACTTGTCTCAGATTGGTTCCATTACTTTGCATTTGAGAAGACTTTGTGAATACCATTACTTCTGTTGTTCTGTTCTTCAGCATAAGCGCTACGTTTTGACTTTCTGTTGCAGTTATATCTATCATTTCTTGTAACCGCGTTTCATTTTCACCTACCAAAACCATGTAATCAGAACAACGCAGGTTGTATACATTATACATCTCTACCAGCACTGACGTATCACGTACTGGAAGGACACTGGCATTTGTAGATGATGTCATTGCGCATAGGCAAGGGAGAGACAGGATGTAAATAGCGCAAGGTTGCAGGAGACAGTAAACAAAATCATCGACTGGTGCAAGAGATGGGTAGTGTCGTTAACCCAGATAGAAAGTCTGTATTATGGTGCTCTGTGGATAATAGCATTCTCAAGGCCGACGTCCCAAGTCTCATAATAAATTGCAGAAATGTCAAGAGAGAGAGAGAGAGAGAGAGAGAGAGAGAGAGAGAGAGAGAGAGAGAGAGAGAGAGAGAGAGAGAGAGAGGAGAGAGAGAGAGAGAGAGAGAGCGTAAATTGAGGTACTGTCGTGGATTACCATTAGTGTCGTCCCTGAAGTGAGGGGAATCAACACCCACATTATATTTTAACCCCCTATCATTATCCTGGAGAATCCACTAGATTCCGTCCACCACACTCCCTCAGTTTATGGACACCTCTTTCTCTCTCTCTCTCTATCATCACTGGATCATGCCCCCTCTCATTCTTCCCAACACAACATACTCAACAACTCTATCTACTAAAAAATTAATTTATTAAAAGAAAAGTGTAATGTATGTGAGAAGTGTATGCGAGGAACGTGTGTCGTATACTATAATGTGTGTAGAATCGGACCAGCAGATTAGGAGCCAAGTCAGATCATCCTAGCAAGGTTACACCACAGCACGTTAGCTCAGCACATAAAGACCTCACCGAGCGATGTGTCTCTCCTGCCAGTCGCTGACATTCTCTGGTAGCTACTTGGTAATCCATATACATGATCATCCGAAATAGATACAGTCTATAGTTTAACACTGATCTTGGATCGGTTACACACTGCATACTATAAGTCCCTATAGTTCTTAAATGTACCAATCCATGTACTGTGAAAATATGTATCACTGTTATTGGTAACACACTTGATTCTATCTATTGTCTAGATTATCCCAAACACTAATGTCCCTTGTAATATTCCACTGGAATCTACAACTCCATGTGAATGCTACGTTTAGTGTTCCTTTTTAATCCCTAAGTGTTCATTTGATATATGGTGTAAAAACGAACATCACCCATCCTAGGTGAACTCTATCACACAGGAATCGTTTATATGGTTTTGCTCAACTGAGCCATGTTCTGGTGGAACATTCCGATCATGGGCCCAGCATAAACACTATTGTATAAACTTTCTTCTCTGAAGTTATTCATCTTATTAAACCATTGACTGTTCATTTCGTGTTCTTCCTACCCGGAGTAGAACTTCATCAAAACCAGTGTAGAGCTTCCTCGTAACTGGCGGGGAACCTGTTAGAGAAATAACACACCTGGTGAGAGCACTAGTCACTGACCTTACAAGCTGAGTGTAGGCCTACGGCCTCGCTCAGATATTTACCAGCGAACTAAACTCTGTCATGGAGCAGAGGAGCTCATCACCTTGGTCCGAATTAGGATAAGACAAGGAAAAACCAATAGACAGAGTGCAGAACCCCAGTAGGCACCCACTGGAAGACCCCACCATTGGACATTTCCCCCATCTCCCAACCCATCCTCAATCTCTATAAACAACCCCACAACCTTTCTCACTAGCAAGCCAATTACATATCACCCTAGCTTTGTTTACTGCAGCTTCCTACAGTCCGCCGACACTCTTTTACTGCCTAACCACAATCGCATACACTACGTTGAAGTCCTAAACGCTAACTATCACCAGTCTATCATACATTATTATACTAAATACAAGTATGGAGCCTTATCTAACACGCCTTTCACTCCTGAATCACATCTAAATTTTGCCATGACAGCACTGTAATTAAATTTATATTAATCCCGAACCCGAAATATGTTTTCCAAATTCATACAGAGCTAGCGAAACACCGTCCGTCTAGGCCAACTCTCTTGTTTACAATCGCTGCAACAAGTTAGGTTTTTCTAACAGTCTTGGAATTGTTCTAGTGACGTCCTTTGATGTCAACACCAGATGGTCCCAAGGGCAGACTATCCATTTCCCTTACATCACTAAGAATTATTGTCTCCCTTATCTAAACTACAGCACCCGTCTCTCTTTTATCCTGCGAGTCGACAAAATAACCTCGTCATATTTTTCCGTCTCCCAGGGAATTCTCAAGGACGGCTGAACCGTTTGATCTCTTCGCCGCCAGTCACAAACAACTTACAGCTGTGAATCAGACTGTCTCTGTTATTTGTATCATCTGATCGTTAACTTCAGTGGTTTTCGTGACAGGTACCCGAGAGGCGCTTTCAACAGAAGCCTGTCGTTCGAGGATCACTTGGAAAGAGTTGTTATGACATCTAAGCAAGGGACTTGGTGCGCTGAAGATTATGGCAGTAATGGACATGAAGCAAAGAATGTTGTTCATACTCTATCAACATATATCTAATATTATCTAAGTAATTTAGTGTGGATTGGGCTGATCAGTGTCAAAGAGTCAGTTGGTGAAACCAATGTGCAACTAGAATGAAGCTATGCAGTGATCCTGGGATGCACCAGGGACACGCCGTTATTGTGTGTGTGATACACCCTATGTTTACTAACGATTGCGGACAGTTTCAAGGTGCTGCAAACTAAGTCCGAGTCTCCGAGTCTCTGCAGTCAAGGAACACTCCCTGTAAGAAGCCCTAGACGCAGTTAATGGCCACAGGGTGATAAGAGGACAATCATAGATGGCTCAGCCAAAGGACACAAACAGAGAAGAGTGCATGTTTGAGAAAATTTGGAGAGGGAATGTGTGGGTCAGAATGTCAAACGTCCGGGTTCATAATCACATTGGACCGAAAGTTCAGGGACTGGCTGGCACGCTACGCTGAATGAGAAGTGCAACAATTGATTCATGACAATTCGCGCGAGGTGGTGTGATCATCTACACAGATGGCTCTGTGCAAAGAAACAAATAAAGTGCCCCGGGGTTCATAACAAAGGTTAATGGACGGTGTTTAATCCAGGAAATTCTGGAACATGATACTACGATATCTAGTCTGAGAATGGCGATGGAGTAGCCTCTCGTCCGCTGGCTGGCGGATAAACAACACATATATGTGTATGTGTCGGGATTGTACAGGATTTACAGAGCATGCTGAGAACGTTGAAGATAGGCTTGCTTCATGCAGAGAGGCTTGCTTCATGCAGAGAGGCATGCTTCAGTTCAAATATAAAAAAAATGGGGAGCATCTGTTGGATGTTGCCTCCAGGACATGTTGACGTAGTGGGAAACGAGCAGGCAGACAGATTGGCTGGGTCTGTACCGCTGGGCGGTGTCTTGGTGCACGATAAGGCAGATGTGGTCAGGTTACTGTGGGTGTATAGTGTTACAGATAAATCATCGAAGCCTAGAGAGAATAGTGCGACAGAAGTGTCTAGAGGGAAATTGCAACAGTATCTGTGTAACATGCCTCAAGACAGGTAAACATACATATTATTGAAAACAATACTTATTGTGTATGATGTATGCTCGTGTGTGCGTATATGCGCGGGAGAACATTAGAATGTACAAAGCAAAGAACCCTTTTACATGACTTGAGGCCCAGTGGCTATAAGATGGTTCTTCTGCTGCCTTTTATCTCCACATGAAGCACAGACACTCAGTAATTACATACTTGATTCAGATTTGCCAAATTGTATAGCTAAAGTTGTCTGCTAGATGAAGTAGCTAGCATGAATAAACCCTCCTTCTCCTCGCCTTTTTCGTCATACATGGTAGGTTAAGTGTTACTGTTCTTCGCCTTCCTTGTGGGTCTCCACAATACACAGTGTTTATATATGGTGCTTAAGCCCATATCTTTCTAGACCAGTCTGAAGTGGGGTGGTGTGTTCAATATCACGCTGGCAGACTTTATTTCCTAGAACAATAATTAGTAGCCAGGTTAAGCTCGGTCGACATGAGAGCCCGACGATGGGGATTTGAACACATGACAGGTCAGCGCGCTAGCCACTGCACCATTGCTGCTGCCAGTAGAGTGTGCGTATATTTTATGTTATGCATTAAATCAGAACAACTTCCAATAGAGAATGGCCACGTACTGCAGTCAGGCAGTGTTAATCTCAGCTTTTCCTCCCTGACCTCCTTCTCAACCTAACCAGAAAGAAAAAAAAAACAGAAAACATTTTTATAGACATGAAATAAGAAACAATAATTATTGTCACAGAAAAGAATTACCCAATCGTCGTAACAAATGAACATTTTTAATGCTGGATTACAATACGCAGTTTAGCATGTTTTGTGATAAAAATAATCACACAAGTAATAAACAGGCAAATGACTTAATGAAAGATTGCAACACGATTTTGTGTTTTCTATTATTGACAACCACGCCGGACATTTCACTGAAGTCAATCCATTATGCATCTCTCTCTCTCTCTCTCTCTCTCTCTCTCTCTCTCTCTCTCTCTCTCTCTCTCTCTCTCTCTCTCTCTCTCTCTGTGTCTGTGTGATTGTGTGAGTGTGTGTGTGTGTGTGTGTGTGTGTGTGTGATTGTATGAGTGAGACTTACTGGCACCCTGCCGTCTTGACAGACGACAGTTCGTAAAATGGAGTTATACTTCTCCATAACGCAAACCCTGGGCTGAGTTTAGAGATCTTGTGTTGCCCATGCAGCATCAACCCTCTCTTGACCTGCCTTGGTTACTCCAGAGGAAAGGTAATACCAATACATCTGGAACAAGACAAGCTGCAGAAGCTGCCGGATCAGCAAAACAATGCTCCAACTGTCCGCCTATCGGATCTTCCATCCTAGACCAGTTGCCGACCAAGGCTTAGATCCTGGTCTGCCCTGCCACGACATTTAGTCTTTAGGTTGCATTTCCTCGCACTAGGGTAAGGCTTGTACCCTCCCAATTGCACTCCTCCGCCCGAAGCCACTGGCACAATGCGGGGTGTCGCTGTCATAAGATAGCCGTCATATCTGGGTAAGACCTGATATATATGTATTGAGTTACATATATACGTATATAAAAATCTCATTATCCAACATTCTGTTCCGGTGACAATGTACATTATAGGTGCAACACACAACTGTGGTAAGACGTAGCTTCCTCATGTGTGTGTGTGAGCGAATGAGAGAGAGAGAGAGAGAGAGAGAGAGAGAGAGAGAGAGTGTGTATGTGTGTGTGAGATATGAGAGAGAGAGAGTGATAGAGTGTGTGTGTATGTGTGTGTGTGTGTGTGTGTGTGACTACATATGTGCATGACACTGTGATTAAGTGTCTAAAACTATTTTTTTTCGCCATTTTCCCAAGGTTCTGTATACGTGATTCGTTCCAAATGCTTTCAGCTTGCTGCCAGCAGTCTTTGGTTCTCACCTCGACAACTAAGTGTTCTACGAACCGGTACTCATTAGACACTGACCATAAATTGCTCTTTAAGTTTCTTTTTTTTTGGGGGGGGGGGGGAATTGAAAAAAAAGGGGGGGGGGTATTTCTGAGATATCATACATTGTACTGATTTCCGTGTTTATAAGATTTTAGGTTTCTCTTAAATTTTAACTTTATTTATACAAGCCCTAATCAGGGTTCAAAGAACCTGGATGCCAATACACCAGACTTGAGATTTAAAACGCTGGCTTCAACAGAATTCACCAGCTAACCAGCGATCCAGCCAGCCAGTCAGCCAGCCATACAGTCAGACATCGATCCATCTAGCCAGCCAACCAACAAACCAGCAATCCCAGCCAGACATCCAGACAGCAAATCAGCCAACCAAAGAATCATCCACCCAACTAACCAACCCACCACCCAGCCAACCAACCAACCATCCAGCCAGACATCCATCCAACCAGACATCTAGCCAGCCATCCATACATCCAGCCATATATTCAACCAGCCAATAAACCACCTACCCAACTCAACCCAACCAACCAACCAACCAACTAATCAACCAATCAACCAATGCATTAATGTTGCTTATATTATTATTTGCTGTCCGCTGCTTAAGTTTTCCACATAGATCTGTTTCTATTTCCCCCTGGCTCTCTTGCACAGTTTGTTCCAACATAATGCTAATTTCTGTAGTAGCCTTATTGGGACTCAATAAAACACTAGGGAAATCAGTGTTAGTCATGTCTGTTTGTTTCACTTCATGAAATAATGTTTGAAAACGTAACTAATTGTTTAGTGTAAAAATCACTTCAAATCAGTTTGTTCCAAAAATGTTATGCACAGAAAACATTAACATTGAATAAATAGATAAGCTATTCAGTTCCCGATTGTTCAACTTACCTCTTCCTTCTTCAGTTGACAAGAATCTGGCTTCAGCTTACAGGAGGCAAAGGTGTTGAGATCCCTGCAGACAGAAGCATGTGTATTAAAACAGTCAGCTGTTTACATTTTTATCATATTTAGTCTCAATTTGCTGCAACAATTTAATCGATGGGGAAGCAAAGGAAGAGCAGTTAGATAGTTAGTTAGTTAGGTAGTTAGTTAGGTAGTTAGTTAGTTAGTTAGTAAGTTATTAGTTAGTTAGTTAGTTAGTCAGTCAGTCAGTCAGTTAGTTAGTTAGTTAGTTATTAGTTAGTCAGTAAGTCAGTCAGTCAGTCAGTCAGTCAGTCAGTCAGTCAGTCTGTCAGTCAGTCAGTCAGTCAGTTAGTTAGTTAGTTAGTTTGTCAGTTAGTTAGTTAGTTAGTTAGTTAGTCAGTCAGTCAGTCAGTCAGTCAGACAGTCAGTCAGTCAGTCAATCAGTCAATCAGTCAGTCAGTCAGTCAGTTAGTTAGTTAGTTAGTTAGTTAGTTAGTTAGTTAGTTAGTTAGTTAGTTAGTTAGTTAGTTAGTTAGTCGCGGTTCCAACTTCACGGCAACGGGTCGTCCCCATTATGCTCCATTCCGGTGCCAGTGAATATCACACACAATGCTCCTCACTGCCCAATGTGAAAAGTAGAACAGACAGGAGTCTCGGCAAGCCAACAGCCCGCACAGATACACTGTGCATAATGTCGCCGCCAAAATGCCAACACATAAGTCCACTATGAAAAATATAGTTCATCATCGACGGAAGCGGTAATCACCAGAAAGACTTCATTGACTCGGGTTTTATCCCATATGGCTCGGTCTCTTTCCGCAGGACGACCCGCCGAAAGCGCCGCACAAAGCACGAACTCTGTAGCTTCAGCAACGATCTCCTGAAAAACGCACTCGTGAACCGAAAAGGCGAACCAGTCAATTCAGCAACAGCTGGCACCATCGTTCCGAACATGCAGTTTAAGCTACAGTACAAACAACCGCGGACAGATGTAAAAGCATTCCACACGAAATTCACAGCTCACAGTGTCGCGCCATGCACTTAACTCAGTAGCAGGGCGACGGAACCATACACTTCCAGTCCGACATGAGGAAAATGCGAATACAAACCAAAGCCAGGAGCGTAAACACTCCAGAGGCCTTAACGGTTCTAATGCCTATCCGCCATGTTGGGCGGGAAGAGCAGTTACAAATGCACACGGCCAATTGAGACTGCCGTTCTCATTAAATAATAATGACAATAGCATAAACTGCAATAAAATACCAGGTGACAGAGAGGACCGGAAGCCATGACTGCTCTGTAAGTCAAGTGTGTACAAGACCCATTTTGATACCACGAGGCACATTGGGTATATGTTGTTAGTCCCATATTTTTAAATCAATCGGCACTTGACGGGTGGTGTCAGCAACACATGGAGACATCGCTAAATGTCTTGGTAGTCAGGTGAGTCTGGGTCGACCTGGTAGAGCAGGTATAAAATATCCCCGGCTTGATGGGGACTCGAGTCCATGATACAAGGCCGGCGGCCAAGAGCCTAGCCACTCAGCCACCGTGGCCCACCTCCGCCATTACAGCACACGATAACGCTGGGGCCGGCGTTCGTGTCAAATTAAGTAATGACATCCATTGTGCCTCAATCACCACAGGAACATTTTGTAACAACTTCTACGCTGCAGCACAAGCATTGAAACAGACAGAAAAAGTTTTGAAACAGGCAGCAAGAGCTTTGAAACAGGCAGCAAAATTACTTATTCTGGATGAAATAAATTCTAAGCGACAAATGGTGATGTTTTAATGACAAGGTCTCTATCATGACAGCCCTGTAAAACACAGCCAGAGGACTAAATGATGTGCTTCTTTTCATTGAAAGCTTGACCGGAACGTGAAAAAATTCACAATTCAAAGAGTTGAGTCCTGCAACAGCCAGCGAAGAGTCCTAAAACTAATGGTACCAATATCAGTCTGATTATATGTCCGTCTGGTCTTTCCTCGGATGACAATTCAAAAGATACAGCTCATTGTAATGTATCAGGCAACGAAGAAGCTGCTCGACTTACAAAGGTAGGTGGATTTCTACAACAAATAATTTAAGCACAACTATTGAACCATTTTTTTAAACAGACGTCTATAAAAGCTTCTTAACTCTTGCATTTCTAAGTAACGCATGGTGTGTAATTAGTTCTTTCCTGTATGCCCCAACATCGTGTAATGTGTTCTCATATTTTGTTTACATATGGTCAGAACATACTAAAGAAATCTGGCTACTCCAGTGGCCACTTCCACATTCTTAGACAGACCTGATGGTAGTTCATAGCAGTTATTTCTCACCTCGTGCATCTACTGCTAACACCCAGGGCGGAAAGAACAGACGGCCATGCTGATTATATGAACATTGGAGGTCAGCTTGGCCGAATGTATAAGATCCCTACTTCTTAAACATCCGGTGTGCTGATGTTGAGGTAGGGGATTCAACATCAACACAGTTCAGTTGGACTAAAATGTCGACTTCTCATCCTTGACTTGGGGTTGTAAATTACAAGTACTTCTGAATTCGGAGTGGGTTCGCCTGATGGCGAGGGACGCTGGTAATAGGGAAAGCTAATCCACACGAGAAATTCAGCCCAGTGCTCTAGAGTTGTGTGTGTGGACTACGCTTGAGTTCAACACCAGCAAGAGCACAAATAGCCTTATCATCATCAGTGTTGCCAGGAAAGTACACATCACGTTCATCATCAGTGTTGCCAGGAAAGTACACATCACGTGCCGGAGACAGCTTATCATCATCAGTGTTGCCAGGAAAGTACACATCACGTGCCGGAGAAGGCTTATCATCATCAGTGTTGCCAGGAAAGTACACATCACGTGACGGAGACAGCTTATCATCATCAGTGTTGTCAGGAAAGTACACATCACGTGACGGAGACAGCTTATCATCATCAGTGTTGCCAGGAAAGTACACATCACGTGACGGAGAAAGCTTATCATCATCAGTGTTGCCAGGAAAGTACACATCACGTGACGGAGAAAGCATAACAGTCAACAATGGATAGGCACTGTTATAGTGCATTCACATTTGTTTGCCTCTATATAAAAATCAATATCTCAGTAACCAACAGAGGGAAAACTATGAGATTTAGCATATAACCTTATCATCATGTCCACCCCACAAAAAAATTTTTGTTCTGGAGATTGTACAGCAGATTTCAATGTTTGTTTATATACGGTATATAATTTACGGGTCAGAGATTAAGTTCATAATTTTAAATGTATTACACCGTAGCCAGACAATCAGCCTTTAATGTTGAATATTGTACGTGTTTCACGGGATGGCCTTATGCCAAGAACCCCGCGCTGTTTAAACTGGGAGTGTTCAGAGGTGTTGTCAAAATGTGGGTTATTTCATGAAACCTGATTATTATTATTATTATTATTTTTTTAATCTTACCACTTATCGCTAACATTGAAATGTGTGAATATTTTTCAAAGGGATTGAATGCGAAATTGTGTATACACTTCAAAGCATCGCTATGAAGTTGTACACATATTTTTGTATAGAAGCTAATCGCAGGAAACTGTTTTATACTATTACTGTCAACATCTTGAATCATACACACAGGCACTCGCTACTTCATCCACACCCAAAGAAACATCCGTTGTATGGATGGTATATCATGTCTTTAATTCAGGCGGACCTGAACTAGTTACATACATTAACCAGGCGATGACTGCCTGAACAAATATACATTTGTCGCCTTCTTTACAATACTTATGTACACTCGTTATCTTTACTGGCGCCCTAGCAAACTAAACAGTTGAGCTCGGAAATACACACGTGTCCTCTCTAGAAAGCTGTCGTGTCCCGGTATTCAGCCGGCTGGCTGGCCTTGCCGTCCCAAACCCCGTGCGGTCAGCAAAACCCCGTGCTATTGTACCTGTCTTGTAATACAGCAGTCTGTCCGTGCTAACCTGGGTTGTACTAACGTCTGGTCTGTTCAGGGTGGTATCCCGTGAACTAGCGTCCCCTCCCCTCCTCGGGGTTGGTCCTGGCGGTGTCCTGTCCTGGTTATGACACATCCGTGTCCCCACCTAAGTCCTGTCTTATGACTGTTCTAAGTCCTAGCTTGTGTTCTATCTATACTCTATCTACTCCCCTGTAGAGTCCTGATCTATGTCCTATATGTCATGTCCTCCTTATGTCGTGTCCTCCTCAACATCTTGACAATTACAAATTCCGAAAAAAGAACAGTGCATGAGTTGGGTTTGAGTAAACGGTCATTTCGTCGATGGGTGCAAGGATCTGGAATTAAACCACCACGCAATAACCAAACGGTATGTAGAAAGGTTATTGTAGACAGCTTTGGCAAAGATGTCATAAGGCGAGCTAATATAAAAATGCTTTAAAAAGTCGCTTGATATACGACAGGGTCGACTTCATTGCACCGGGTTCTATCCCATATGGCTCAGTCTCTTTCCGCAGCGCGGAAAGCATCGCACAAAGCACGAACTCCGCAGCTCTAGCAATGACCCACAGAAGTCTCCGAAAAATTTAACTCGTGAACCGAAGGATGCGGCCCGGAATCGAACTCACAACCTTTGGAGCCCGAGTCAAGAGGCTTGACCACTTCGCCACGGAGACTCCTAAAATTATAAAAATTTTGGATTTTATATTCAGGATTATCCAGCATTATAAAAATGCTGGATGCCAGAGAAACAGTGACTGTGAGAAAATTTAGGGTTTGGTTGAGAAAGAACAATAACATAGAGCTATCCAAAACAACTTTGTGGAAAATTATAAGGACATTATCTTCACTTTTAGAAAGTACAAGGGAGGTAGAAATATTCTTTGCGAGCAACCGCATTTAGGAGCCATGAGAAGCAGATACCTAATAAATAAGGGAAATTAATCAATCATGTGCCATGCCGGAAAGCGTGGGCGGTCATGACTCGCCATTTCACTCGATCACCAGAGTCGTGGATCAGCTCCCTGTTCCTGTCTTGTCCAGGAGACCAAGCCATCCAGATATTTTCCTCTCGATCTTCCTCTTGGTCTGTTACCTTCGATCTTGCCAGTTGTCACTAAGTTCTCCAGTCCATTTCTTCTCATTACATGTCCACAAAATTTTGACTGTCTACGTCTAATTTCTCTAATCAATCTACGATTTTCATTTGTCTCCTGTAGTACTTGGTCATTGGTTTTTCTATCTGTCCATGGTATTCTTTGCATTTTCCTCAGAAACCACATTTCTGCAGCCATCAGATGTTTTTCAGCTTGACTGCAAATTGTCCAAGTTTCACATCCATACAAAAGAACAGGCTCTATGTACCGCCTCAAGACTCTTTTTCTCGTTTAAATTGACATCTTTTTATTGGTCAGAATGTTTTTCATCTTGCTAAAGGCTACTTTCGCCATGGCGATTCTTGTTCTAATCTCTTCAAGGCATCTCCCATCAGATCTTATGACTGTTCCGAGATAATTGTACCGATTCACTTGTTGAAGAATATACCCAATGCGCAAAGAAAATTATGGCATAGTGTATTTGGATGAAATGTGGATCAATGCGCACCACACAAGTGATAAGGAATGGCAATCAGTAGATGTACAGATAAAGCGATATGTGCCCAGTAGTATAGGACAGCTTTTGGTCATGGCCCATGCTGGTAATACGCATAATGGCTTACAATAGAATGCTGGGCTCGTGTTCGTATCAAAGCATACAGACAATAGGGATTATCATAATAAGATGAACGGTAATGTATTTAGAGATTGGCTCAAGAATACTGTGCTTCCATCCCTAGATAGACCGTCGTGTCCAATTATGGACAATGCATGATATCATTGTTGTTGCCCAAGAAGACAAAATACCTACAGCATCGAGCACAAAGGGAGCAATAAAGATATGGCTCCGAATGGAAAACATACCATTTCCAGAAACGTATTTCTAGCTAGAATTGTTGTCCCTTGTAAAACAGACGCCAAAAAGCAAGAAATATCAAATCGACAAGTTGATAGAAGAGCATCGTCATGGGTGATTGAGTCTTCCGCCGTACCATTCTCATTTTACCCCTATAGAACTTGTGTGGGCTAAAATTAAAGGACAGGTGGCAGCTGACAATACTATATTCAAATTGTCTGACGTCAAGATACTAATCCAGTCCGCGCTATTAAATATTGATAAAAGTTACTGGAAAAATGTGAGGACCATGTGTTGAAAGAGGAAGAGGACTATTGGAGAAAGGATGGATTGAATTTTATGCAACCGAGAGCAGTCATCAACCTACTGGAATCGTCCGACACAGATTAAGGTCTGAGCAGATCGCAGACCTTAATCCACGTGCACGCTTACTGGGATATTTTGCTCCAACTATTCAGACGAATTGCAGGCCCTAAACATTACAGCATCAGCACAATGTCAATGGCAACAGTTTGTATTCCACAGTGATGAATTTTCAATTCCGCAAGCCCTCAGCGGTGACAAACAACTGGTATTGAAAAAAAAAAACACACACACACACTAAACGCATTGAATACCAACAGAAGAGTAATATTGCGGTGGAAACTGACATATTGTGGCATAACAAGAAACGTGAGAGCAAACACGTTGTCAAATTAGGGGACAACACACGTGCATACGAATCAATCTATAAACTTCAATGAAAAGAGGACCAACATCTTGGTCGTTAAGAAGAAAGCCCACTACAGAGACACTGACAACTATTTTCATAGTGCAAAACAGGTAATCATGTTCCGTCTCTGAACAGTAAACAGCAGAGTAGACAATCTTTCACGAAGACTCAAAGCGGGTCTGTCACCCATGTGTACGTGTGAACAAACTACACAGACAGCTGAACAGATCCTTAAAAATGGACACATGATGACTAAATTGCGGTATCATTTCTGGTCACTCCATACGCACATTTAACGCACAGCTATTTGGAAGCTTTCACGAACTCAATATAAAATTCTAAATGCATCCTAGTAACATGAATATTTGTGTACAATTATTAACCAGCAGCTGAAGAAACAAGAAGGAAAGTGAAAAATAAGGTAAGAAATATATTCCTTCTACTTTCCTGTCAATTTACACATTATTTACCCCGTGCCTCTGTAAATTCTCTGTCTTTACTAATATTACACATTGCACCCCTCTCGGGAGTCTCCGTGGTGAAGTGGTCAAGCCGTCTGACTCGGGCTCCGAAGGTTGTATGTTCGATTCCGGGCCGCGTCCTTCATTTCACGAGTGCATTTTTTCGGAGACTCCCGAGGGTCGTCGCTGGAGCTACGGAGTTCGTGCTTTGTGCGACGCTTTCCACGCTGCGGAAAGAGACTGAGCCATATGGGATAAAACCCGGTGCAATGCAGTCGACCCTGTCGACTTTTAAGCTACTTCTTTTATTGCACCCACTCCCATACGAATCCGGATACGCCTTGTGTCGTCATCTGAATTGGCGGGGCATTCATTACTGTAAAACAAGTTTGTTAGCGAGAAATCACTAGTTTTTCACCAAAACATCAAAGAAATGTCGCCGCTTTCGATGATTTAAGTTGTTTTTGGACCTATCAAAGACATATTCCTTGGGTGGGGGTAAATATAAGACGGCAGGAAAAATTTCATAACGATGCAACAGACAGTTTTCAAAATAATTGATCGTGAATGACGGCATTCATTTCCGGACAGACTATAGTCATTGTACGTCGGTTGATCTACCACGGAGGAGATCGAAGCACCCGTGGATGTGACCGGGGGAAATGACAACCGAAAACCTAAGTGAATTATCAACTTCCAACACCAGATGAGGTCAGAATGTTTAGATTGCGAGCAACAGAATAAAATAGTATATATCTGAAGTTGAAGATAGTTTCATGGGATCAATGTTCGTGTGGCAATAACCACATGACGGCCAGTCACTTGTCAGCCCTCACAACTGACAGTAAAAATATTGTAAACAAATATGGCAGCTGCCAACTTCAATCCTCCAAACATAGTACTACTGGAATGTTATGAACCTAGAGTTAACTAATAATTTTATTAAAGATATTAAGGCTGAGGTCTTGGCAGTGGCGTGCAGAAGTTCTTTGATGCCCGGGGCCAACCCCTTGATTGGATACCCCTAAATTGTTCATTACCTCATTCATTCCCCCTCCCCTCCGACTGTACTGTGCTGCCCCCTCTCCCCATCTGGATGCCCCTCTCCCGGCTGGATGCCCGGGCCCGTCGCACCCTCCGCACCCCCCCCTCTGCACGCCACTGGGTCTTGGTGCTAACAGGGAAGAATCAGAATAGCATGGCGTAGAAAAGCTATAACTGACGGGAACGGCGTGGTGTAGATACGATGTCAGTTTGGTGGTCAGAAGTTACTAGATTTGAACATCAGCATAGGACCGGGGTGATTAAAAAGAAGTAATAATTTCAAGAGATATCACAAGTACCCCCCCCCCCCCCAACCCCCTGATCACTAGACAATGAGTTCGATACCTAGTCTTCTCTGATAAGGTACAGGGTGTATTTTTAATGACTGTGCAGTGTTTGAAAATATTGCCGGTCCACGTTTTGTATTTACCTATTATGTTGCATGAATTTTACAGAGGGTGAATACAAAACATGGACCGGCAATATTTTCAAACACTGCGAGTCATATTAAAAATGCACCCTATAGAACAGTGGTTCTCAACCGGTGGGATATTTTACCCAGGGGGGAATTTTAGGGTTTCCATAGGGGAATTAAGATTGTTTCAAGATCGCATTAATACAAGAACCGATTACTTTATATTGTCCCCCCCCCCCCCCCCATACTTTACGGTTCTGTACATCTCGCCCTTCTGGAATTCGTTTTATAACGTAAGTAGACCCGCAAATCACGTTGTATGTAGACGTCTAGACTTGTTCTAGTATGTGTTATTAAATTTACGAATACTGTGTAGGGGTGGGGGGGATTTATTGGGAGGAAATACGAAAAGGAGGAGGGGGTGACGTTCTGAACATATGGTGAATAGGTGCGTGGACCAAGAAAGGATGAGAACCACTGCTATAGAACAATCGGAAATACCATGTGCTAGTTGCACACGTTTAAAATTTCACGAAATTCGGAAATCCCCTGTCCTTGTTGCGCACGTTTAAAATTTCACGACAATGGGAAATTTTAACCAGCAGGACCTGGAAAAACATGGGACAGAAAAGCCCACCTACGTGTAGATAGAGCCGTTACTCGAGATGGAATGTGCCTACAGGAAATAGCACTTATACAAATACATGGCGAAGTCGGATACACCGAGCTAGACAAGTGTGTACCTACGTGGACGGACGTTCATGGAAAGAGTAACGAAGTATGTATAGGAAATATTCTGGTCTTTAAGGTCGCAATGAAATAAACTAAATGTTAACTGCGTTTCGAGCTAATTCCTAACATCTTTTTCAAGTGGATCTGTTGTGGCATATTGTGTGTGTGAGCTTGCCTACAAAAACATTGGTGCGGGTATAAACCCCAGCGAAAGTAGGATTATTATTTTCCCTAACCAGTACGACTGTGTGGTCGGCACAGCCTCATACAAATGGGTACCAGATAGTATTCACAATTTTCTGGTATTGTCTGGGAAGGAAAGCCGACCAGAACGGAACTGGCTAGCCCATCCCATATGTCTTGGCCTAGAATTCGCGAAGGCAACCCTTCACAGCCAAACGGCAGTATCTGCTATAGGACTGCCTTCACCTTTGCCGTTTACTTTCTTCAGGCACACAGGCGTACACGCACGCACGCACACGCGCGCGCGCACACACACACGCACACTTACGCACACGCACGCGCATTACACAATTAATATTTTCGCTGATCGGGTTTATCTAGATACATCAGTAACACGTAACAAGTTATCTAGATTAATTCCAACACTATGACTATATTATACCAGAAATGCGCCTAACCTAAACACAGATGGAACAGTCACGACTAGAACTTACTGGCACAGCGTGACCACGTGACCCGTGTGGTTGGAGGCGTCGGCAGTGTGGTACAACAGGTTGTCTATGTAAGCTGTCATACAGCTCTCCCTCTTCTGCTGGCAGTCTAGATGAAGATGAGCAGATGACATGCACTTGTTTCATGGCTTGTATTCTGAGGCATTCGCCGTTTTATGGGCATTTCAAGTCAAAACATGTACCAACTAGGAGAGATAACGACTGCAGCGGGGTGTGACAACGGACAATGAAACAAGCAGACATGTTTGGATCCAGCTGACAGATGTCAAGTACCGACACATGGATGTATATCCGAGGTACTCAGGCCGGGTGAACAGAAACCCCAATGAAGAAATGGGTAGTACACATTAATAATAATAATAACGTGTAGGAAATATGTAATGAATAAGTAAAGTCACAACACACACCAGTAACCACGTGTGTGTGTATGCATGCATGTATAAGTAACTTATATAAGCAGCAGTTGCCTATTACGCATCAGCAACACAGTAAGCATAAGATAATCAGTAACCCAGGAGATAAATCAGCAACGCAAGAAATAATAAGTAACATGAGAGAAACATCAGTAGCACGGGAGATACATCAGTAACACGAGAGATACATCATTAACACAAAGCAAACATCTGTAACACATGAGATACATCAGTAACACGGGAGATACATCATTAACACAAAGCAAACATCTGTAACACATGAGATTCATCATTAAATTAGGAGATACATCTGTAATACAAACAACATACATCATTTGGAAAGGAGATACTTCAATAACACAGATGATACATCAGTAACATAAAAGATACATTAGTAACATGGAACATACGCAAATAACACTGGACAAACATCAGTAACACAGAAGATATATCAGTAACAAAGGGCATACATCAATAACACAGGAGATGCATCAGTATCGCAAGGAATAATATGTGACACAAAAGAAACATCAGTAACACGGGAAATAATCAGTAACACAACAGATACATCAGTAAAAAAAATAAATACATCATTATCACAGGAGATACATCAGTAACGTAGGAGATACATCAGTAACACATAAGATATTTTAGTAACGCAGAAGAACAGATTTGAAAACTTAGCTATGGGGCGGTTAAAAAGAAGCAGTTTTATCCACCAGGCCAAACGACTCTGCAGAGAAACCACCGATCTGCCCACAGTTGGTATCCCCCTGACAACTATTCCAGAGCGAACTCCATGGAAAGATGAACATAGACTATCATTACAAATCCAGACAAAAGTGAGAGGAATATTGGACATAGGAAGAACAGAACAGTGTACAGCGCAGAACAGCCACTCTCAGCTTCCTTGATGAAGAATACACACAGGACCTCTGGATCTGAGTCTACACTGATGGGTCAGCACAAAAAAGCTGTTCGAAATGGAGGAGCGGGAGTGTACATAGAATATCCAAATAATAAAATGGACACGGCCAGAGTACCAACAGGAAAGTACTACCATAACTATGATGCTGAAATTGAGGCATTCAAGATAGCAACGGAGAAATTACTAAATATCAACCATGGTACACAACCAGTGGTGCTATTGACAGACGCAAAATCAGTACTCGATGCGCTCCTGTCTGGGAAATTGCCAGTACTAAGGACACTACTTTCTGAACTTAGCATTCAGCATAAGGTCACCATACAGTGGATACCATCCCACTGTGGAGTCCCCGGAAACGACAGAGCTGATCGACTGGCTAAGGAAGGAGCAAAAGAAGAATAGCATAATGTGCCCGTTACATACCACCAAAAGAAAAGAATGATCAAATCAGTCAGAAAGCCACCAAAACCTGCTCAAGATGACTACCACGTTATGGACAGACCAGAACAAGTCATTATTCTGCGCCTCAGAACAGGACACAATAGATTACGCAACCACATGCATACAAAGGTCAAGATTGGTGAATCAGCCATGTGCACATGTGGATTGGCGTCGCAGACAGCAGAGCACATACTTCAAGACTGCCCAAAATATAACATTTCTAGGCAAACCTTCTGGCCTAGAGAGACGACAGTGGAAGATATAAACTCTATGGACCGCTGAGTGAACTTAAAAATTAAAAAACCCAGTTAAATTCATATAAGAGACAACATTGCAGTTATAGACATATTTCAAGCGAACGAAAGAAGAAGAAGAAGTAACAAAAGAAATACGTCAGTAACACTGGAGATACATCAGTAACACAGGAGATATATTAGTAACATAGCAGATACATCGGTAACACATGAGATTCATCAGTAAGCACAAGAGATACATCAATAGCACAGGAAATACACTAGTAACAAAGGAGATACACAAGTAACGAATGAGATCTAAAACTAGTACACACATGAAGTACATTAGTGAAACATTTAGGAAGACACCTCAGACAAGATACAGTCCACTCAGACAGAAGACGCATCAGGTGATTCTGACAGAAGACACAATAATCAGCCATTAAGACAGGATATACAACAGTCAACCACTCAGACAGAAGGTACAACAATGAACCACTCAAACAAAAGATGCAACAGTCAACAAGTCAGACATAATAAGGAAGATACAGCAGCCAACAGCTTATGAGAAAGATACAACAATCAACCACTCAGACGGAAGGTACAACAATGAACCACTCAGACAGAAGATGCAACAGCCAACCAGTCAGACGGAGAAGATACAACAGTGAACAACTCATGAGAAAGATACAACAATCAACCACTCATAGGGAAGATACAACAATCAATCACTCATGGGGAAGATAGCAAAAATCAACCACTCAGACAGATTATTCAACAGTCAATGACTCTTGGGGAAGATACAATAGTCAACTACTCAGACGGTAGACACAACAAAAATAATTAATTATGACCGCACTTACCCCTGGGATAACCGGTATCTAAACAAGAAAGATACAAAAACAAGTTGTACACTGTATTTATTTCTAAGTTGCACATGTGTATTTATGATCACAATTAATACCACCGTCTTCGACGTCTTCATTCTCATTATCATTGTCATGTGAGATGACACGGCTAGGTCAGTACAAGTAAGTCGTGGACCTACATTCAGCCACGAGCTGTATTTGATATATCTTCCTAGCCCCATAGTTTTAGACCAGCTGGCACTCGATTAGTCACGTGGTTAATATGATGCCAGCCAGTGTCTTGCCACTGGATTCAGATGGACTGAGGCGAGAATGTGTGGTCGACGAATTGCGCAACTCTTCCTGACTATTCATCGCGCAAGTCATTCTTCATCCAACTTTATCTTTAAAAAAAAAATCATGCCGGCCTAACTAGGATATTTTCTGGTACCATTTTAAACCGGGACGAGATGGGAGCCAAGGTCAAACCCCAAAATCCCACAAGACAAGATACCACTGACAATTCAATAAAGGGAAACTGGGGAAAAAAGGGGGGGGGGGGACAAGTCGTGGCTGAGAGGTTACTGTGTCCGCCTCAGGATCTGTTGTGACGAGTTTGATCTCGGCATGTTTCTCCATGAAGGGTTCCAAGAATGTTTCCAAGAACTGTTGGTACGTAATGATATCACATGTGCCCTGATCTCTTGAGTAGTGCAATAACAGTTAATCTTCTAAGATATAGTAACCATACAGGAAGTCCTAAGTGCACGTTGTGCATGATACAAATCCCGCGCCAGTTTGAAATCGCAATGCGTAGGCCGTGAGGGCGCTTCCTTGGCAAAATCATTAGGATAGACAACCTATCCATGGTAGAGGAAGCCTGTTACCATGGGTGTAATCTGTCCAGATAAAGCAAGCCTTACGCAAATGCAAGCCCACATCGGATACACTGACCTTTGCGGTACATTACTAGGTGTCAGTCACTCCCCTCTAAAGAGAACGAAGAAAAAGATTTAAAGTGGAACAATAGAAGGTGTTATTATTGCTTAGTAACCATTAGGAGCCGGTCTCCCTGGTCGAGGAGTTAGCAGCTTTCTCCGTAACCCTGAATACTCTCGTGGTTGACGTGAGCGCACGAGAATTGGAAGCGGTTCGAGTCGCGCCAGTGACTTATGAGAGTATGGAGCCGGTCGATCAGAAAGCAATGGCAAACTACTGAGCGTAATCTTGCCAAGAAATCAACAATCAGCTGAAAGATGCTGATGTTGACAGCGATGTCCTGTAAAGGATATGCAAAAACATTTTAACCAATAGGAGTTGTAGGGAGCCGCGTAACGCAGAGTGGAAAGTCTTACACCAACTTCACTCCGATAGAAGCAGGACTTTACAATGCCCAGACGTTCTGAATTCCATTTCTTTTTAAAAGTTGCATATCCTTTACAGGACGTTGCAGTCAACACCAGCATTCTACTGCCGTTCTTGACTGGGTCCCATACCAGCACGTTAAAACCAGCGCAACATGTCTCCTGCCAAATCGGCCACCGCTGTGTTTCGAACGCTGGTAAGCGGCATTATGAATCGCATCCGCAACGTCATGGCCACGGAGACGGCTCCATTACGTCAGGTGTAATTAAATCCTCCAGTCTTCAAGAGGATTCACAAACAACAACAATTTGTATGAAATAGCCAGTGATCGTATTCCAAGTTAAGGGGCAAAAGAAATTGTGGAATGCATTTGAATACATGGGAAAGAGAAGTACAGACAGAAACAACGGGGAGAGGACATGAGCAGAGCTGCAAGGGATAGTTAAAGAGAGGACGAAGTGGAGTGAGTTGGTTGAGGGCCTATCGCCGAGTAGGGGATGGAGGACAACAGAAGAAGTCTGGTAACTTGCCTGGTATAGCGTCAGATAAAGGGCTGTATACAGATATTCAATGAAGACAAGCGTGTTATTTTCTATAAATATTTACATTATATTTGAAACTCATATTTCTAAAATTATACTTTAAAATAGAGGCTTGATTTGACATTCTTCTTTTACCTATACGAGTTCACGTGTAATTTTATTCCCCCACATCCCCACTCATATCATGTAAAGATTAGGAAACATAATATCACACTGGTTATTGTACTGGCCTGCTAATCAACGGCTCTGGTTTTAACCCCGGTGTTGGCAGGATTTTCACAACTAGTTTGGACCTGTGGATGGCTCGTTCTCGTCACGTTTGTACTGGATAATTCCCCTATATTTATGGGAAGTATCTGGTAAAGAAACGCATCGAGGAAAAGAACTAGTCACCCTGTCTTACTGTGCCATAAGATAGTACCTAACACTTCACACACTCTCTACAGCAGAGGTTCCCAAACCACGGCCTGCGGGCCACTTGTGACCCGCCAGCTGTCAAAAAGTGGCACGCGAGGCCTCGTTATTTAATATAATATATTTTAATAATTTCAAAAATGCACTTGGAGCGCCCCGTCAGCGTGCGACAATTTACTCTGCTCGTCGTTGTTATGCTCAGATATTATCGAATGCGCCTGTTAAGTTCGCAACGAAACATTATGAAATTCCCATGTCCCAGCCTCGTCGACCAGTCAGTCGACCAGGGACTGATCTGTTTGAAACTCTGATGTTGTGTGTAGAGAAAAACAACATAGAACACAACATCCACTGCAAAGAGAGATCAAGAAGGTACAGGACAGCAGGTTAAAAAGAGGAAAGTCGTGGATGGGTCAAGCCGAAGACATTCTTTAGCAGGTGTGTTCACTTGAGGACTTAGAACCTGGCGAGGAGTGGGTACAAGTGCCAACAGAGTTCTGTACATCCTTTTCAGTGTGCATCCAACTAGAAAGGAAATACAGACAAGAAAATCCAGCTGCTGTGGAGGCGGAAGTACAGGCTCTGATTTTCGAGAATTCGTTTAGGTCGCTTGTCCGAGGAGTGAGAAGTTCATGGGCCTTTACGGCTCAGGCCGGAGGGAAAAGTGTGAAGGAAGAGTCTGGCGCTTCTGCTTTGACCACAAGCAGCCTGACTATGGAAGTCATGGAAGTAAGTAAAGCAATAACATGGCTTGAGACACAGACATTCAATCGGTGTCCTTAGTGACTCAATGAGTATGCTCAGGGTGATAGAGATGGAATGGGTCCGAAGAGAGTGGCTGCTGTCTCTGAAGCGGTCTCGGCTGGCAAAGATTAGTTTCATCTTCGTGCCAGGGCATGCGGGTATACAAGGGAAAGAGCAGGCTGACAGGCTTGCAGGTAGAGCTACTGTGGAAGGCGACGAGCCATGGACCAGGCAAACATTCTGAATGCTCTACGTGAAGTAAGTCGTTTACGAGAACCAAGCGATGACTGGGAATCTACAACCATGGTTAGGCTGCGAGAACAGAGGCGTGGCCAAACAAGAACACTACGCAGGAAGCCAAAAAAGAGTAATAAACCAAAACAGAACTGGTGTCGTGAGCCGCTACAAGCTGCGGGAGTTACTGAGGAGGGGATCCGAGCACTTATGGACTGAATGGTTCGATTGCAATGAGGACGATCTGTCGACTAAATAACTAACTAACTAACATAGAATGGACCAAATTGGACAGTGTGTACACCGATGTGCTCCGGCTTTGACGGATAACATGTCTTAATGTCTAGCATTATTGGAATAGTTTCTTGGCAGCACTATATTAAAATTTCATTGTATCATTCACCAAGAAGCTCTGTGTGGAAAGACATTAAATCTGAAACATGTCATGGATGTTGTTCTGAGAAGTGTAAACAAAATTCGAAGTAAGGTGCTGAACAAGCGTGAGTTCAGACAGTTTCTATAAGACTTGAACGAGGAATAGGTGAGCTACTGTTACACTGTGATGTCAGGTGGCTATCTAAAGGGAAAGTTCTTTCACGTTCCTGGTCACTGAAAAAAAAAGTCTATCCGTTTCTGTCTGAAATAAATTAATTGCCTACAGCAGTGCTTCACAAACTTTTCACTTTCGCGGACCGACATAAAATTTTCCTTTTGCACCAGGGACCGGTGCCGTTTAAAAAAATGTTTCTCCTTGTAATCTGGAATTTTATATGACCTCAATATACATTTTAATATAAATATAAGATTTAATGTAATTAGTGGGTGTTGTCCCGGTGTGCTAAATACTCTGCTCCATAATATTATTGGATGATCGGTGATTTATTTAATGGTGGTCCCATTTTCATGAGTAAATATTTTATTGTAGAGATTTACAAATCAACAATTTTTCAAATGTCAAAACTACATTTAGGTCTTCTTGTAAAGTTGTATATACTCGTATACACCGACAGTAATGAACACCAATATAACATAAAAATTAAATTTATCTTTGAAAACGAAACCAAATCAGATTTTAAACAAGCGGACTAAATTACAGTTGTAATTATGTTGTAATAAATATGATTTAATGATCAGCTGCTAACAGTAACTATTTAATGCGAGGGGTGGGCCTGTTTATTATTTACAAGCTTATCAAATCGTGGCTCGATTGTAGACAGCGCTACCCGCAAAGGAGAACAAATTTCCTTACTGTTTCTGTATTTTGTCTTAATAATGCTCATTGACGAAAAAGAAATACTCTTCTTTCAAGTTGTCTTTGTATCGATATCTCACATACACCATCAGAATCGCTAAGTTGGCAACGTCCGTGCTTTCATCCAGCTGTAATGAAAAATACTTTGCAGATGTATCTAACACCTTCACTCGCTCAGACGATGGCAAAACGCAATTATAATCGTACCACGAAAATCATGTATGTGAGACGTATGTCTATCTTATGACAATCAGCAAATTATAATGTGCATCTTTATCACTTTTCGTCACATAGGAAACAAAAGAAACGCACGTCGTCAACAAACATAAGTCGTCGACCGGGCCGGCTTTTAGTATCGGTCTCAGCTGGTTACTATATTTAACTTTCCCATTGAACCAATTATTCGCTTCTTCTTAAAAATAAATACTCTTTGGGCTATACGCCTGCAGGCTCAATTTATTTTAAAATTAAATCACCATAAAAACGGTGCTGTTATCATGTTATGAGAAAGGGACATTCTTGTTTTTTTTTTTTTTTTTAAGTTCTAAATAATTCTCAAAGGAGAAAATATTTAACTGTTTTCTTACTTTTTTTCAACTCACGTTTCGGACCGGCAAAGAAGGGCTGCCGGTCCGTGGACCACCACTTTGGGAAGCACTGGCCTACAGAACGGGAATATCTGCTGAACGATGACTGGCTTAATGACCTCGGCATTTTTGGTGGACATCGCGTCTCATTTAAACTCTTTAAATGAGAGTATCCAGGGGGAAAACAAACTATTCACAAATTTATGCGATGACATTTCTTAATTTAAAATGAGACTTCGACTGTTTATCGGAAAGCTGACTGAAAGGACTTTAGAGGCGTTTCCAACTATGAAGACGCTTGTGGTGGAAAAGAAATGTGACTTATTACAGTACAAAATAAAAGTTGAAAGTCTTCTGGATATCTTTCAGTCGAGATTTCAAGAGTTCACAATAGAGGAGGATAATGTCGCCCTCTTCATAAATCCCTTCGTATTTCCCGATGCCAAGCTCTGTCAACTACAGCAAAACCTTCAGCACGAAGTAATTTATTTGAAATGCAATTCTGCACTGAGATGTAAATTTCTGAAGCTGCCTGCTTCACCTTCACCTGATAATATGACTTCATTCTGGCGACTATTGCCTGTCGAACAATTTGAACACTTTTGTTCATTCACCGAGGGATACATTTGTCGGTTTGGTTCGACTTAAGATGCGAGCAGTCATTTTCCGCAATGACAGTTATAAAAAACAAGCAACGTTCCAAACTCACCGACAGTAACCTACCTGCACTTGTGACTTTGGGCACGACAGATTTGTGCCCAGACATTGATAAACTGGCATCTGAACTTAAGCAACTGGTTATGAAGAACAGTTACAATTGTAAATTAATTACATTAATATCCATTTTCGAAACTGATTAAAAATGTATTGTTAAATGAACTTTTGATTTTAAACCAAAAAATGACCGCAGTGTAGTACTGACACTGACTGCCTTTACAGTTTTAGAATTTTGTTGACGAAAGTTAAGAAAGGTCAGAATTATATTGCACGACTTTTATAATTTTATAACGTTGTGGCCCATTTAACTTCCGAAAATAGTAGATATGGCACTCTGCTTGAAAAGCTGGGGAACTACTGCTCTTCAGCATATATTATGTGCTTAGCTTTAAAAAAATAGTAGCTTAAAAGTCGACAGGGTCGACTTCATTGCACCGGGTTTTATCTCATATGGCTCGGTCTCTTTCCGCAGCACGGAAAGCGTCGCACAAAGCACGAACTCTGTAGCTCTAGCGACGACCCATAGGAGTCTCCGAAAAATTTCACTCGTGAACAGAAGGACGTGGCCCGGAATCGAACCAACAACCTTCGGAGCACGAGTTATGTGCTTAGCTTTACCTATAACTGATGTTCAGATTAAATATTTTTATCTCCCTTTATAAAGTTATCTCCCGTGCCAGGTTACACTATATCAAACTAAAGACATGTACTCACCCTTGGGAAAATACGTTCCAAGTTCTGAAATAGAGAATCGATACTACTTGACAACGAGCCTTATAAAATCATGCTACACTGGGCACTATGTTTTTTTCCATTTACTCAGAGCTGACTGCTTTTTAACAACATCCCCATCGTTATTGATATTCCTTCTATTCTATAGAAACAAAAATGTCCCCAGCGTGGGTTCCCAAACTGTGTTCTCTCACAAAGACCTTTCGCTCATGAAGCGTACTCAGAATCAGGTTATATTGTCTAGACTTACATGCTATGTTTCTTTCCACTGATCGTCAAACAACCTCTTGAAGGGTTCTAAAAATGTCCTGGGTGCCCGAGAGTCACACTTTGAGAAACACTGGTCTTGTATATGTTCTGTTTGTTACTCTTCATCACATTGTTGTTACAGTGACCTTCTCATATACCATAAGACTGGGCAGCTTCTGCATCCCACACCTCAAGCCACCACCTGTTTTATCGGTGGGTCCCTGTATATTCCCATACAATGTTTAAAGGTCCGTTCTCTCTCTCTCTCTCTCTCTCTCTCTCTCTCTCTCTCTCTCTCTCTCTCTCTCTCTCTCTCTCTCTCTCTCTCTCTCACTCCAGCACAAACACACACACACAGACAACACACACAATGAAACTTTAGAGGTCTTTTCTCTTTGTTTATATTCCCACACACTGCTAAATTTCAAGGGTCCGTTCTCTTTATATTCACACACACACACACACACACACACACACACACACACACACACACACACACACACACACGCGTACTGCTAAAGTGTAAGAGTCGGTTGTCTATCTGTCTGTTCCCTGATACTGTCAGGTGACACCTGGTTACGATTGGACAGATTAGCAGTAGGGGGTGCAGAAGCAGACCGAGAGAAATGATGTTGGACTGCTTCAGACAGTGGCTTGAAGGAAAATCATAGATACCACTGATGCAGACACTCGGAACCGAGATCTGAGGAGTGTCACGAACGCCTACACCATTTGGCAGGGCACATGATGCTGAAAATAACGTTCAAGTTGAAGGGTTTCTTGCTTTCCCAACTGTATTGATTTGTTTCAGTATAGATCATCCTGACAACGAGAATCTGCAGCAAAGGACCCTTGCACGCCCCATCTCCCGCATGACGGTAGTCGTACATCCTGTCTCCAGTCCATTTCTTCCTGTTATTCTATTCACCCTTTTGCCAGTCTATTTCTTGGGGTTTTTCATTCTTATTCCAGTCTTTCTGTTAGTCTTCATCATCATCATGTGCCATGCCGGTAAGCGTGGGCGGTCATGTTTTGCCATTTCACTCGATCGCCAGAGTCGTAGATCAGTTTAATGTTCTTGTCTCCACGATACAACGTGGCCATCCAGGTATTTACTTCTCTGTCCTCAACTTGTTCTCATCCCCTCAATCTTGCCAGTTTTCACCAAGTTATCCAATTTATTTCTTCTTATAACGTGACCAACAATTGACGTTACCTATCTTTTGATATTAATTATCTTTTTTTTTTTAGTTCATCTATGGATATTATCCACCATATTTTCAGTCCACCTCATGATGTTATCCATTCTCTTTCCTGTTCAGCTTTTGATATAATTCCTCTTTTTCCCTGGTCCATCTCTTGAGGGATCCCTCCCGTTTGAAGCACACCTCTTAATGTAATTCCACTTTTTTTCTGTTCATCTTTTAGTGTCATTCCATTTAAATCGTGTTCCTCTTGCACGTCAGCCTGTCACCTCGACCTCCAGTACCATCATCAGCAGGATGATGTGGTCAATCCTGTCACCTTGACCTCCAGTACCATCATCAGCAGGATGATGTAGTCAATATCACGCTAGCCGCCATTACTTCCCATGTCATTGACTGGTAGGTCAATTGACTGGTAAGTCAATTGACTGGTAGGTAGATTTAGGCTAGGTCGACAACCGATCCCTGGTAGACTAAAAGCAAAATGCCTTTAATAAAAAAAATCCTCACCTCGGATTCGAACACATAATCACCAGGTCGGCAAGTAACTGCACTATCCACTGCGCTACCGCGGCTCTCCGATGTATAAATAATATTAATAAATGCTAAACAATATATTCATACATAGTGTACAAAATAAGCAATGCTCGAGTCGGTAAGTGTAATGTGTTGTCTTTCACTTACTGTTCGTACCAGTCAGAATAGTTGTTACTTCACTCAGGCAGGGTCTCTGAGGCAGTTACACACAACCTGCATCTATATAATAGCGCTGGGTTGTCAAGTGAAGGAAACACTCGGCAATACCTGGATAGACGAGAACACCAACAACAACTAACATCTAAAATACCTACCACAGCTTTGAATTTTATTGTCGTGCAGACGTCTGCTGGTAGTTCTGATGGCTATTCTCAAGTTCATCTCTGATTCACATACCAGATTTTGCACACACACCAAACTTCTCCGAGCTCCGCTTGGGAGGAAAATCCATTTTTGTCTTATATTATAATTAATTCTGTACTAAAATATTAAAGCACAAACAAGGGATATGAGATATTTAAATATATCTTCAGGTATTTTTAATAACTAAATTGTATTCCAGTAACTTCCATTATGTGTGTGTGTGTCTATAAAAGTTACTCATCCTAGGCGTGTGCCGAGGTTTGACCAGTTAGTTTGACCATAGTTACTCATCATGGGTATAAGTTCAGAGGTTTCCCTATAAAAGACACTCGGCGCTTGTCCGGCGTTCGTCCTACAATTACCCATCCTAGGCACAGGTACAGGGTTGACCGTGTGAAAAAAAAGATACCCATCATGTGTCCAATGTTGACCCTGTAAAAAGTTACTCATCCTAGTTACGTTCCAGGGTTCGCAGTATCCAAAAGTGACTTTTACTAGGTATGAATCTAGAGTTGGTCGTACAAAAGTTACCTATCCATGACCTTATGAGCAAGTTGCTTGAATGATCCGTACAGAACCACCCGATTCATCCGTTTGCGCGGGCCATAAAACCTATTACCTCGAACTAAGTTGGCAACTAAGCTATGGGAGCCATTTTTAGCAGTTTCTCTAATACTGTAGGCAACTGGAAACTCTGGCATAGATTGAGGACATTAGAATTATCGCTGGGGAAAGCAAAGAATCAATCTAGAGTTGCTGTTAACAAACAAAAACAGGTGGTCGCTGTTATTAAACTGGTTCACGCATAATTACTGTTGGTTCACTTAATTGTGTAATTACTTAGCAGAGCCAGGATCTCCCGGAAGGTGAACACAATTACTGATACAAGTATTCTGAGGTATTACAGTCTAGTCTTTCCTCTTGGGCCTAAGGCGGCGCATAGGGCAGAAGTCGCGGCTCTCCATGTTTGTGCGTAGCGCTAACATTTAGAGCCAGAAATCTGATTCTGTAACAACGGCGAGTTTTATGATGGCGGATTGTCAAGCCGCCGATCAACCGACTTAATTCAAGCTAGAAGAAAACACGTAGTTTTATGTCGGGCGTTAGGTTGGTGTATGAGGCATCCATTTGTTACTTAGAAAAGTGGTTGAAACCTGTTGATGAATTTCAGTGCTTTGGTTGGATGTACTTAAATAAAATCAAACAATGTACGTTTGATGACCTTTTGACAAGCATATTATATCTGAAAGAGAAGGGTATTATTGTAGATGATGTGCAATTATATTATCAATACTGCAATCTGAAACCATTGTACTGATTGTGGGTTTAATCTGGAACGATTGAAATGAAACATTCAATATGTCCTCCTTTGTCCTCTTTATTGTCTTATTATGTCCTCCGTTGTCCTCCTTTTTGTCTTATTATGTCTTACTTTTGGTGCCCACGTATCTGGCAACCCTATGCATGAACAGGACATAGACAGCAGATGAGGCATACGTTTACAGCATATAGACAACATACGAGGGCAGTTTGTTTCTCTGGGTGTAGGTTACCCATCCTTGGCTGTCTACACATATGTGAACTATACTTTATGGTGTAGGGTAAAGAGAGAGGGATAGCAAACAAACAGCAAACTGTGAGCAGCGCCATCTATGTCTTCTGTATGGCATGTCAAAATTCCAGAATCACTCAACACTGGCCAGCAAAAACTTGCAATAACCGAAGGAAGTGAGAGATTGGTGATCCCGCAGGAAAGGACAAGTCATGTCCTTATAAGTCTGGGCATTCTCGAATAATTAATTGGTAAACTATATAGTGACCCACGGTTTCAGACGAAGATAGCCAGGTTGCATGTCTTTGTATTTCACAACTGAAAAGGATTCTTTCTATGTGTCAGTCTGGTTAGACATGAGGTGAAAGGTCTCGTGATAAAGTCCTAAAGTCATTTGTCTTATGTCATCAGATGGTCATATGTTATTCTAGCGATAAAACTTTGCAACAGGAGAAATTATACTTGCGTTTTGATCGTCTGTATTACACAGATTTCTGAGACAGATGTCATGCCTGGTGGCCTGTTTATTCATTACATTTTCCTCGCGCGTTGCTAGAAAGCTACGGCATCTTTAGACTTGATTTATTTGGTTATTCCGGGATTTGAAATTTAAATATATATACAACCCACTACTGGCAACGCTGATCGTATTCTGGTATGAACCTAAGGCCTATCCACGTCAATATGGAAGACTTGTCTGTAGTGGTCTGCCAATTCAATACATTTTCAATACACATTCAATACACCACTTCACACGCCAGTGATCTGGGGTTTGTTTCCGGGTCCGGTCAAGGATATGCACTACTGGCGAGCTCAAACGAGAGCGAAACTCGTGTCTAGTGCTTCCATATTGACGTGGATAGGCCTTAGGTTCATACCAGAATACGATCAGCGTTGCCAGTAGTGGGTTGTGCTCAATATTTAAATCTCAAATCCCGAAACAACCAAATAAATCAATTCAATACATTTTCCTCGCGCGTTGCTAGAAAGCTAAGGTATCTATAGACTTTCATCAGTCTTGTTTGTAGTGGCCTGTTTATTCAATACGTTTTCCTCGCGTGTTGCTAGAAAGCTTAAGTGTCTTTAGACTTTCTTCAGTCTTGTTTGTAATTGCGTATAATGATAGTGTGTACTCGTTGAGCTAAATTGTGTACATGTTGGTGTACAATGTTCTTACTATTGCCATTATGTACCTAAGATGGTAATTATGTTGCTGCGTACTCTGTTTGTGTACTGTGTAAACACACGACCCTTGTGCACGCCTCCAGACCTACTGGGTATATGGTGCCGTACGTGTATAAACCAATCGACACTCGATATGTGACGCTAATATCACACAGGCCACTTTTATTTCAAAGGACATTTCCTGGTACTCATCTGTTTAGATTGTACAATTTCTCTGTCCAAAGACTGACCATCATTCTCCTGTACAACTTCATTTCTGAGACGTGAATGACCTATGTTTTGCTTGTTTGCTAATTGTCCAGGATTCGCGGCCAAATGTAAACTGATACTAAGTAACGTGCAAGATTTCGGTTTCTAAACTTCAATGACAGCGATTTATTAAATAAGGAATTCTTCATTTTACAAAATGAAATGTTATCTTTCTCATTCTCTTTTCTCTGTGAGTCGCCGTGGTGAAGTGGTTAAGCTGGCGACTTCTCGCTCAGATGATCCCCACCTATGTCATTCTGTTCACGAGTGCAATTTTCTCGGAGACTCCTGGGGGTCGTCACTGGAGCTACGGAGTTAATGCTTTGTGCGACGCTTTCGGCAGGCTGCCCTGCGGAAAGAGACCGAGCCATATGTAATAAAACCCGGTGCAATGAAGTCATTCGTCTTGTCTTTTACCCCATCCCCTTACCCCCATCACCCTTTCCCCTCTCTCGTTATTTCTGTGATACATATGTGCATCAACTATCACTTTGACATTATAAATTGTCGAGGATCATGTGAGATATGAGTTTTCCAAAACGTTCACCCAATTGGGCATTATATCATGAACAACAAGCCGATGTCAATGTAGCTGGTGAAATATCAAACTGTTTTGAGATGAAAAGTGGAGCAGGACAGGGTTGCATTCTCTTCCAATATCTCTTCAACATCTATTCAAAAAAATGTAACGAGAATCGTCAAAATCGATGTAACCAGTAACAATTTGATCCATTCCTAACAGACGGAAATCCAGTTCCAGATTTCAGATATGCAGATGACACGGTTCTCCTCTCAAACAGTACTAAGAGATTAGAAGAGTTAATCATGTCTGTCAAAAGACACAGCGAAGATGAACATCTTTTTCTGAACTTTAATTTTTAAAAATACTGTCCACAGACTAAACCTACATGTCAACCAAAACTCACAATCCACACGCAATAAATTGAAAATGTCGCAAACTGTCAATATATTGGACTCATAAGAAAACAAAATGGAGGCTGTTCAAATGACATCATACGTAGACTGGCTACAGAAATAGATATGTTAAACAGCATTAAGAACCTAGTATTGTACTCAAAGTGTAGAGAATCATGGCAATTTTGAAATGAATATGTAGACAATCTTGGCAATATTGTACTGAATATGTAGAGAATCATGACAATACAATATTGTACTGAATATGTAGAGAATCATTGCAATATTGTACTGAATACGCAGAGAATCATTGCAATATTGTACTGAATACGCAGAGAATCATTGCAATATTGTATTGAATTTGTAGTGAATCACTGCAATAATGTACTGAATATGCAGATAATCATGGCAATATTGTACTGAATATGTAGAGAATCATTGAAAATCATTCATCATCATCATTGGCACCTTGCTGTCTTGACAGACCATAGCTTATGCTTTAAAAAGGCTTAATAACTTTTACCTATGGCGATAGCGAATGTGACTGATAAGGCCAATTCGCGCTGTAAATGTCCGTTCACAGTGGGTTCATGTGAACACGTGGTCATTTCCACCAAATGCACCATCTTAAGTCTCACACACTCGGTGTGTGACTTATCTGCAATAATTTTCTCCTTTGTCTTTATTCCATTTCTGATATTTTCCCTCCATGCAACACGTTCAGCGGCGACTTGCTCCCAATGTCCATTATCAATGCCTGTATCAATCATGTCCCGCTTACACACATCTTTGTATCGTAGTAGAGGCCGACCCTGAGATCTCTTACCCATCTGTAATTCACCAAAAAAGATGTCCTTTGGTATTCTACCATCATCCATCCTCCTAAGATGTCCTATCCATCTAAGTCTACGAAGACTGAGCATGGAATAAACCGTCACACAACCTGATCTTTCCAATACTTCAGTATTTGTGATTTTGTCTTGCCACTTAATACCAAGAATTCTTCGCAGACACCGCATATGAAAGCTGTTTAAACGTTTCTCTTGGTGTGAGTAAGCTGTCCAGGTTTCACTGCCATAAAGAAGAGTACTAAGGACACAGGCTTGATAGACAAGGACTTTTGTTTTGGCAGTAAGCTTCCTGTTCTCCCAGACTCTTTTTCTTAACCTGTTCATTGTTGTTGCTGTCTTACCAATCCGGATGTTGATTTCCTGATCTAGGGATGATTTGCTATTTATCACTGATCCTAGATATATATAATGGTCAACCATCTCTAGTTCGGCGTCGTCAATAAAAATTGATGGTACCCCATGTGCACCTTGTGACATAATCTGTGTCTTCTTTTTGCTAATTGTTAAACCAAATTCAGAACAAGCATTGGAGAATGCGGATAGTAGACATTGCAATTCTTCCTCAGAGTGGGTCGTAACTGCAGCATCATCTGCAAAAAGCAACTCTCTGATCAGTACCCTCCTAATTTTGTCTTGGCCTTCAATCTCTGAACATTGTAAATGCCGCCATCTGAGCGTGAGTGAATGTATATACCACCATCCTGATCACGAAAGGCATATTTCAGATCATTGAAATAGTGTACTGAATATGTAGTGAATGATTGCAATATTGTACTGAATATGCAGAGAATCATGGCAATATTGTACTGAATATGCAGAGAATCATGGCAATATTGTACTGAATATGTAGAGAATCATTGCAATATTGTACAGAATATGCAGAGAATCATGGCAATAATTGATTAACTGAAGCTGGAAAGTATCTTGACAAAAATTATTGTTACATTAAAGGAGACATAAGGAGACAAATTATTGTTACATGGAGAGAATAAGAATACAATTATTGTTACATGGAGAGAATAAGGAGACAAATTATTATTAAATTGAGATAATAAGGAGACAAATTATTGTTACATTGAGATAATAAGGAGACAAATTATTGTTACATGGGGAGAATAAGGACAAACATTATTGTTACATTGAGAGAAAAAGGACAAAAATTATTGTTACATTGAGATAATAAGGAGACAAATTATTGTTACATTGAGAGAATAAGGAGACAAATTATTATTAAATTGAGATAATAAGGAGACAAATTATTGTTACACTGAGATAATAAGGAGACAAATTATTGGTACATGGAGAGAATAAGGACAACAATTATTGTTACTTTGAGAGAAAAAGGACAAAAATTATTGTTACATTGAGATAATAAGGAGGCAAATTATTGTTACACTGAGATAATAAGGAGACAAATTATTGTTACATTGAGATAATAAGGAGACAAATTATTGTTACATGGAGAGAACAAGGAGACAAATTATTATTAAATTGAGATAATAAGGAGACAAATTATTGTTACATTGAGATAATAAGGAGACAAATTATTGTTACATTGAGATAATAAGGAGACAAATTATTGTTACATTGAGATAATAAGGAGACAAATTATTGATTACATTGAGATAATAAGGAGACAAAATTATTGTTACATTGAGATAATAAGGAGACAAATTATTATTACATGGAGAGAATAAGGACAAAAATTATTGTTACATTGAGATAATAAGGAGACAAATTATTATTACATGGAGAGAACAAGGACAAAAATTATTGTTACATTGAGATAATAAGGAGACAAATTATTGTTACATTGAGATAATAAGGAGACAAATTATTGTTACATTGAGATAATAAGGAGACAAATTATTATTACATGGAGAGAATAAGGACAAAAATTATTGTTACATTGAGATAATAAGAAGACAAATTATTGTTACAATGGGATAATAAGGAGAAAAATTATTATTACATTGAGATAATAAGGAGACAAATTATTATTAAATTGAGATAATAAGGAGACAAATTATTGTTACACTGAGATAATAAGGAGACAAATTATTGGTACATGTAGAGAATAAGGACAACAATTATTGTCACATGGAGAGAATAAGGAGACAAATTATTATTACATGGAGATAATCATGACACTAATTATTGTACTGAATGTGAATAGCGATGTGACAGCAATTATTGTAGCCAATATGGAGAAAATTATGACAACATTTGTTGCACAGATTTTGGAGAGAATAATGACATCAATTATTGTAGCCAATATGGAGAAAATTATGACATCAATTATTGCACAAATGTTGGAGAGAATAATTACATCAATTATTGTAGCCAATATGGACAAAATTATGACATCAATCATTGCACAAATGTTGGAGAGAATAATGACATCAATTATTGTAGCCAATATGGACAAAATTATGACAGCAATTATTGAACAGATTTTGGAGAGAATAATGATATCAATTATTGTAGCCAATACGGAGAAAATTAGGACATCAATCATTGCACAAATGTTGGAGAGAATAATGACATCAATTATTGTAGCCAATATGGACAAAATTATGACAGCAATTATTGAACAGATTTTGGAGAGAATAATGATATCAATTATTGTAGCCAATACGGAGAAAATTATGACATCAATCATTGCACAAATGTTGGAGAGAATAATGACATCAATTATTGTAGCCAATATGGACAAAATTATGACAGCAATTATTGAACAGATTTTGGAGAGAATAATGATATCAATTATTGTAGCCAATATGGAGAAAATTATGACATCAATCATTGCACAAATGTTGGAGAGAATAATGACATCAATTATTGTAGCCAATATGGAGAAAATTATGACAGCAATTAATGAACAGATTTTGGAGAGAATAATGACATCAATTATTGTAGCCACTATGGAGAAAATTATGACATCATTCATTGCACAAATGTTGGAGAGAATAATGACATCAATTATTGTAGCCAATATGGACAAAATTATGACAGCAATTATTGAACAGATTTTGGAGAGAATAATGACATCAATTATTGTAGCCAATATGGAGAAAATTATGACAGCAATTGTTGCACAGATTTTGGAGAGAATAACAACATCAACTATTCCAGTTGAGGTCAGCACGATCGAACTGACAAGAGCGCTCGTTCTTAAACATCTGGTGTGCTGATGCTGAGGTAACGGGTTCAACCCCTACATTGGTCAGTTAGACTAAAATGTTAACTTATCGTCCTTGACTTTGGGGCGTAAATTACAAGTACCTCAGAAGTCGGAGTGGGTGCGCCTGATGACGAAGGACACTAGTTATAAGGAACGATAATCCGCACGCAAAAGTCAGTCTAATGCACTAGATGTAGTAGCGTGTGTATGGACTACGCTTGAAATCAAAGCTAGCGAACGCACAACACACGCACGCACGCACGCACGGACGCACGCACACGCACGCATGCACGCACACACACACACACACACACACACACACACAACTATGGTGTCAACGATGATTGTACTGAATATATAGAGAACCACGACAAGAATTATGACAGTGAATGTTAGAAGACAACTTACGCACAAATAGATGACACAGAACCTGGTTGTTGCACATTCTCCATGAATTCAGCCAGACAATGGTCGGAAGCATTTCGGCATTCTGTTGGAGATAAGTTGCAATAATATATACCACTGTCAGATATATGTGATGTTGCACAGTGAAGAGAAACGTTAATTTGACTAATAAGTATGACTCATAGAAATATGCAATTACATATCATATATAGGGTGTATTTTTAATTAATGTGGGCTTTTTTGTGTGAAAATATTGCCATTCCAAGTTTTGTATTCACCCTCTGTAGAGTGCATGCAACATAAATGAACAGCTAATGGCTGTGGAAATGTAGTTTCTGAGGAGAATGCAAAGAATACCATGGACAGACAGAAAAACCAATGACCAAGTACTACAAGAAACAAATAAAACTAGTAAACTGATTAGAGAAATTAGACGTAGTGTCCTGTTAAATTCCCGAGAGAAGACTGGACTCAACAAGCACATCTTTAAACTTATTATCTGTTGGGATTATTGACTGACTTTGGTCTACACTCCTCTCTTCTGTCTTCCCTTCCATATATCTATTTCTTTCTCTCTCTCTATTATTCCCTCAACACATACTCCGACAACAGTTCCTTTCAACGATAAGATAAAAGATTTATTAATAAAAACTATGTCTGGTGTATGTATGGATATTGTCTATGTAGTTGGTATGTTCTTCTAGTGTGGCTGCCAGATAAGATGTTGATAGATAGTCTCCGTGGTTTCTCTCGTCTCTTCTCTCAGCTAGAGTACAGGACATGACATAGATATAACAGAACGGTCTCACCCTGACAGCTCCGTCTGCTTGAGTCTGTAGATATATCCGTTTTTTGTAATGAAAAATGTTCACCACTGTATGAATGTATTTAACCCGATCACCATATGCTGTCAGCGTAAACTGAATGGTTGTTATTATCTTATAGCGTTCTTAATTCCATCCTGGAAAACACATCGAGTTTCTAATATTCTCTATTTTTGTCCTGTAAAAGTTCTACACTGGATAGTTCTTAATTGGTATAGGCACTTTGTATGCCCCTTGCAACTCTTTGATACTGAGTAATTTTAGTCTTTTTCTTTAGTTTGTATGATCTCTATTTTCCATTCTCTGTCCTCCTGACTTATTAAGATGCCACTTCTTTTCCTTCCTTTCTTATGCACAAGTGTCGTGCTTTATTACTTTAAAGTGCTTTCTTGTGGGTTATCAACACTGAGTGAATCTTGACCACAGCCATCTGTTTTATCTCTTAGTTGATAAGTCCCGCACTGGTATGGAAACCTTATTTAGGCATCTATGTTCCTGGAATCGAAAAAACACTTAGCGAATAACACACTATTATCCCCTCTTTCCATCATTAGGGACGTGTATTTCTATTCCCACTCAAGAACATATCTCCTTCAGGTCAGTTTGGAACACACACTAAACTTACACAAAGAATTGACCCTCTTTATATCGGTCATTTTTGCCGCATAGTCCTTGACCTTGCTGGACACCTCACATCCAGACTGCATTATCATTGTTAGTGGAAAATTACAGATCTGAAACTTCTCCATTATTCATACATTCAGACCGCAATATGCTATCCAATAATGCTGTCTGCCTTTGTCGCAAACAAATTTTTCCACGCGACAGGTTACCTGTACTGTTGGCCTCCTTCTGGGTCTTGACCTAGAAACACATGCGCCTGGTCACTCCTTTGTTGGTTAACCCTTCTCCTACCTGGTTAGTCGGTGTATACAGTCGTCCATCTGGGAATCGTTAACTCTTCAGTATTTCACGACACGTAGACAGTCAAAGTTTTTTGGGCATGTTATAAGAAGACATAAATTGGAGAACTTAGTGACAACTGGCAAGATCGAGGGGAAGAGACCAAGGGGAAGACAAAGAAGTAAATACGTGGATGGCTTAGCCACGTGGCATGGTCGAGACATGAACATTGAGCTGATCCACGATTCTGGTTATCGAATGAAATGGCGAATTACGACCGCACATGCTTATCGATCACCAGAGTCATGGATCACCTAGGTGTTCTTGTCTCGACCATACAACGTGGCCAAGCCATCCAGGTATTTACTTCTCTGCCCTCCCCTTGTTCTCCCATTCATTTCTTCTCGTAACGTGACTAAAAAATTGTGACTATCTGCGTCTAATTTCTCTAATCATTTTACGGTTTTCATTTGTTCCTTAGAAAACAAGAAGGTATATCAGATATGTTCACAGTCAATACAGGAGTGAGGCAGGGATGTGTGTTCTCTACACTGCTATTTAATGTCTACATGGACAGAATATCCAAAGAAGCAAGCCTTGACAGAACATATTCAAAACGTTCAGAACTCTTTACTTTAGATGAAACAACTGATCCACAGGGAATAAATGAACTTGTATGTGCAGACGATCAGTGCCTGTTTTATAGCGACGAGGGCAGACTGCAAAATCATATTAATAATCTGAGTTCAACATGCAGCAGATATAATATGAGTATAAATACAGCCAAAACCGAAGTAATGCAAGTAAGCAGATCGCCTTGTCCACTAAGTATACAGATAAATAGCACAACTTTGAAACAAGTTAAAGAATACAAATATCTTGGAAGTATGATCACAGAAGATGGCAGATTGGACTGAGAAATCAAATTCAGATGGGAAAATTCTAGTGCACTTACATATCAACTATCACCCTTACTGAAACATCCAAATGTCCGCAAAACAACAGATAATAAACAACATATTTACACCAACCCTATGCTACCAATCTCAAACTTGGACGTTATCCAAGTCACACGTTCGCAACATCAACACCTGTGAGATGAGATGCATGAGGAGAGCTGCCAACTTAACAATCCGAGACCGAGTAAGAAATGCTGTTATCAGACAGACAGTGGAATCCACACCTTGTGTCACATTTATTGAAAGACAGAAGATCAAGTGGTTTGGCCATGTCGTTAGAATGCAACACCAGCAAGTACCATCACTGACCTCACGTCAAAGATCATCTGCGACGAGACCAAAAGGACGCCAAAGAAGAAAATGGATTGACGACATCAACGACATTGTACAGTCACACGGAATGACACTATCCATTGCCGCCCATCGGGCGCTGGAGCGCAAAGTATTCCTCCCCACGATGATTGACGGCAGATGTGGAAGATGATGATGATGATGATGATGATGATGATGATGATGATGATGATGATGATGATTTGTTTCTTCTAGGATTTGATCATCGCTTTGTCTGTCTGTCCATGGTATTCTTTGCATTTTCCTCAGAAACCACATTTCCATAGCCATCAGATATTTTTTTCAGCTTGACTGCTCATTAACCACGCTTCACATTCACAAAAAAGTACAGGTTCTATGTAGCACCTCAACACTATTTTCTCGTTACAAATGATATCTTTGTATTGGTCAGTATGTTTTTCATCTTGCTAAAGGCTACTTTCGCCATGGCGATTCTTGTTCTAATCTCTTCAAGGCATCTCCCATCAGATGTTATGACTGTTCCGAGATAATTGTACCGATTCACTTGATTAAGAATATTCCCATTTACTTGTATATTGCATTATGGTATTTCCTTCTTCTTAGTGACGACCATAATATGTGTCTTCTTACAATTTAATTCTAACATAAGTTGTTCACTGTGTGGAATAATCGCATCTACTAAATGTTGCAGATCCTGCTCATTGTCTGCAATCAAAACAGTATCATCCGCATATCTAAAGTTATTACTAGTATGTCCCCCAGTGATGATTCCTTTCATGTCTTCAATATTTCTGAAAATATTTTCACTGTACAGCGAAAAAAAAAGATCTGGAGACATTATACATCACTGCCTCACACTTCTCTTAATATCCTGATATTGACCTACTTCATTATCAATCTTTATGGCAGCTTGTTGTTTCCATTATATGTTTTCTGTGAGTCTAGGGGGTTTCCCATCAATTTATAGATCTGCAAGTACCTCTATCACGTTGACATGTCTTACTTTATCGAAAGCCTTTGTGTAGTCAGTAAAGCAAAGATGTAAGTCTTTGTTTACTTCTATGGAACGTTCAGTTACGGTTTTCGGCATAAACACAGCATTTCTATACCCATGCCTTCTACAAACCCACATTGTTCTTCTCCTATTTCGGGTTGTATTTTCTTCCTAACTCTTTGCATGATAATTCTTATCAAAATTTTGTGATGTAGCTCATTATACAGATTGTTCGATGTTGATCACATTCCAAGGTTCCTGATTTCTTCTGGATTGCAATAAGTATAGAATTATATAATTCAGGCGGTATATCTCCAGTATCATATATTGTGTTCATTAGTCTGGTGACTTGATCCATTCCATATTCTTCTAAGGTATTGATCATTTCTGTTGAGATGTTGCCTGGACCCTGGGTCTTGCCATATTTCACATGGTTAAGAGCATTCTGAACTTCTATCGTCAGAATTGATGGTCCTTCATTTTTACCCCGAATATCATAATGTTATTCTCTTGTATTATCATACAGGTTTTTCACATAATCTGACCATGTGTGACGGGACAGCCCCGGCAGCATCAGAATTACACAAGTTTGAAAGGAATTAAAGAGCCCACAAGAATTATTCTATCATTCTCTAAGTAAAAGAATAATTGTCCACCAGAAAATAATCTAGTCCCCAACCAAGAAATAAGGAAAAACTAACAGAGATTGAAAACAAGAGAAAATTACATTTTGACCACGCACGCCCCATCATTTCTGTAATGCTAGGTCTGAGAAAGGTTTGATGTCCAGATCAAACGTAAAACCCAGACACTACGGTACCAGTCGGCGAGCGCTATCAAAGGTTGAAAACTCACTGTTTTCAGTTGATACATCGCGGAGCCAGTCAGTTGAGATTGACGTGTTAGTTTACAATCAGCGGTTGGAATAGGGACTGACACCTAACACCTTACGGTTAACATGACCTAACGTGTAAACCAGCCACGGCAGAATGGGAGATAAGAGGGTCAGCCAGACCAGTCTGAAATAATACATGGCAGTGCTACTCAGGGGAAAACCCCGTGTGATCCAAAGACTGGCAATATAATGCAGGCTTAACACCTACCCGCAATACGGGGGCAAAGTAGGAACACATGGCTGACACATTATTGCCAGCAACCCAGGAAGGCTGGTGTTAATAGCCTATTGGAATGTAATGACGCAACTGCATTGCCGCCAAAGCATGTTTCATTGTTTCAGGCGTGGCGGGGCCTCGGTCAATTTGATTGGCAGAAATAACTACAGTCCATGTGGAAAATAGGTTGAGTTAATTAATAGGGGATATATTAATTAGCCAACGTGGAAACTAGCCAGGGATGAAGAGAATAAAACTACATGCATGGCCAGCAAATCCTCAGACGCAAACTCACGTATAGCAAAAGGATACCTACTGGAGAAATATTAACATTTCGTTCTGTTGGACTTCTGTACGAAGTATTATGATGGAATTTCCAAACTATAAAACCCAGATCTCTTAGGAGCAATGGACAGTCAACAACCCATATCAGGAAGTGACTTAGCCTTGTGAAGGGACCACTTTGGACTCCTTCAATCTGACAGTGAACTGCGTCTCACTGGGGGAAGCATGACCTATGTGACCTCTTAAGTTACGTATACCATATTATAATCATCATCATCATCATATGATCATCAAGACTAGAAATAATAAACACAGTTGTTGTATTTTAAACTCAGTTGTCCTTATAAATTCTAAATGTCTATAAATGTTTGTGTAGCTTAAATAAGTACACACATTTTGTATCATTTAGTGGGGGTTCACACATATTGTCCAGAAGTGGGAATCTATGTCCGGGAGGTATCTTGCCTATGCAGTCATAAGTAACCAGATTACGTTGCATGTCTTAACTCCTCCTTTCTCACTTCTGGTGATACCAAGTACAGCCAAAACTATATAGATATATTCTATCTTCAACGAGCCACTTCTTGGCTGTTTTCTTGAGTATCAGGGACAGTGTCTTAAATCAGCATAACAGACATTTGTTCCACGTTTTCTCTCTGGGATCTGGGGTGGTAATTAGTCCCTTCTGACAGAGTTAGGGGATCTTAAACTGCATCCAGAACTAAACACCAGCAGAAGAAAATGATTTTGGCTGAGTGGTTGCCCAACCGGGAGCTACCTCAAGCCAGTTGGTGACATATTGGTCTGCTCGTCCGCTATAGAATCCGGGAGTAAACCCTAGAAAACTTTGGTTCGCTTGCAAGGAACGAACCTATTTCAAATCTGTTAGTCTGGTATTATTCTGGTTTGCCCATGGATAGAACCTAGGTCATTCTCACTTACATTCTTAGCAGCATTAGTTAGTTATAATTTATTTCTAATGTTATAGCTTGCTCGATCGTAAGCAAGATTTTGACATATTAGGACTTCTCGTCCATGATAGAATCAGAGAATAAATTCTAGACTATTGATTTTCATAAACCATTCTTTCATTCTTCACCCATTACATTTGCTAAGTATTAACTTAGGAATTTGTTTCTAGGGAAGTTTGTAGAATTTAAATAACTTGTTAAAAAGTTAATAACGGATAATATCATATGAGTTAATTTACATCATTCACCACTGTAGAATTAATAATCACATTAATTAGTGATATTAATTAGTTTATTGATGATTTACTTGATGATTTTTTGATTACATGCTTTATCATTTGATTTAATCATGAATAATTTGATAATGCATAATTACTTCAGTGTATGACAGACTGCTTTGCATCAACTTTCTCACTCAAATTCACTACTATCATTCTCATAGCAGTGTCAGTTCCTCTTGTCACTATCCTGCTCTAGCATAAATCTGACTAGCTCTCTGTAGGGTAATAATATAATTACTTACCTGAGTTTAAGCTGAGAAGAGATCATGGATGCACGCACAGATTTCTTAGAGTCCGCTAGAGGATGGGGCATAAGGCTCGGCTTAATAGGAGAGAAGCTAGAACTATTTATTAGAGATGAAATGGATTGGTGGGACAAAGAAGATGAACAGATGATGAAAAGACTTGCAGAATTAGAAGCAGATATGCGTCACAAAGCTGAAGAAGATGAGATTAAGAAGAAGCAAATTGAAATACTGAACGTGGAGGAATCTACCAGCTCGATTGAGGAAAAGCCAATCACTCAAGCCGAAACTCTGATAGAAAGCGGGGAAGCTGACCGTCACAAAGAAGAGGCATGCATTCCTTTGCAAATCCCCATGGCTCAGAAAAACAAAAACTTAGGCACAGAAAGGCAGATGCTTCCCACCTCAATTCCGAAAAATAAACGGAATAGGAATAAATGTACCAAGCGTACGGTAAACAGTCACAAACGTGATAAATGTTTACACCGCAATAAAAGCGGATTAGCTGGCTTGGCAACCCAGCAATCTCAGGAGCTTCCTAAGACTTCCCAAAGGAGAAAAATCCAGGAGGAGGAGGACCTGAGGAAAACTATTAAAGAGATCGAAGGCGAGACCTTACCCGACTCTTTATTCCCTTCAGTTCAGAGGAAACTAGGAGTGGAAATGAATTCAACTGAGACTGGAATGGATGTAAAACAGGATTCCAGTGTTTCTTTCTGTGTGGCCACACAAGATGAACCAATTATCAGTATGAATTACTTATCTCAGGTGGGAGATGACATTGAAAATGACACCCCACAACATTCACTTCTATTGGATTTGGCACAAGAAAACCAGACCAGGGAGAGAATACCTCAATTGGACTTGGCACAAGAGAGCCCGGCCATGGAGGAAAAATAAGACACCTAGAAGAATTCTTACGATGTCAGTATCTTGGAGTCTTTCGAAAAGGAAACTTCAAGATAACAAAGCATTCATGTAGATTATACCACGGACTCTGATTCAGGGACGATAAACATGTCTGCTAACAACAAAGAAGAAAATACTTCTTTGGACAGGATGAAGGTAATACCTATCATCAACACAGCTGAAGCTAACAGGGGATCACAAATGATGGACTCTGCAGCGGAACAAAACCGGAGCGGTTGGTATACTCAACACTCAGGACCTTGTTTACCTTTCACTTCAACCAATGTTGGATGTGGAGAACAGCTGTTTATGTATACTTCTACAAGGAGTGATACAAATTCACAGTTCTTGGGGAACAACATGATTTCTCAAAGCTGGACAACTTCTACTAGCCTTATACTTTCAAACACAGATTCAAAATGGAACTCTGTTGAAGAGGAATGCACCTGGATAAAGAATTATCGAGGGAAGAAAACTCTTAAATCAGGAGGGAGTAAACGAACGCCCTACCAAGAAAGAGGCAAGTATGAGTTGAATGCACATCATAACATTATGATGTTTAGCAAATTTCCTGCCAAAAGGAGGAGATTAAAGGATTTTATTATCTTTGGCCGACGGAGGAAAAGAAAATGGAGCAACATTACTGCGACCAATTCTTTTAAGAAAACACTGATGGCACTTCCTCTGCTTATAGGACAAGGGCCAGAAATTGAGTGGACAATAACAGTCTCTCTGCGGCGCAGGAGAATCTTGTTATACATTTTGCAATTTCCCGGCTGGGAAAAAGTAAAACCTCCAGAGGACAGGACATTACCGAGCAATAGCCCGGAAATCCGACACAACACCAGGAGCAAAGATTTGCAAGATTTATCCTGGGATGATGGACATGGGATATTTCTTTTGACTCATAGAACCCACTGCCACAAGGAATATTGGGAACCCAGACTTGGAGGCAGTTCTAGAAGGGAGATAACTTAGATACATTCTTGAATGCTGCCGAGGCTCTGTTATAGGCTTCATTGCTGAACCTACTTAAATTGGGGAGCTATGTGACGGGACAGCCCCGGCAGCATCCGAATTACACAAGTTTGAAAGGAATTAAAGAGCCCACAAGAATTATTCTATCATTCTCTAAGTAAAAGAATAATTGTCCACCAGAAAATAATCTAGTCCCCAACCAAGGAATAAGGAAAAACTAACAGAGATTGAAAACAAGAGAAAATTACATTTTGACCACGCACGCCCCATCATTTCTGTAATGCTAGGTCTGAGAAAGCTTTGATGTCCAGATCAAACGTAAAACCCAGACACCACGGCACCAGTCGGCGGGCGCTATCAAAGGTTGAAAACTCACTGTTTTCAGTTGATACATCGCGGAGCCAGTCAGTTGAGATTGACGTGTTAGTTTACAATCCTGCGGTTGGAATAGGGACTGACACCTAACACCTTACGGTTAACCTGACCTAACGTGTAAACCAGCCACGGCAGAATGGGAGATAAGAGGGTCAGCCAGACCCGTCTGAAATAATACATGGCAGTGCTACTCAGGGGAAAAACCCCGTGTGATCCAAAGACGGCAATATAATGCAGGCTTAACACCTACCCGCAATACGGGGCAAAGTAGGAACACATGGCTGACACATTATTGCCAGCAACCCAGGAAGGCTGGTGTTAATAGCCTATTGGAATGTAATGACGCAACTGCATTGCCGCCAAAGCATGTTTCATTGTTTCAGGCGTGGCGGGGCCTCCGTCAATTAGATTGACAAATGGAACTACCGTCCACAGGAATGTAGGAGGGGTGAAAAGAACTTGGGACTTAATCCATCTCGGTAACTCATCCTACATGAAATGGAAATAGGTGGAGTTAATTAATAGGGGATATATTAATTAGCCAACGTGGAAACTAGCCAGGGATGAAGAGAATAAAACTACATGCATGGCCAGCAAGACTTCAGACACATTCACAATAGCATTCTTAGGATACCTACTGGAGAAATATTAACATTTCGTTCTGTTGGACTTCTGTACGAAGTATTATGATGGAATTTCCTAGCTATAAACCCAGATCTCTTAGGAGCAATGGACAGTCAACAACCCATATCAGGAAGTGACTTAGCCTTGTGAGGGACCAATTTGGACTCCTTCAATCTGACAGTGAACTGCGTCTCACTGGGGGAAGCATGACCTATGTGACCTCTTAAGTTACGAATACCATAATATCATCATCATCATCATCATATTATCATCAAGACTAGAAATAATAAACACAGTTGTTGTATTTTAAACTCAGTTGTCCGTATAAATTCTAAATGTCTATAAATGTTTGTGTAGCTTAAATAAGTACACACATTATTGTATCATTTAGTGGGGGTTCACACATATTGTCCAGAAGTGGGAATCTATGTCCGGGAGGTATCTTGCCTATGCAGTCATAAGTAACCAGATTACGTTGCATGTCTTAACTCCTCCTTTCTCACTTCTGGTGATACCAAGTACAGCCAAAACTATATAGATATATTCTATCTTCAACGAGCCACTTCTTGGCTGTTTTCTTGAGTATCAGGGACAGTGTCTTAAATCAGCATAACAGACATTTGTTCCACGTTTTCTCTCTGGGATCTGGGGTGGTAATTAGTCCCTTCTGACAGAGTTAGGGGATCTTAAACTGCATCCAGAACTAAACACCAGCAGAAGAAAATGATGTTGGCTGGGTGGTTGCCCAACCGGGAGCTACCTCAAGCCAGTTGGTGACACCATGTATGTAAAATCTCATGTTTTTTTATTATAATTTTTCCAGCTTTTTTTTCCCAGGCAGCCTGTTGATGTAGGTGTTCTTTTATTAGTAATATCCTGAATTCTTTTGTGCATTAATTAGTATTTTTACTGTTGTGTTGTTTTTCAATTTATATGCATTTTTTTCTTCTTCTTCTTCAAGCCATGCTTCTTTTGCCTCCTTATATAATGTTCTGACTTTCTTTTGGATCTCTTCATATTTGTCAGGATTATTTTTGTTGTGTCTTCTTGTTTCCATTAGACTTAAATGTCTTCAATCATCCATTTCTTACGTCCTAGTTTCTTTAATTTTGGGATAGTTATTCTGCAGCCAAATTGAATTAATTCTTTAACATTTCCCATTGAATCATCCACATCTTGAAAGAAGATCTCTAGATCAGAAAAATACATCAAATCTGCTCCTTACTTCTATGTTAAAATTGTCTTGTATTTCTTTGTAATTTTTTAATGCACACAGATCGTATTTAGTATTTCCTGGTGTTTTCTTGACTTTCTTTAACTTTACCTTCAATGTGCATATAATCAATCTGTGAACACTGTAACAGTCTGTATCTGGAACTGTTTTTGCGACTGCTAACGCATTTCGAAACCTTCTTTTAGTCAGGATGTAATAGATCTGTTTTCTAATCCTGCTGTTAGGACTTCTTAATGTCCATAATCTTCTGTGATGTTGCTTAAACCAGGTGTTTCCGACAATTAGTTCTTATTGTTTTGCCCATTCTACAAGTCTGTATCCTCTTTCGTTTCGTTCTTCCAAACCAAGTTTACCTATTGCGCATCCACCACCTTTATTTCCTACTTTCACATTGAAACCACCCATTATGATGTTTATTTCTGAATTTTTACATTTCTTCAAAGCATTATCCTTGCCGTTATAAAATTCCTCTACACTATCTTCATTGCTTTCTCACGTTGGGACATATATTTGAATCACGTTTATGTTAAAATGTCTGCCGATTAATTTTACCAATAGAACCCTGTCTGACACTGCCTAATATCCTTTAACAGATTTTGATGTTTTCAGATCCCAGATAATTGCTACACCTCTTTGCTTTTCCTCTCCTCCAGAATATATAATCTTAAAATCCTCCCTTGTCTTAATCCATGTCCCTTTCCATCTAGTCGCACACAATCCTAATATGTTAATATTCTCTCTTCCCATTTCTTGTCTGATGTTATCCAATTTTCCATCTGCACTCATTGTTCTAACATTCCAAGTTCCTACTTTCAATGATATTCTAAACTGGGTACCAATAAAATTTTGGGAAGTAAAAGCGATCGGTATGACTACATCGCCCATCGAGTGACTTTATCTATTAAACATATTAGGCTAACACAATGTACCCAATACTCTTTAATTCGTGATGAGGGGTATCTTATCTTCTTTCTTTTTTTTTTTTAAATAATAACAAATGAATATTATGAAAAATACATTTCGAGTGATTTAAAAACTGATAGGGAAAAACAATGAATTGTGTTACTAAAATGATAAAGGAAAGTGGTAGATTAAGACAAACGTATATGAAACAAACGTGCATGGGGTTGTCGTTAAAGTCTTTAGTGTAATTAAAGAGAACACGTTGAAAGAAAGAAAGAAAGAAAGAAAGAAAGAAAGAAAGAGCAAGCAGGTAAGCAGAAAGAAAGAAAGAAAGAAAGATAGATAGATAGATAGATAGATAGATAGATAGATAGATAGATAGATAGATAGATAGATAGATAGATAGATAGATAGATAGATAGAAAGATAGATAGATAGATAGATAGATAGATAGATAGATAGATAGATAGATAGATAGATAGATAGATAGATAGATAGATAGATGGATAGATAGATAGATAGATAGATAGATAGATAGATAGATAGATAGATAGATAGATAGATAGATAGATAGATAGAAAGGCAGACAGACAGACAGACAGACAGACAGACAAATGAAAGAAAGACAGAAAGAAAGAAAGGCAGACAGACAGACAGACAGACAGACAGACAGACAGACAGACAGACAGACAGACAGACAGGCAGGCAGGCAGGCAGGCAGACAGACAGAAAGAAAGAAAGAAAGAAAGAAAGAAGGAAAGAAAGAAAGAAAGAAAGAAAGAAAGAAAGAAAGAAAGAAAGAAAGTGAGGTGTGCGAGAAGAAGCAGATATTAAACAAAACGGAATCCACACGCAGAGGCTGGCTTACCAGATGGTGTTAGGGCGGCTGCGCAGGATATTGCTGCAGAAATGTTAGAATACGTGTTAAATGTAACAACATAACAGATATATTGGTCATACAAGTCTTTCCTGGTTGAAATGTCATGGTCATCTTCGTATGCCTGAATCTATTTTGCTGTCGAGAATCTATATACATATACAATATGGCTTCTGGTTGTGAATCTATATATCTTTATAGTCTAGCCTAGTGGTTCTCAACCTTTTTTGGCCCGTTCCCCCCTTCACCATATTTTCAGAACGTCATTCCCCCCCCCCCCCCCTTCCTATCAAAAATTTGGCCCGTTCCCCCCTTCACCATATTTTCAGAACGTCTCCCCCTTCCTTTCTTATTTCCTACCTAAATATCACCCCACCCCTTACACAGTATACGAAAAATGGAAGGTAAATTTAATAGCATATACTAAAACAAGTCTAGACATCCACATAAAACGTGATTTGTGGGTCTACTTACTTTTAAAATGAATTTTAGAAGGATGAGACGTACATAACTAGTAAAGTATTGAAGGGAAAAACAATATGAAGTAATCGGTTCTTGTATTAACGCGATCTTGAAATGGTCTTCATTCCCCCCCCCCCCCCTGGAAACCCTAAAATTCCCCTCTGGGGGGGGGGGGGGGGAATTCCCCACCGGTTGAGAACCACTGTCTAGCCTATAGTTGAGAATCTGTATATCCATACAACATGGCTTCTGGTTGTGAATCTATCATTTATCCTTTGATCGAGAATCTATATATCTATACAATACGTTTTCTGGTTGTGAATCTATTATATCTATATAGACTAGCTTATATATATATATATATATATATATATATATATATATATATATATATATATATATATATATATATATATATATATATATATATATATATAGAGAGAGAGAGAGAGAGAGAGAGAGAGAGAGAGAGAGAGAATCTATCTTCTAGTTGATAATCTACATATCTCTCTGTCTGCCACTGCCATTTCTACCTCTGATTTCTCCAGTCGTCACGACGTTCTATTATGTCCCTTTTCTCATTGGGTGACTAAAGTACATTGCTTGACTCTTTCTTATCGTTGTATATAATGTTGTACATTCATTGACCTTTTCTAGGCAATCGTTGTGTATAATGTTGTACATTCATTGACCTTTTCTAGGCAATCGTTGTGTATAATGTTGTACATTCATTGACCTTTTCTAGGCAATCGTTGTGTATTAATGGTGTACATTCATTGACATTTTCTAGGCAATCGTTGTGTGTAATGTTGTACATTCATTGACCTTTTCTAGGCAATCGTTGTGTGTAATGTTGTACATTCATTGACCTTTTCTAGGCAATCGTTGTGTGTAATGTTGTACATTCATTGACCTTTTCTAGGCAATCGTTGTGTGTAATGTTGTACATTCATTGACCTTTTCTAGGCAATCGTTGTGTGTAATGTTGTACATTCATTGACCTTTTCTAGGCAATCGTTGTGTGTAATGTTGTACATTCATTGACCTTTTCATTACATTATAATACTTATTCATTTGATTGTGCACAATGTTTGATCCAAACCTACTTTTTTTGTTTGGCGCTGAATCAGTTAATATCCAGTTTCCCTATCCAACTTTTAGAAAGGTTGTAAATGGGGTATTCAGTTTATATTTATCGTTATTTATAGTCTCGTATTTCTTCTATTGTTGTAGATTTGCTGTCTCCTTGTTAGCTGGTAGGTTCGCCGATGCATTTATATGATTTATACTTTTCCCCTGGGTCTTCTAATGGTCTTCTCTCCATTGATCCCCCCTCCCTCCCCGACCCCCCCCCCCCCCCCAAAAAAAAAATAAATCCCTTGGGCTTTTTGGGATGTTAATCCTGTCATGGATTAGTCTTCAAAGAAGTCACCACAGATCTGCCGTTATCCCTGCATGAATTCTGTATCTGTTGATCGTTCTTGACTAATGTGATGTTAACTTTATTATATCTATAAAGCACACACATGCGTCTTTCTGTGCCATAATTCATGTCTCTATTAGTGTTCTGAATGAGTATATCGCATTACTTCCTTTCCTTCCACAAATCCATTACTGTTCTTCAATAATGTCCATCTTTATTTTCTTTCTTGTTTTCCTCATTATAATTCTGAATAGAAGTTTGCTGACATGGTTTGTCGGACTGATCAGACGAAATTCCTCGCATTCAATTGCTCCTGGTCTCTTGGGAAATGCTATAAATATGCACTTCAGCATATTACTTGATATGCAATCAATGTTGTACACATCACTGTCAACTGTGTAGTTAACATTTGTATTCTCTTTCAAGAAACAAATGAAGATCGTAAACTGATTAGAGACATTAGACGTAGACAGTCAAACGTTTTAGGCATGTAATGAGAAGAAATGACTTGGAGAACTTGGTGACAACTGGTAAGATTGAAGGGAAGAGACCAAGGGGAAGACCGAGAATTAAATACCTGGCTGGCTTGGCCACGTGGCATGGTCGAGACAGGAACACGGAGCTGATCTATGACTCTGGTGATCGAGTGAGATGGCAAAACATGACCGCCCACGTTTATCGGCATGGCACATGATGGATGAATTGATGGATGGACACACAAGGACAGATGACAGAGTGATGAGTATACACATACACACGGACAGATGACAGAGTTGTAAGTATATACACACAAGGACAGATGACAGAGTTGTAAGTATATACACACAAGGACAGATGACAGAGTTGTAAGTATATACACACAAGGACAGATGACAGAGTGATGAGTACACACACAAGGACAGATGACAGAGTGATGAGTACACACATAAGGACAGATGACAGAGTGATGAGTATACACATACACAAGGACAGATGACAGAGTTATGAATATATACACACAAGGACAGATGACAGAGTTATAAGTATATACACCCAAGGACAGATGGAAGAGAGATAGTACATACACAAGGGCAGATGACAGAGTAATGAGTACACACACAAGGACAGATGACAGTGATGAGTACACACACACACATACACAAGGACAGATTACTAGTGATGAGTTATACACACAAAAAGGACAGATGACAGAGTGATGAGTACGCACACAAAAGCACTGGCTTTCTTCCCACTGTCACAACTTTCAGACCACCCCACATAGTAACAATCAACGCTCTCACTGTGCAGTCTCCTGAACCTCACTAGTCTCATACAGCTAGCATCCTGCAATGCAAGCCTGTAATGTCCAGTCTTGATTGACCAAGCCATCGTAATCATGATAATACTTTTGATGTCACACGTAGACAATGACCAGAGATCTCTTACAATCTGGTACAAATGGTGTGTACTAAGATATCAAATCATCCAGGTTCTCCATCTGAACATTATTAGAGTATCGAAAAGGTATCCACCTACATCACAAGCTGCACATGCAATTTCAAAAGCAATAAATACTTTAACATGATCCATTATCCATGAGCATTTTGTAGAATAACACTTCTCACCGTGTATCTTACTCAGTCAGCTTAAGAAGCTACGTGTGTAATGTCATCACTTGCAATCATGCTGGTGGATTTGAACATTTCTAAAACACTTTATAAATATGTCTTGCTTCATTTCAGGATGACCCACATGAGCAGAAACAAGTCTAATACTCGAGCTATATTTCTGCTAGAAAAACATATGTCGAAACAATAGCTGAAACGGTAGATACATTTGGGTTATAATACATATGTCTAAACAAAGCTTAACAAAATGCATCTCTCTGTTTGGTGAAAATGCTGGCAGGCTTTCAGTTGGATGAAAAAGATCTTAGAGTTATAAATAACATCTACTGGAAACAAGCAGCTGCCATAAAAATTAATAATGAAGTGGATAAATTCCAGCCTATCAGGAGAAGTGTGCGACAGGGATGTGTAATGTCTCCACATCTTTTCAATTGTATGATGTGGTTATTATACACAGTGATAAACTAGGTGTTGGAACTGAATTGTAAGAAAACAGAGGTCATGGTCGTCTCCAAGTGGACAGAAATACCACGTTGTAACATCCAAGTGAATGGAAATATTCTTAGACAGGTGAATCGGTGTAACTACCTCGGAAAAGTCATTAAAATATGATGGAAGATGCCTTGCAGAGATTAGATCAAGAATTGCCATGACAAAGGTGGCCTTCTGCAAAATGGAAAACATACTCACCAACAAAATGTTTTTGTCAAATGCAGTGAGAAAAACAGTGTTGAAGTGCTATGTAGGACCCACATTGTTGTATGCGTGTGACACATGGACAATTAACAGACAAGCTGAGAAATAGAGCCGGTCTGGATACATCGGGTTTAAAAGTAAAAACTCACGGTCTTTAAGATGATTCGCTAAGGCAGTGTACAAAACAAAGTAATGATAGTAGTAAATAATTCAACAACGATACTTACCCATAAGCAAAACCAAGTAGCTCATAGAAGAATCCATCCTTGTTCTTAATTGCTAATTTGAGGCAGCAGCGAACGTGAACTTGAAACAAATGTGACTAAACGGTGTGCTGCGGGCATCCACCCCCAGGGGTCATGTACGCCAAGGATTGGAGAGGGTAAACTTCATGAGCTATCTTTGTGTGTACATTACCTTCCCAATTAAACAGAAGCTCACGGTCAGTGTCAACACGAGCTTTCATCTGTCAGTGGGTGCAGGGGTGGCTGACTGGATTTTTGTCATTCTTTTGCTTTGGTTTCGTTACAATGAAAGCTTTGATGTGGGTGTGAGACTGCGAGTGTGTACATGTGTGTATGTGTAGTGTGTGGAGCGTGTGTGTGCGAGTGTGTGTATGGTGTTTGTTACAATGTTAGCGTTGATGTGGGTGTGAGACTGCGAGTGTGTACATGTGTGTGTATGTGTGCGTGTGTGTCTGTGTATGTGTGTGTGAGTGTGTGTATGTGTGTGTGTGTTACAATATTAGCGTTGATGTTGGTTGAGACTGTGTGTGTGCCCGTGTATGCGCGTGTGTGTGTATTTGATATAATGTTAGCGTTGATGTTGGGTTGAGACTCTGTGTGTGTGTGTGTGTGTGTGTGTGTGTATTTGACATAATGTTAGCGTTGATGTGGGGTTGAGACAGTGTGTACGTGTGTGTGTGTGTGTGTGTGTGTGTGTGTGTGTTTGATATAATGTTAGCGTTGATGTGGGGTTGAGACTGTGTGTGTGTGTGTGTATTTGTTATGTTAGCGTTGATGTGGGGTTGAGACTGTGTGTGTACCTATTTGTCTGTGTGTGTGTGTTACAATGTTAGCGTTGATGTGGGGTTGAGACTGTGTGTGTGTGTGTGTGTGTGTTACAATGTTAACGTTGATCTGGGGTTGAGACTGTGTGTGTGTGTGTGTGTGTGTGTTACAATGTTAACGTTGATCTGGGGTTGAGACTGTGTGTGTGTGTGTGTGTGTGTTACAATGTTAACGTTGATCTGGGGTTGATACTGTGTGTGTGTGTGTGTGTGTGTGTGTGTGTGTGTGTGTGTTACAATGTTAGCGTTGGTGTGGGGTTGAGATTGCTTGCGTGTGTCCCCCCCCCCTCCCCCCATTACATTACCGTTCATGTAGGATAACGCTGCGTTCGTGTCTGTGTGTGTGTATATTCGCGTGTGTAAATACTAGCGTTGTTTTACTGCTATATATATTCTTCCGCCTGTTGTATGGCTATATATATTCTTCCGCCAGTTTTCCTCAGGGGAGCATAAACGCACAGCCACCGAACCCCTAGATCTCCTGCAGCTCCTTCCAGGTCCTCCACATTTCTGTCTCTGCTTCTCGCTTCATTGTGTTTTTAGGTTACCGTCTGTTTGGTTTGCCCCGTGTCAAACACCATAGAAGACAACTGAAGAGTTTGAGCTTAAATGTCACAAGCAAATGTTTATAATACCGTATTACCGTGCATCAAGTAGGAAAAAACAAACACATGTTCATAATACCGTGCATCAAGAAGGGAAAACAAGAGGGAAAAGCAAGCAAATGTGTATAATACCGATACCGTTTATCAATAAGAAAGAAAAAAGCAACAAATATTAACATCTACGAGATCTGAACGTGGAAGAGAACTGGCACATCAATAATGTCAGGTCTCGGTAAATACACACTTTGGTCACATCAAAGGTCACCGTGATTTAGACAGAACAGTAAAGGAAGGTGCGGTTCCTGGAGGACAAGGCGTGGCCGTACCAACACAACTGTGCACACAGGACTTTATAGATAGCCTGTGCTTGAAAATACACGAGGCAGGGGAAATGGCGGAAGTTATAATCTTTTCTGGAGGATGCGATGAGCGCGACTTTCGGCAATGGACTTGATAAATGATTATATATATCATCAGTCAAGTGCCGGCTGGCGTAGGCGTTCATGGCTCTCCACAGATCTCGGTCTTTGGTGTTCTGGATCAACTCTGCTGATGATATTCCTCCATGCCACCGTCTCAATCTGTCCAGCATCATTTCTCTTGGTCTGCCTCTGCCTCTCTTCCCCTCGATCTTTCCAGTTGTCACGATATTCTTCAATGCCTCTCTTCTCATCACATGACCAAAGAAAGCTGTTTGTCTCTTTCTTATTGTTGTATATAGTGTTCTAGTTTCATTAGCCTCTTTCAGGCAATAGATGTTAGTTACTCTGGCAGTCCAAGGAATCCGCAACATTCGTCTTAAAAACCACATCTCTGTTGCTTCTAAGTTCTTCCTAATTTGTTCATTTACATTCCAAGATTCGCTGCCATACAGCAAAACTGGTTCTATATAGCATTTAAGCACTCTCTTTCTTACATTCATTAATAGCGACTTATTGTATAAGATACTCTTCATTTTCTGAAATACGGCATTTGCCTGCCCTATTCTTCTCTTAATCTCTCTTGTACATCTTCCATCCGATGTTATAAGTACCCCTAGGTATTTAAAATTATCCACTTGGTTGAGAATTTCCCCTTCTATTTCTGTCACATTTTGGTGTCCCTATTTTCTTTGATATCACCATTGTTACTGTTTTCTTGATATTCAAGGAATATATATGTATGTATGTATATATATATATATATATATATATATATATATATATATATATATATGTGTGTGTGTGTGTGTGTGTACTGGACTTAAATGACTGATCTGTGGTGTCTATGCTAACAGGTTAGCTGACTAAGAGGGTTGGGTGTATCAAATAGCTGAAGAAATTGTCGTGTAGGTATCAGCTGTCGACATCCCAGCCATGTTAAACCAGGTAAACGAAAGAGAGCGGTGAGATGTGCAGGAATGACTGCACCTAGAAATCTCGACAAGACACACTTGACATGTCAATAGCTGTGAGGGGTGGGTTTTTTTCGCATATCCTTTACATGACATCGCTGTCCACACCAGAATTTTACCGCTGTCGTTGATATCTTGGCAAAATTACGCTCAGTAGTTTGCCATTACTTTCTGAGTGGCCGGCTCACTTATCCCGTAAGTTACCAACGCGGCGAGAACCGCTTCCAATTCTCGTGCACTGTGTTACCCTACGTGGATAAACGGGATTACGGAGAAAGTCGTTTAACACAACTGTGACCAGCTCTGGAGGTGTTACCAGATAAAGAAATGTGACCAGCTGTGGTACTGTTACTACCAGATAAAGACATGTGACCAGCTGTGGGGGTGTTACCATACAAAGAAAGGTGACAAGCTGTGGGGGTGTTACCAGATAAAGACATGTGACCAGCTGTGGTACTGTTACTACCAGATAAAGACATGTGACCAGCTGTGGGGGTGTTACCATACAAAGAAAGGTGACAAGCTGTGGGGGTGTTACCAGATAAAGAAATGTGACCAGCTGTGGGGGTGTTACCAGATAAAGAAATGTGACCAGCTGTGGGGGTGTTACCAGATAAAGAAATGCGACCAGCTGTGGGGGTGATACCAGATAAAGAAATGCGACCAGCTGTGGGGTGTTACCAGATAAAGAAATGTGAAAAGCTGTGGGGGTGTTACCAGATAAAGAAATGCGACCAGCTGTGGGGATGTTACCAGATAAAGAAATGTGACCAGCTGTGGGGGAGTTACCAGATAAAGAAATGTGACCAGCTGTGGGGGTGGGGGTAGGGGAGGGTGTTACCGGATAAAGAAATGTGACCAGCTGTGGGGTGTTACCAGATAAAGAAATGCGACCAGCTGTGGGGGTGATACCAGATAAAGAAATGCGACCAGCTGTGGGGGTGTTACCAGATAAAGAAATGTGAAAAGCTGTGGGGTGTTACCAGATAAAGAAATGCGACCAGCCGTGGGGATGTTACCAGATAAAGAAATGTGACCAGCTGTGGGGGAGTTACCAGATAAAGAAATGTGACCAGCTGTGGGGGTGGGGGTAGGGGAGGGTGTTACCGGATAAAGAAATGTGACCAGCTGTGGGGGTGTTACCAGATAAAGAAATGCGACCAGCTGTGGGGGTGTTACCAGATAAAGAAATGTGACCAGCTGTGGGGGTGGGGGGTTGGGAGTGTTACCAGATGTGACCAGCTGTGGGGGTGTTACCAGATAAAGAAATATGACCAGTTATGCGGGTGCTACCATATAAACAAATGTGACCAACTGTGGGTGTGTTACCAGATAAGGAAATGCACTAGACTCGACGAGAGAGAGAGAGAGAGAGAGAGAGAGGAGAGAGAGAGAGAGGAGAGAGAGAGAGAGAGAGAGAGAGAGAGAGAGAGAGAGAGAGAGAGAGAGAGAGAGAAGAGAGAGAGAGAATATAAAAAGTATATAAGAAAATGTTAATGTGATATGATTGATAACCAGTGCGTCCGAGGTCAGCATACATGTGTGTAAGGGCTGCTCCCTCTAGGCACATTCCATCCCAGGTAACTGATTTCATCTATCCAAGGGCAGATTCCATCCCAGGTAACTAACTGATCTATTCTATCCGAGGGCAGATTTCATTTCTGGTACAGTTTTGTCAGGGCGGCAGTTTGTTTTTTACCCCCCTGCTTTTTGAGATTTCCAGCAGGCGTAGGGTTTGACGGTGCTCAACCTATTCCTCCTGTTTTTCCGCACTTATCCGACAAGGCTAATAACCCCACTGTCTGTGAAAGAGAGCTGGAATTAAGTGATATTAGAAACAATCATTCTTATAAAAACGCCCAGCTCTATATTGGGATTCGAACGGAATATCTCTCTTTCTCTCTCTCTCTCTCCCCAAAGTTATTTGCATATCCTTTACATGACGTTGTAGTCAGCCCCAGCATTTTTTGGCTATTTGTGATTTCTTGGCACGTTTATGTTCAGTAGTTTGTCATTGCTTTCTGAACGACCCGCACCCACACCATTGCATGAAAACCAACGACAGGCGGTCTGCTGTTAATTCTCCCTCAGCTGTGTTTCGAACGCGGTAATGTAGATAACAAATAACGCCCGTAACCTCTTCGCCACGGTTTCATTATTTACTCCAGCCTTAGACGATCGTGACATGAACCTTCTGCTCTAGTTATTACTATACGTATTTATATCCCATCATCAACCTTCTGCTCTAGTTATTACTATACGTATTTATATCCCATCATCACGTGACGAATGTTACTGTAGTATTTATATCCCATCATCAGGGGGTCTGCGTGGTCTCGAGGTATGGTGTCCGCCTCGAGTGCTGGAGGTCCCGGGTTCAAGCCCTGGTCCTCACCGGGATTTTTTCACGTGGACTTCTAGTAAAAATTTCCCCTGGTCTCTGGGTAGTGAGATCGGATGCCCGTGTGTATTGTTGCGCACGTAATAAATACCTTGGCAGTTGGAAATCGAAAAAGAAAAGCCTAATGGCGCTGCCAGGGCAAAATTTCGAGTTAAAAATCTACCCAAAGTATTTCAGGATCCTCGCCGGTGCTACGGAGTTCGTGCACTGAGCTGAGTTTCTCCAGACTCAGGTTTGAGTTAGGAGGAGAACGGAGCACCTATGGTTTGCACCCGTGTGCAGTGATGTTGATCCATCGACTAAACATCCCATCATTATCAACCTTCTGTTCTAGTAATTACTATACGTATTTATATCCCGTCATCAACCTTCTGTTCTAGTAATTACTATACGTATTTATATCCCATCATCAACCTTCTGTTCTAGTAATTACTATACGTATTTATATCCCATCATCAACCTTCTGTTCTAGTAATTACTATACGTATTTATATCCCGTCATCAACAAGCGTCTTGCCGACTGGCGTGAACGACCATGCCTCTCCACAAATTGTGATCTCCGACGGCGTGGGGCATTTCATTGTTGACTCCCTTCCGTGCCATGACACAAGACTCAAGAATGTTCTCTCTCTGTCTTCGTCTATCTCTGTCTACAAGTCTTTCCAGTTGTCACAACATGTTTTAAGTTTTTGTCTTCTCACAATGTGGCTAAATAATGACGAGTGCAACTTTCTAATGTTTGAGATAAATTGTTCTTGCGACGTATTCTCTCTCAAATTGTTCATATTGCTAATTTTGGCTATCCAATTAATTTTCAGCATTCTTCTATAAAACTACATCTCCAAGGCTTCCGAGGATTGTTTCGCATGTTTACTAATTGTTCAGGAATCGCTGTCATGTGTTAGAACTGGTTCTATGTAACATACAAGCATTCTTTCTCAAGCTTCCACGAACCTATTGCATAAAATGTTCTTCCTTTGATATAATGCAATTTTTGCTTGTCATATTCTGTTCTGTATCTCTGTGTAATGCATCTTCCATCTCACGTGATCAACATTCCTAGATATTTAAATTTCTGCACTTGCCTCACACTAATGTCATTTACTTCAGTTCTACACAAAATCTGTTTCTTTGATATCACCCTGACCTCTGTCTTCCTATTATTCAAACTAAGGCCCATTTTTTTTTTTCACTTTCTATAACCACTGTGCCGGTCTCTCTGGCCGAGGGGTTACAACACTTTCTCCGTAATCCCGCAGTCTCGTAGCAGGGCGAGAGCTGGGAGCGGTTCGACCCCCGCTGGTGACTTGCGGGATAACTGAGCCGGCCGCTCAGAAAGCAATGGCAAACTACTGAGCGTAATCTTGCCAAGAAATCAACATACAGCTGAAAGATGCTGATGTTGACAGCGATGTCCTGTAAAGGATATGCAAACAAAAAAAAAAACCACTGTATGTCATTTTCTGTAGTTCAATCTGACTTCTTGCTATCAAGAAGTAAATTATTTATATCATGTCCACCAACCAGGATTCCTGGCATATTTTATGTAGATCTCGTTATATTTTCACAATGAGAACACATCAGGAGACAATACACAACCTTGTCTGACGTCCTTCATACATTGAAATGTTCCTACAAGGTTGTTCTTATGGCTGTTGTTTGCTGCCACTATATGATCTTAATTATTCCCAGATCTTTGCCGTCAGTGTTTAGTTGTTCTAGTAGTTTCATTATTTCCTGACGTTTCTAACATGGACAGTTGATATTTCAACCCTCCTTGTCCTAGTTATTTTATAACTATTTTATATCAGTTATTTGATATTTTAACCCTTGTTGTCTTAATTATTATTACAACTATTTCTATCCCAGATAACTGATATTTTAACCCTTGTCTTAGTTAATATTATTATAACTATTTCTATCCCAGATAGCTGCTATTTTAACCTTTAATGTCTTGTTATTATTACAACTATTTCTATCCCAGATAGCTGATATTTTAACCCTTATTGTCGTAGTTTTTTTTCTTTCTTTTGGATACATACCAAAGTTTCAGACATGTGCAGTGATTATTCTTTTTCTAGTTCAATGCTGATGTTACATGATGCCAGAAATGTGTTTTCCACCAGAATCTGGCTTTTTTATTTTTTACAAATGAGATCCTGGATCTTAACTGTGTTTTGTCACTGCAGTGCTTAAAATGAAATGCTCTATCATACTATCCAAACACGCAGCACACACACACACCTGACAACCAAATGTATTAGCTTTGAAGATCTAATCTGATCTAATCTTATTTCAGCAAATAAAGACAGCATGCAAAACAAGTTGTTCTTAGTTTTTCTATGAGCTGTGTGAAAAACCCCCTGCCGGCTTGCTAGGCCAGTCACAGGTTTAGGACAGAAAATGAGAAAAGACAAATCACAACAAGAAGAAATGAGATTCCTGAGAAGAATACTCATTGTATCAAGAAGAGAGAAAATCAGAAATGAAGAATTAAGGACTAAAGTGGGTTTTATTAGAAGGCAACAAGTTAAATGGTTCAGCCATGTGATTAGGTTACCAACTAACAGTATACCACAACAAGCAACGATGTACAGACCAAGTGGAAGCAGAAGAAGAGGCCGGCCATGTAAACAATGGACAGAGAGAATAGTCGAGTCCATGAGAATCCCGATACATGAAGTCCATAAATGGGCACTCTCCTGCTGTTTATGCTTCACCTCGACACCGCAAGGTACAAGAGGAACCAGATGAGATGAGTAAAACAAGACCATCAGGTAACTCTAAAAACCGTGGTAGAAGTGCTGCAGACCCTAAATGAGCACACATTAAAAATACAATATAATAAGAAAAGTAAGAAACACTAATAAGAAACATGTTTTTATTTTAATTATAAAACTAATAGAGCAGATTTAAACAAATAACCAACAGCGTATTGGTCACTACAGTATTTAATTATTATAAACACAAATACTGATATATGTATACTTGCACAAACACATTATTTTTATCTATGAACATTTTAACAGATTTTGTGGTAATTATTTATTTTTTATTAATTTAATTTTTGTTGGGGTAATAATATTTGTAGTTGTTTCAGATGGAATGTATATAACAGTGTAATAACAACAACCAGCTGAAATATAAAACATGATTTAATCAGACACAAATGTACGTTTGTAATGATACAACTATACAGGGTGTCCGTAAAGTCTGGACACATGGGTAACATCATTTGCAATGCAAATGTTGATGCGTTTCACAAATTTTTCATGAACTCAATGCAATAAATCCATTGTCTTCAATTTTGGTACATTCACTCCTTATTCGTTGAGTCAAGAGTATTGGATCTGTGAATTAAATGAAAATATCCAATCATTCTATGTGACCAAACTTTACGGACACCCTGTACATATATAGTATTTCCTCTAAGGCGTTGGGATGAGATCTGTCGACAAGTAAATGCATAAAACCCATCAAGGAAACATGACCAATGTAAACGGCCTAATCAAGTGTAATGGGCCTAGCACCAGCCTATTTGAATAACGAAGACACAAACAATAGATTGCATGATTTTTTTACCTGGTATATTTTGCTGCATCTCGTCATGTACAAACTGCAGAATTCACACAACATACAGTAAAATAACTAGATAAATCCTTCAAGCTGAAATATACACATGTTCGCACAGTAAGGTGCAAACCTGACGAGATGCAGCAAAATAGATCAGGCAATAAATAGTGCAATCTATTGTTTGTGTCTTCGTTATTCAAATTCACTACAGGAAAACATTGTTTTGACCAGCCTATGTCCCTGTAAGTGCTGTGCTGAGTCATGACCTGGGTAAATCTGAATGTGCCCCTGCACAGATGTGAACATCCAGTACTGTTCCCTACAAACCTCGTCAGTTTCAGAGCTCGGAGAGGGAAAGGACAGCTCCACAACACAGTCCTTATCGGGGGGATGGTACTTTGATATAGGATCTAGTGGAAACTCCCAGCACCAACCTCACAATGAGAGATGCAAGGTCTTTTCTATGTTCAAACAAACTGAACGCCAAAGTACTAGATTTAAGAGCTAAAACAAGTCTTTCAGAGGATTCTCCAACAATTAAACCAAGAAAAACTCATGTAAGAATAGTTAATTAGTCACACTGAAACTAGTGATGTGGCTTATGGGATAGAGAAACTGTTTTTCACAAGTCCCTATCATACCGAGTCAGGGGTTCAAAGTCAGCCACAGGTGATTTGTAAGCAGGCCATCTCTGCGTTGATTTTGATGGTATGAGCACTGGCCATTCAGAAAGCAATGGCAAACTAGTGAACTAAAATAATTGCCTAATAAATTACAAACAGCAAATAAATGCTGGGGCTGAATATAATGTTCTGATTGAAGGTCAGTGAAGAAAAAAAGGATCCTTTTACCCACCTTGAAGCATTTTTGGGTGTATGGTGCTAGCCCATAATTTTATAGACCAGCGGTAATGTGATAGACCCAGAATATTTATATATGAAATGTCATATGGTTTCTATAAATCAACATTACAACAGACATATATCTAATCAACAATAAATGGTACAAGAGGAAGTCAAGATTAGATATTAGTGTAACTTTATGGCAAACAGTCTTTAGAATTGGAATGATCAAATAGAAGATATGTATAGTTAAAAATTTCTCATAGAAAATAAATAAACTAGCAAAATGAACTGCATTCAGTCAATGATGAAGATGACTAAACACTTGAGTCGTTGAGTTGAATTGAGCTAAGAACTGACATCACTGCACTCAGGAAATTCCCATACCCGCTCCGACCCCTCATTCAACAGCCAGTGAAGAGTCACACTACTAATCATTCCAACCGCCATCTGATTGAAAGTTCTCCTGGTCTTCCCTCTGTTTTAAGATTCTTCCAGAACCTCTGCCGAACCCCTGCAATATCATTCTTTCCACATATGGGTTCTCAATCTGTTTCCCCTCCTTCTCCACCTGGTCCCACAGATGCATGACCATCTCTCCTTGTCCATAGGTAATCGACCACCAAGAGGTGCATTCCCTGCCAGCCTATCAGCCTGATCATTCCCCCACACTCCCGCACGGCCAGGGCAAAACATCCATACAATTCTCACAATCTGTGACCTCTGAAGCAAGGTTTGCCATTCCACATGAAGCATTCTTTTCTCCACCTTACTAAGCACACCCCTTGAGTCTGTAGTGAATACAGTGAGTGTTGCATTGGTTTCCTCTAGCCAACCAAATGCTGCTGTGACTGCTTCCACCTCCATTCTCATGCTGGATGTCGTCGTCTCATATGCCAGACTCTCCCTTTTCAAGAACTGTCCATTAGCCTACGCAATGAAACCCCAAACACTACTTGTTTTTCACCACTGACCCATTGGTGTAGATCACTATGTCACCTTGATGTGTGTTACCTTGGATCAATTGTTGCATCTCAATCTCTGTGCGGCCCGCTGACCATTCTCTGCACTCACGACTAAACACTTATTCAGATTCAAAACACTCTAAAGATAAGCCCATTCTGAAAAGCATTTGGCAACTTGCTTGAGGCTGATCTTTCTGTTATCTGTGATGAACATGTAAACCAGTGTTCTTTAGTGTTTAGGTAATTAGTTCTATTATAAAACCAATATATGCTTGCATTTTAAAATAACGAAGCTAGGATAGTAATGTTCATCTCCTCATGTATTCCACGCCACTATCAAGCCTTAATTCAGCATCTTCTAATCGCCCTCCACCCGATCTGTGGCTACCGGCCATGCTAGGTGCCGAGCCGCTGCGGGCATCTAAGGGTTTGTATCCTCTTTGCACCAGATAAGAATATACAGGGGGTCTGTAGGATGAACATGTGATCCTTGGGCTGCTGCCTGCTCTTCTGAATAACTAGGAGGTGGAAAGTTTGGAGCCATGGCAACTTGCTGATACTGGTTAGGACCAACCATCATTGGCACAAACTGACCAGATGGGTATACACCGTAGGGAACTTGTTGCATGTGAAGCTGTGCTGCTGTCATTGGCTGAGGTCGTGCTGTTGGCATTGGCTGAGGTCGTGCTGCTGGCATTGGCGAGGTCGTGCTGCTGGCATTGGCTGAGGTCGTGCTGCTTGTTGCTGATCCCGATGAGGTCTGTGTTGGTGACCACCATGTGCATGTGCATGTGAAATTCTAGATTTATGTGGTTTTTGTTTTTCTCTTTGGGCTCTAGCACCTTGACCGCTGCTAGAAGTATTACTGCTGCGTGAACTAACTGCCTCGGACTCTGTCTCTGAGTGTGTGTAAGATGACCCTGACCTCTCAGATCGGCTTTCTCCTGAAGACGGAAGCTGTTTCTTGACTGTACTGTCACTGCCAGAAACTTCTGATTCCTCATCTGAGGAAGCATTAGATGCGTGATCACTCACAGCCTCAGCGTAGGACGGCGGGCGCTTACGGTGCCAATTTGTCTTTGGCTTCACCCGAGGCGTGATGACTTTCTCAACAAAATGATCTGAATCATCCTCAGGTTCTGTGAATGAAGCATTGCTGGATACATACCGTGACCTTGGTTTATCTTTCTCAGTACCCACCAGACGCTTTGTCTGTAATGTGTCAACTGTTGAGAGACAATAAACAAAACATGTTAAAGATATGAAGATACCTGACGCTTTTGAATGATATATATATATCTAGGGCAATGTTAATAATATGAGGTTTCTCATTCATTATTGCCAAGTGTAGAAGCACAAAAATAAAACATAAATCACACAACTTGTGGCTTGATATTCAAGTCATGACATTATTGTCCATAATGAGCACATATATAATGGAACAGTCACAGATCTGTCATAATGAGCACATATATAATGGAACAGTCACAGATCTGTCATAATGAGCACATATATAATGGAACAGTCACAGATCTGTCATAATGAGCACATATATAATGGAACAGTCACAGATCTGTCATAATGAGCACATATATAATGGAACAGTCACAGATCTGTCATAATGAGCACATATATAATGGAACAGTCACAGATCTGTCATAATGAGCACATATAATGGAACAGTCGCAGATCTGTCATAATGAGCACATATATAATGTAACAGTCACAGATCTGTCATAATGAGCACATATATAATGGAACAGTCACAGATCTGTCATAATGAGCACATATATAATGTAACAGTCACAGATCTGTCATAATGAGCACATATATAATGTAACAGTCACAGATCTGTCATAATGAGCATATATAATGGAACAGTCACAGATCTGTCATAATGAGCACATATATAATGGAACAGTCACAGATCTGTCATAATGAGCACATATAATGGAACAGTCACAGATCTGTCATAATGAGCACATATATAATGTAACAGTCACAGATCTGTCATAATGAGCACATATATGATGGAACAGTCACAGATCTGTCATAATGAGCACATATATAATGTAACAGTCACAGATCTGTCATAATGAGCACATATATAATGGAACAGTCACAGATCTGTCATAATGAGCACATATATAATGTAACAGTCACAGATCTGTCATAATGAGCACATATATAATGGAACAGTCACAGATCTGTCATAATGAGCACATATAATGGAGCAGTCACAGATCTGTCATAATGAGCACATATATAATGGAACAGTCACAGATCTGTCATAATGAGCACATATACAATGGAACAGTCACAGATCTGTCATAATGAGCACATATATAATGGAACAGTCACAGATCTGTCATAATAAGCACATATAATGGAACAGTCGCAGATCTGTCATAATGAGCACATATAATGGAACAGTCACAGATCTGTCATAATGAGCACATATATAATGGAGCAGTCACAGATCTGTCATAATGAGCACATATAATGGAACAGTCGCAGATCTGTCATAATGAGCACATATAATGGAACAGTCACAGATCTGTCATAATGAGCACATATATAATGGAACAGTGGCAGATCTGTCATAATTGACTTTCAAATGATGTCACTGCATTGCAGGAGACACTCACTAGTGCTCAGTCTCTTATAGTTCATGCAAGCTGTACATGGTAATTGTTCCCAAAGAAGTGACTGGCACCTTGTCATCTTGACAGACGATAGTTTGTAAAATGGAGTTATACCTTTTCATAACACAAAGCCTGGGCTGAATTTAGAGACCATGTGTTTCTCCCATGCAACATGATCCCTCTCTCGGTCTGTCAAGTTTACTCCAGAGGAAAAGTAACACTAATATGTCTGGAACAAAACAAGCTGCAGAAGCTGGCGGATTAACAAAGCAATGCTCTAACTGTCTGCCTGTTGGAGCTTTAACCCTAGACCAGTTGCCAACCTAGTCTTAGGGCCTGGTCTGCCTTGCCATGACATTTAACCTTTAGGTTGCATTTCCTCAAACTGGGGTAAGACTCGTAGCCTCCCAATTGCACTCCTCAGCTCAAAGCCATTGGCACAATGTGGGGTGTCAGGTTTGGTGAGTGCCACCCAACATTTGGTGCTAACAGAAAGCAAGTAGTACCATCTGCTGTCACTACGGTAGCTCAGTCACATCTGACTAAGACCTGACACAGTTCCCAAGGAACACTGGTTATGTATACAGGTGTAAAGGTAAATGTAGTCCCAAGACAGATACTGCCGTTAGGTCGTGAAGTGTTAAACCTCCAGATATTCTAGTCCATGGCATGAGAAGGTGGGGAGGTCAGTTGTTTTCCTCACCACATTACCTTACCAAATAACTCCCAAAACATTCGGACAATTCACCGGTACCCATGAGGTTACCAACATCAAGCTGGACACAAATATTAGTGACTTTGGTTTATACTCTAGCCATGACATTATAATCACCCCATGCCTTCTACACATTAACCGTCGACTGCAATGAGCTTTAAACACTCGCTGTCCTGCATTTCACAGTGGGCTCATCTGTTGACCCGGTGGTCATGGTTCAAATCTGCATCTGGATGGATTTTTAAAATGTACCTGTACTGACAGGTGGACCTAGTCTACACTGGGCACCAGGAAGTGTGTTGGGAAGTGAAGGCAGCGGGCATGGTACTGACCACATCACCCACCTGAGTGCTGACCACATCACCCACCTGAGTGCTGACATCACCCACCTGAGTGGTGACATCATCCACCCAGTGCTGACCACATCACCCACCTGAGTGCTGACCACATTACCCACCTGAGTGCTGACCACATCACCCACCTGAGTGTTGACAACATCACCCACCCAGTGCTGACCCCATGTGCTGACCACATCATCCACCTGAGTGCTGACCACATCACCCACCTGAGTGCCGACCCCATGTGCTGACCACATCATCCACCTGAGTGCTGACCACATCATCCACCTGAGTGCTGACCACATCACCCACCTGAGTGCTGACCACATCATCCACCTGAGTGCTGACCACATCACCCACCTGAGTGCTGACCACATCACACACCTGAGTGCTGACCACATCACCCACCTGAGTGCTGACCACATCACACACCTGAGTGCTGACCACATCACACACCTGAGTGCTGACCACATCACACACCTGAGTGCTGACCCCATGTGCTGACCACATCATCCACCTGAGTGCTGACCACATCATCCACCCTGAGTGCTGACCTGTCTGTACAAGTATGGGTCCACATCACACACCTGAGTGCTGACCACATCACACACCTGAGTGCTGACCCCATGTGCTGACCACATCATCCACCTGAGTGCTGACCACATCATCCACCCTGAGTGCTGACCGGTCTGTACAAGTATGGGTCCAGCACCATATGCCCAGCCAGCCTGAAGTCACTTACTGCTGGTTTCTGAACTTCAGAAGAAGAGCTCTGCAACAGTCCCCAAGGAGATCACACTTCTGTGTCAGGTTGGGGGTAAAGTCTCTACACCAAAATCTCTCCGATAGATGCAATCCTGTGTCAGGTTGGGGGTAAAGTCTCTACACCAAAATCTCTCCGATAGATGCAATCCTGTGTCAGGTTGGGGGTAAAGTCTCTACACCAAAATCTCTCCGATAGATGCAATCCTGTGTCAGGTTGGGGGTAAAGTCTCTACACCACATCACCCACCTGAGTGCTGACCACATCACACACCTGAGTGCTGACCACATCACACACCTGAGTGCTGACCACATCACACACCTGAGTGCTGACCCCATGTGCTGACCACATCATCCACCTGAGTGCTGACCACATCATCCACCCTGAGTGCTGACCGGTCTGTACAAGTATGGGTCCACATCACACACCTGAGTGCTGACCACATCACACACCTGAGTGCTGACCCCATGTGCTGACCACATCATCCACCTGAGTGCTGACCACATCATCCACCCTGAGTGCTGACCGGTCTGTACAAGTATGGGTCCAGCACCATATGCCCAGCCAGCCTGAAGTCACTTACTGATGGTTTCTGAACTTCAGAAGAAGAGCTCTGCAACAGTCCCCAAGGAGATCACACTTCTGTGTCAGGTTGGGGGTAAAGTCTCTACACCAAAATCTCTCCGATAGATGCAATCCTGTGTCAGGTTGGGGGTAAAGTCTCTACACCAAAATCTCTCCGATAGATGCAATCCTGTGTCAGGTTGGGGTAAAGTCTCTACACCAAAATCTCTCCGATAGATGCAATCCTGTGTCAGGTTGGGGGTAAAGTCTCTACACCAAAATCTCTCTGATAGATGCAATCCTGTGTCAGGTTGGGGGTAAAGTCTCTACACCAAAATCTCTCCGATAGATGCAATCCTGTGTCAGGTTGGGGGTAAAGTCTCTACACCAAAATCTCTCCGATAGATGCAATCCTGTGTCAGGTTGGGGGTAAAGTCTCTACACCAAAATCTCTCCGATAGATGCAATCCTGTGTCAGGTTGGGGGTAAAGTCTCTACACCAAAATCTCTCCGATAGATGCAATCCTGTGTCAGGTTGGGGGTAAAGTCTCTACACCAAAATCTCTCCGATAGATGCAATCCTGTGTCAGGTTGGGGGTAAAGTCTCTACACCAAAATCTCTCCGATAGATGCAATCCTGTGTCAGGTTGGGGGTAAAGTCTCTACACCAAAATCTCTCCGATAGATGCAATCCTGTGTCAGGTTGGGGGTAAAGTCTCTACACCAAAATCTCTCCGATAGATGCAATCCTGTGTCAGGTTGGGGGTAAAGTCTCTACACCAAAATCTCTCCGATAGATGCAATCCTGTGTCAGGTTGGGGGTAAAGCCTCTACACCAAAATCTCTCCGATAGATGCAATCCTGTGTCAGGTTGGGGGTAAAGCCTCTACACCAAAATCTCTCCGATAGATGCAATCCTGTGTCAGATTGGGGGTAAAGTCTCTACACCAAAATCTCTCCGATAGATGCAATCCTGTGTCAGGTTGGGGGTAAAGTCTCTACACCAAAATCTCTCCGATAGATGCAATCCTGTGTCAGGTTGGGGGTAAAGCCTCTACACCAAAATCTCTCCGATAGATGCAATCCTGTGTCAGGTTGGGGGTAAAGTCTCTACACCAAAATCTCTCTGATAGATGCAATCCTGTGTCAGGTTGGGGGTAAAGTCTCTACACCAAAATCTCTCCGATAGATGCAATCCTGTGTCAGGTTGGGGGTAAAGTCTCTACACCAAACTCTCTCCGATAGATGCAATCCTGTGTCAGGCTGGGGGTAAAGTCTCTACACCAAAATCTCTCCGATAGATGCAATCCTGTGTCAGGTTGGGGGTAAAGTCTCTACACCAAAATCTCTCCGATAGATGCAATCCTGTGTCAGGTAGGGGTAAAGTCTCTACACCAACCTCTCTCCGATAGATGCAATCCTGTGTCAGGTAGGGGTAAAGTCTCTACACCAACCTCTCTCCGATAGATTCAATCCTGTGTCAGGTTGGGAGTAAAGTCTCCACACCAACTTCTCTCCAATAGATTCAATCCTGTGTCAGGTTGGGAGTAAAGTCTCCACACCAACCTCTCTCCAATAGATTCAATCCTGTGTCAGGTTGGGAGTAAAGTCTCCACACCAACTTCTCTCCAATAGATTCAATCCTGTGTCAGGTTGGGAGTAAAGTCTCCACACCAACCTCTCTCCAATAGATTTAATCCTGTGTCAGGTTGGGAGAAAAGTCTCTACATCAACCTTTCTCTGATAGATTCAATCCTGTGTCAGGTTGGGAGAAAAGTCTCTACACCAACCTATCTCTGATAGATTCAATCCTGTGTCAGGTTGGGGGTAAAGTCTCTACATCAACCTCTCTCTGATAGATTCAATCCTGTGTCAGGTTGGGAGAAAAGTCTCTACATCAACCTCTCTCTGATAGATTCAATCCTGTGTCAGGTTGGGGGTAAAGTCTCTACATCAACCTCTCTCTGATAGATTCAATCCTGTGTCAGGTTGGGAGAAAAGTCTCTACATCAACCTTTCTCTGATAGATTCAATCCTGTGTCAGGTTGGGAGAAAAGTCTCTACATCAACCTCTCTCCAATAGATTCAATCCTGTGTCAGGTTGGGAGAAAAGTCTCTACATCAACCTTTCTCTGATAGATTCAATCCTGTGTCAGGTTGGGAGTAAAGTCTCTACATCAACCTCTCTCTGATAGATTCAATCCTGTGTCAGGTTGGGAGTAAAGTCTCTACATCAACCTCTCTCCGATAGATTCAATCCTGTGTCAGGTTGGGAGAAAAGTCACTACATCAACCTCTCTCTGATAGGTTCAATCCTGTGTCAGGTTGGGGGTAAAGTCACTACATCAACCTCTCTCTGATAGGTTCAATCCTGTGTCAGGTTGGGAGAAAAGTCACTACATCAACCTCTCTCTGATAGGTTCAATCCTGTGTCAGGTTGGGGGTAAAGTCACTACATCAACCTCTCTCTGATAGATTCAATCCTGTGTCAGGTTGGGGGTAAAGTCTCTACATCAACCTCTCTCTGATAGGTTCAATCCTGTGTCAGGTTGGGAGAAAAGTCACTACATCAACCTCTCTCTGATAGGTTCAATCCTGTGTCAGGTTGGGGGTAAATTCACTACATATACCTCTTTCCAATAGATTCAATCCTGTGTCAGGTTGGGAGAAAAGTCACTACATCAACCTCTCTCTGATAGGTTCAATCCTGTGTCAGGTTGGGGGTAAAGTCACTACATCAACCTCTCTCTGATAGATTCAATCCTGTGTCAGGTTGGGGGTAAAGTCTCTACATCAACCTCTCTCCGATAGATTCAATCCTGTGTCAGGTTGGGAGAAAAGTCACTACATCAACCTCTCTCTGATAGGTTCAATCCTGTGTCAGGTTGGGGGTAAAGTCACTACATCAACCTCTCTCTGATAGATTCAATCCTGTGTCAGGTTGGGGGTAAAGTCTCTACATCAACCTCTCTCCGATAGATTCAATCCTGTGTCAGGTTGGGAGAAAAGTCACTACATCAACCTCTCTCTGATAGATTCAATCCTGTGTCAGGTTGGGGGTAAAGTCTCTACATCAACCTCTCTCTGATAGATTCAATCCTGTGTCAGGTTGGGGGTAAAGTCTCTACATCAACCTCTCTCTGATAGATTCAATCCTGTGTCAGGTTGGGAGAAAAGTCACTACATCAACCTCTCTCTGATAGATTCAATCCTGTGTCAGGTTGGGAGAAAAGTCACTACATCAACCTCTCTCTGATAGATTCAATCCTGTGTCAGGTTGGGAGAAAAGTCACTACATCAACCTCTCTCTGATAGATTCAATCCTGTGTCAGGTTGGGAGTAAAGTCTCTACACCAAAATCTCTCCGATAGATGCAATCCTGTGTCAGGCTGGGGGTAAAGTCTCTACACCAAAATCTCTCCGATAGATGCAATCCTGTGTCAGGTTGGGGGTAAAGTCTCTACACCAACTTCTCTCCAATAGATTCAGTCCTGTGTCAGGTTGGGAGTAAAGTCTCCACACCAACCTCTCTCCAATAGATTTAATCCTGTGTCAGGTTGGGAGAAAAGTCTCTACATCAACCTTTCTCTGATAGATTCAATCCTGTGTCAGGTTGGGAGAAAAGTCTCTACACCAACCTCTCTCTGATAGATTCAATCCTGTGTCAGGTTGGGGGTAAAGTCTCTACATCAACCTCTCTCTGATAGATTCAATCCTGTGTCAGGTTGGGAGAAAAGTCTCTACATCAACCTCTCTCTGATAGATTCAATCCTGTGTCAGGTTGGGGGTAAAGTCTCTACATCAACCTCTCTCTGATAGGTTCAATCCTGTGTCAGGTTGGGAGAAAAGTCTCTACATCAACCTTTCTCTGATAGATTCAATCCTGTGTCAGGTTGGGAGAAAAGTCTCTACATCAACCTCTCTCCAATAGATTCAATCCTGTGTCAGGTTGGGAGAAAAGTCTCTACATCAACCTTTCTCTGATAGATTCAATCCTGTGTCAGGTTGGGAGAAAAGTCTCTACATCAACCTTTCTCTGATAGATTCAATCCTGTGTCAGGTTGGGAGAAAAGTCTCTACATCAACCTCTCTCCAATAGATTCAATCCTGTGTCAGGTTGGGAGAAAAGTCTCTACATCAACCTTTCTCTGATAGATTCAATCCTGTGTCAGGTTGGGAGTAAAGTCTCTACATCAACCTCTCTCTGATAGATTCAATCCTGTGTCAGGTAGGGGTAAAGTCTCTACATCAACCTCTCTCCGATAGATTCAATCCTGTGTCAGGTTGGGAGAAAAGTCACTACATCAACCTCTCTCTGATAGGTTCAATCCTGTGTCAGGTTGGGGGTAAAGTCACTACATCAACCTCTCTCTGATAGGTTCAATCCTGTGTCAGGTTGGGAGAAAAGTCACTACATCAACCTCTCTCTGATAGGTTCAATCCTGTGTCAGGTTGGGGGTAAAGTCACTACATCAACCTCTCTCTGATAGATTCAATCCTGTGTCAGGTTGGGGGTAAAGTCTCTACATCAACCTCTCTCTGATAGGTTCAATCCTGTGTCAGGTTGGGAGAAAAGTCACTACATCAACCTCTCTCTGATAGGTTCAATCCTGTGTCAGGTTGGGGGTAAAGTCACTACATCAACCTCTTTCCAATAGATTCAATCCTGTGTCAGGTTGGGAGAAAAGTCACTACATCAACCTCTCTCTGATAGGTTCAATCCTGTGTCAGGTTGGGGGTAAAGTCACTACATCAACCTCTCTCTGATAGATTCAATCCTGTGTCAGGTTGGGGGTAAAGTCTCTACATCAACCTCTCTCCGATAGATTCAATCCTGTGTCAGGTTGGGAGAAAAGTCACTACATCAACCTCTCTCTGATAGATTCAATCCTGTGTCAGGTTGGGGGTAAAGTCACTACATCAACCTCTCTCTGATAGATTCAATCCTGTGTCAGGTTGGGGGTAAAGTCTCTACATCAACCTCTCTCCGATAGATTCAATCCTGTGTCAGGTTGGGAGAAAAGTCACTACATCAACCTCTCTCTGATAGATTCAATCCTGTGTCAGGTTGGGGGTAAAGTCTCTACATCAACCTTTCTCTGATAGATTCAATCCTGTGTCAGGTTGGGGGTAAAGTCTCTACATCAACCTCTCTCTGATAGATTCAATCCTGTGTCAGGTTGGGAGAAAAGTCACTACATCAACCTCTCTCTGATAGATTCAATCCTGTGTCAGGTTGGGAGAAAAGTCACTACATCAACCTCTCTCTGATAGATTCAATCCTGTGTCAGGTTGGGGGTAAAGTCACTACATCAACCTCTCTCTGATAGATTCAATCCTGTGTCAGGTTGGGGGTAAAGTCACTACATCAACCTCTCTCTGATAGATTCAATCCTGTGTCAGGTTGGGGGTAAAGTCTCCACACCAAGCTCTCTCTGATAGATTCAATCCTGTGTCAGGTTGGGGGAAAAGTCTCTACATCAACCTTTCTCTGATAGATTCAATCCTGTGTCAGGTTGGGAGAAAAGTCTCTACATCAACCTCTCTCTGATAGATTCAATCCTGTGTCAGGTTGGGGGAAAAGTCTCTACATCAACCTTTCTCTGATAGATTCAATCCTGTGTCAGGTTGGGAGAAAAGTCTCTACATCAACCTCTCTCTGATAGATTCAATCCTGTGTCAGGTTGGGAGAAAAGTCTCTACATCAACCTCTCTCTGATAGATTCAATCCTGTGTCAGGTTGGGGGAAAAGTCTCTACACCAACCTATCTCTGATAGATTCAATCCTGTGTCAGGTTGGGAGAAAAGTCTCTACACCAACCTCTTTCCAATAGATTCAATCCTGTGTCAGGTTGGGAGAAAAGTCTCTACATCAACCTCTCTCTGATAGATTCAATCCTGTGTCAGGTTGGGAGAAAAGTCTCTACATCAACCTCTCTCTGATAGATTCAATCCTGTGTCAGGTTGGGAGAAAAGTCTCTACATCAACCTCTTTCCAATAGATTCAATCCTGTGTCAGGTTGGGAGTAAAGTCTCTACATCAACCTCTCTCTGATAGATTCAATCCTGTGTCAGGTTGGGAGAAAAGTCTCTACATCAACCTCTTTCCAATAGATTCAATCCTGTGTCAGGTTGGGAGTAAAGTCTCTACATCAACCTCTCTCTGATAGATTCAATCCTGTGTCAGGTTGGGAGAAAAGTCTCTACATCAACCTCTCTCTGATAGATTCAATCCTGTGTCAGGTTGGGAGAAAAGTCTCTACATCAACCTCTCTCTGATAGATTCAATCCTGTGTCAGGTTGGGAGAAAAGTCTCTACATCAACCTCTCTCTGATAGATTCAATCCTGTGTCAGGTTGGGAGAAAAGTCTCTACATCAACCTCTTTCCAATAGATTCAATCCTGTGTCAGGTTGGGAGTAAAGTCTCTACATCAACCTCTCTCTGATAGATTCAATCCTGTGTCAGGTTGGGAGTAAAGTCTCTACATCAACCTCTCTCTGATAGATTCAATCCTGTGTCAGGTTGGGAGAAAAGTCTCTACATCAACCTCTCTCCAATAGATTCAATCCTGTGTCAGGTTGGGAGTAAAGTCTCTACATCAACCTCTCTCTGATAGATTCAATCCTGTGTCAGGTTGGGAGTAAAGTCTCTACATCAACCTCTCTCTGATAGATTCAATCCTGTGTCAGGTTGGGAGTAAAGTCTCTACATCAACCTCTCTCTGATAGATTCAATCCTGTGTCAGGTTGGGAGAACAGTCTCCACACCAACCTCTCTCTGATAGATTCAATCCTGTGTCTGGTTGGGAGAAAAGTCTCCACATCAACCTCTCTCCAATAGATGCAATCCTGTGTCTGAGCATCAATGTGACAATGCATCAGACTTTAGAGTTAAAACTCATTTGTGTACCCTGTGTTACTCCCCTTGGCACCTCAAATCAGTTTGATGTTTCACCGGCTGCTCTGAAGTTGCTTGTCAAGATATAATGTTGAAATTACAGGGATCAAAAGTGTTCAAATTCCATATCTTTGATGTTCCACACTTTCTGATGCTGAACACAGGTGATGGCCTTACTATAGTCTATGAAACAAGTATAATATCTACACTGTAATTTCTTTATTTCTCAAAGATAGTTCTTGTATTGAACATAAGGTCAGTGGTTCCTCTGCCCTATCAGGGACCCATCTGTACTTCTTGTAATTCATATTCTAACTTCATGTAAATTCTCTTCAAGTTGATTCACAGGAAGATTTTATTGGCATGATTTATTAGCTTGACAGGATAGTTGGTGTGCAATTTAAAATTCTATTTATTTGGAAAAGTGACATAGACTGCTCTCCTAAATTGAACTACAGAAGGAAAAATTATCCATCGCACAATTTTTCCACTATTGGGCAGAAACAGGTGGCTGAATTGAAATATGTGAATGAAGAAGTAAAGGACTATCAAAATACTACATGCTTCTGGAAATTGTTACTTCAAGTATTTCTATCCATTTTCTTCTTTAGCATTATGCAGATAGATATGTTCCATCAATAAGGAACCAAAATGGCAAAAAATACAATAAACATCTTTATACCACTGCTGTAATATCAATGTCAACCATGGCTTCCAACCAAACAACTAGAGAAAGACCAAAGCATGTGAAATGAAATGTTAAAGAAATGCTGCCACAAGAAGAGACTGAATGAGAAACAGTGACATCATAAGAACCACAGGAATAATGTTATGTACAGAACACAGAGAAATAGAAAGAGTGGTTGGTTACTGTTTGATCCCCCCCCAAAAAAAACTGTAGAATACGTGGTTTTAAAGCAGAAGGATGATATAGATTCTGACTCACTAATAACATCAAAGATGTTGTACAATGGCAAAGGATCTTGGTGGCCATAGCTGCATGTGTTGCACAAAAGAGGCATTTCAAGCTCCCTTTGTAACAGTGAGGGAATTAGGTTAGGAGTAAAGAGTTAAGGAATGCTGCGCATTCCTTGACTAGGGGGAAAACCATAGTGAACGTGTGTGCACGAATGAAGAAGTGTATCTAGGAAGGCACACACGTCACTTAGGGGTCAGCGAGAAGAGATGTCAACACCAAGAAGAGAGTCTCCATCATGTGTGCTGAGATAGAACGATTCAGCAAATAAAGTATCTTTCTAACAACGCGAAGACTTGTGTGGTGCTGTACGATCACTGTTATAACCTGTGTGTATACTGTAACACAGGTTGATTTGGTGCCGTGAATTTATGAAACATGGGAGGTCGCGGAAAGAAAGAGTACCGCCATAGAAGATGGTTATGTCTGGCGTGTCTGGTGAGGTAAATATTGAGAAACGCAACAGATGAAAGCCGACTGTTGGTAGCTGTTCTGAGTTCTCACTGGATTCCTGGTTAAGAAGGAGATCCATTTTCAAGGTCAGCGCTAAAAGAAAAGGTTTGATTGATACTTATATTTTTTTGAAAGACTGATGTTATTGCATAATTATGAAATTAACTGGAGAATTGACCAACGTAAAATGGTATATTGAGATCAAGTAATGCCGTTCTGCATCAAAAATCAGTACAAATTATGAGTTTTAACCCGTGGGACTGTTGAAGGTGAACTCAAGGTTATGGTGCAAATTCCATAATTATGAAATCAAGGTCTGCAATACTCTCTACAGTCACTTCAATTAAAGGAAGGCATAAATGAAACTTGTCTCAACTCGGGGTTTGGATGAAGTAATTTAAAAATGACCATGGCGAGAGTCCCACATGAAAATAAGAGACTGAATAGCGTCAGCTTTAAGTCCAATTGTTGTTGACTGGATTACGTTTGCGCTGAAATATATATATGAAAATCACAGATTGCTGCTGGAAAGTGAGTTTTTTTTGCTGAAGTCGTGAGCAATTGTCGCTTGCGTGAAGGTGACCTTACTTGAAGGGAATCTACAGTAATCGAGCAAGTAATCAAACAGTCTTGTTGCGAGCCTGATATCGAGCATAATCAACGTCAGGAAATAATTGGAAAGATCTGACTTCAACTTCGATTAAATTATGAAGGAAAGAAATCCAGAGGCTCTTCGTTGTTCTGCTCATTTTAACGAGCTTGATTAGAGTCCTTTTTTATGTGGTGTAGGTAATTCTGAATCAGGAGGTCATTTAAATTCTTTTGTCAGAATTCAGGGTTGAAACAGGAATATTTCTTCGTCAGGATCTTCGATTGGAGGCTTTAGTTAAGATAATTAGATAATATTAGAGTAATTAACAGATTATGTATTGTTGCTGGGTTTGAAATTAATATTGTCTGAAATATTTGTATATTGCTTGATAATTATACATTTTAGGATGGAATCCCAAGATTTTTCACAGGTACTCACTGGCGTTGGAGGGGCAATATCAAGGTTGGATGCAGTGTTAAGACAACAAAATATAAGCACTGATGTTGAAAGATTTAGTGGTCAAGCAAATCAGTTTAAGAAATGGATTATTTCTATTGAAAAACATGCATATTTAGTAAATGCTACAGATGGAGAGAAAAAGAACTTGGCATACAGAACAAGTACAAGTCCAGTTTCTGACCATATAAGAAGAAAGTTAGAGGCAGCAGGAGGTGAAACCTGGGAAGAATTTAAAGATGATCTCGCAAGAAAATATGCTGAAATTACTGATCCACAACACGCATTCTCAGTATTGCGACAGACTAGACAAAACAGCACAGAAAGTGTTCAGTTATACAGTGACAGGTTAATAAATTTAGCTGAAGAGTCATTTTTAGGACAGAATGTACGAGCAGAAGAAGTGGAACGGATGTTAGTAGGGATTTTTGTTGATGGGATTAGGTCAGATGGATTGAAATTTAAATTATTAAGAGAGAATCCTGCAAGATTGTCACAAGCGGTAGATATCGCTATACAAGAGGAAAGCTTGAGGAGGAGGTTTAGGCTAAGGGTAGGACGAGAGTTAGGTAGTAGTTCGGAAGATAGAATTGAAGAACCTATGGAAAGTAGGACAGTATAGACATGGATGGAGAGGAAGACGAGGAGAAATACAGATGGTGCAAAGAAACGAGAATGTATATAATCAAGATAGAAGAGGACAAGTGAGAAATACTGTAAGAAACATGGAAGGTAACACAAATAACTCGAATGTGGTTTGTTGGGGATGTCACCAACGTGGGCACATTTTTTCGCTTTTGTGGTAACAGAAGTGGCCCATCGAATACGCAAAATAGTAGAGGTGTTCAGACGAGTATACAGAATAGAATTGCAAATGGCAGACCAGCAAATTGGAATTCTGGAGAAATACAGAGAAATTTTAGAAGGTCAGGAAATCAGGGAAATTGGCATCCCGCTTACTGAATAGGATCGGCAGTAGGAGGGAAGATAGTAAGATCCAAAAGGGCATCAATATATTAAAAACCCAAAGGATGAGTATAAGTAGAACATTTAGAAATAAAAAACAAGCCGAGGTAAAACAATTGTCATTAAATATGGTAGATCCTAGCTCATGTATAGTACAGATAGGAAAATATAAAGTTAGAACATTAGTTGATTCGGGAGCACAAGTTAGCGTGATTAAAGAAGCATTTTTATATCGAATGTTAAAAAATTGTAAAATATTTAGAATTCAGGAGAATCTTCATTCGGTAACGGGACAAAAATTAGAAGTGTTAGGACAAACGATGATAAATTTGAAATTAGGAGGGATAAATGTTAGGCATATGTTCCATGTGGTTAAAGATTTAAATAGAAATATGATATTGGGACGAGATTTTTTATTGAAAAATGGGGTGAGACTTTTATTTGATTTGCATAAATTAAAATTCCAAGATGTTTACGTAGATCTAGAAGAAGATATGCATGTGTCGACACTAGTTAGAGTCAAAACGACCATGAATTTAAAACCACAGTCAGTTAATTTGATACAAGCAAAACTGAAGAGAAACCCGTATTGTGTAGCAGGAAACATAGTCAGAATCACGGAATTGCAAAATGAAATAATTGATGAGCCAGGTTTAGAAGTTCCGGATGGAATAATAGAATTAGATAAAAGTTTAACATTTCCAGTAATGGTTATTAATAACACAGGTAGAGAAATTAAATTATACAGAGGATGTGTAATAGCTAAGCTAGAACATAACGTTAGTGACATATTGGCAACAGATAGAGTAAATATGGCAGGAATAAGTTATTCAGAAACCTCTAATGAAAGAAGTAATAATAGACGCGGATACAGAAGAAAAGGGAACGTAAGAATGGATGAATTGATCCATCCATCTAGAAGAAATACAGCACAAATACATTCACTAGACAAAGTAACAAGAGAAAAAGAATTGTTAGCACAATTAAAAACTTCGCCAGAAAATAAGGAAGTATTAGAACAACTTATAAAGCAAAATCAAGATGTGTTTGCGATAAATGATTTAGAATTGGGTAAGACACAAACAGTTACGATGGAAATAGACACGGGAGATCATCCACCAATTAGTTTAAAACCATACAGAACTCCATTAAGAAATAGAGAAGTCGTAGAAAAGGCAATAGAAGATATGTTGAAAGCAGGCATAATAACAAGATCAAAATCAGAATGGTCATCTCCGGTGGTAATTGTGGCCAAGTCTGATGGTTCGAACAGGTTCTGTTGTGACTACAGGGCGTTAAATAAAATTACTAAAAATGTAGCGTACCCACTGCCAGTAATTGATGATATTTTGGGGCTGCTTAATGGTTCTACATATTTCACGACGCTGGACGCAAGGGCAGGATTTTGGTGTATACCGATGTCGAAGGATGCGCAAAATAAAAGTGCCTTTTGTACTCATATGGGTTCGTACGAATTTTTACGTATGCCATTCGGTCTGAAAAATGCACCGTCTCACTATATGTTCTTAATAAATGAAGTACTAGACGGTATGCAAAGTTTTGCCTTAGCATATATTGATGACGTATTGATTTTTACGAAAGGAGATGTAGAGAATCATTTAAAACATGTTAGACTAGTATTTGACAGATTAAGAAGGCATGACGTTAAATTAAAGCTTAGTAAGTGCCAGTTTTTAAAGACAGAAACAAAATATTTAGGCTATATAATAAATAGGGAAGGTATTAAACCAGACATGGAAAAGATAAAAGTTATTAAAGAGTTACCTCCTCCCACTAACGTTAAGGAAGTGAGGGCTTTTATAGGAACGTGTGCGTATTATAGGCGGTTTGTACCAGCCTTTTCAAGGATAGCAATACCTATTACGAATTTAACGGGAAAATACGCTAGATTTAAGTGGGATGATGAGTGTCAAAAAGCGTTTGAACTTTTAAAAGATAGCTTAACGGTGGTACCATTATTGACACATCCAGACCTGAATAAACAGCTAATACTATACACAGATGCTTCAGACAACGCAATAGGAGCATGTTTGGTTCAACCATATGAAGGAGAAGAATCTGGAATACCAGGGGTTAAAAATGAAAGACCAATCTATTTCTTGTCGCATAAACTCAGCAAAACTCAACGCAAATGGCCGATTATTGAGAAGGAAGCATATGCTATACACTACGCGCTGCAAAAATTAAATTATTATTTACATAACGCCAATTTCATTATTAGAACTGACCACATGCCATTAAAGTCGATATTAGAAGCACCAATACAAAATAGGAAAATACAAACGTGGGCATTGAATTTACAAGGGTACAATGCTAAGGTTGAATATGTGTCAGGGAAACATAATACGTGCGCCGATCTTTTGTCTAGAATCCCGTACCCACAGTCATCAGGAAACACGGAAGATGAAGTTGAACCAGAGGTAGACGATCGAAACTGGCAAGTAAATATATTAGATTCTGCCATAATAAATAGGGAAGAATTTGAGAGTTTTCCATCGGAGCAAGAGTCGGAATCTAGAACAGAAGACCCACATTTAGAACAGTTTGATATGAAAACAGAACAAGAATTAGATCCAAAAGTAGTACAGATAAAAAAGAAATTGAAAGAAACAGGGGAAAATAGTTCTAAAAGAAAGTTTGTAGAGTTACAAGAAGACAATCAATTATATTATATCAGTGAAAAAGGTGAAGGAGTAAGAAAATATATTCCGAAACATTTAGAACAAGAAGTCTTAAAGGCATACCACGATAATAATGGTCATTTTGGACGAGATAAGTTAGTGAAGGCTATTAGCAGTAAATATTATTGGCCGAATTTATTCAAAAGCGTATATGAATATGTTGAAGCATGTGAAAAGTGTAGGTTAAGAAACATGAAGATAATTAAATGTCCTTTACAAGATACCGATATTCCTCAATTTCCAATGCAGAAAGTAAGTTTGGATATTTCAGGTCCTCATCCAAAAACATTATCGGGAAATGTATACCTACTACATATAGTTGATTCATATAGTCTTTGGCCAGAAGTGTATCCAATTCCAGACAAGAGTGCTGATTCAGTTATAAATATGCTTTTACAAGAATTTATACCAAGGTTTGGGTGTCCACAAATAATACTTACAGACAATGGGAAAGAGTTTGTAAATAAAAAGTTTGAGAAATTGGTAAAAGATTGGAATATAAAACACATTAGGACTTCATATTACAGACCAACTTCTAATGCTAAAAATGAGAGACAACACAGAACACTATACAATATTCTAGCGAAAAATGTAGAAGAACACGATATGGATTGGGATCTTTATTTGGGGATAGCATTAGCGGCGATACGTACACACGAAAATGAAGGAACAGGTTTCTCACCATTTTACTTAGTACATGGAAGAGAACCAATATTGCCAATTGATAATTTATTAAAACCTAGGAGAAAATATCTGGGGGAAGATTTTCAAGAAACAAGGTTGCAAGAGATGCATAAAGCACATGTACGTTTAAGAAATAATGTAATTAAGGCTAGAGAAAGACAGAAGAAATACGCAAATAAAAATGCACACTTACAAGAGTTTAACGTAGGTGATAGGGTATATTATAAAAAACATAGAAAAAACTCTAAGTTTGATGCTCATTGGGTCCCGGGATACTATATATTAGAAAAAAAAGGTCCAGTGTCGTATACTATTAAGAATCAAATTTCAGGGCATGTTGCACGTTCACATGTAGAACACTTAAGGCGGGATAATGAAGAAAGGGATGCAGAGAATAATAATAATAATTATTGTTCCGAAGAAATATTGTCAGGTGGACAGATTGTCAGACAATCGGTATATCCAATACCTATAGAGAATGGAAAACAAGTAACAACAGCATCTACTACAGCTGAACAAGAAGAAACGGTACCAAAAACAGTCATGACAGAGGAAAATAACGTGTATGACGATTATATTAGTGAAGAGTCAGTTAGGGAAAATATTGAACCTCCATTTATGAATACAAGACAGGCAGTAAAAAGAAAGTTGGATAGACAGAAAGAAAAAGAAATTAAGAGGCAAAGGAAACTTAGAGCGAATTCTTCGAGTGAGGAAGAGATGCCACTATTTGAAAATTTGTTGAGACGGCAAGACAGGAAAATTAGATTGGATTTAGAAAGGAAGAGATTAGCGGTTGCTAGTAATGGATATACAGATGGGGAACAAGAGATGGATGAAAAGTCAGAAACTGATGAAGAAGCGGATATGAAACAAGATAGCTCTCCTCGAGAGGATAGCGACATTGATGTAGATATTGCAATTATAGAAAAAAATTTGAGGTTATTAAAGAAATGGAGAAGTGATAGATGAATAGAGTGATACAAGGTTCTGCAGATGGCAGATAGAAGAAGAAGTTGGACACGATATTTTTGTGTTTACAAAGATGGTATTTGATGGAGTTTTTCTAAAACGGAAAATTATTATTGGGTGCTCAGAATATGGTCTTGAAATGTATAATGTATGTGTACATTGATTAATATGTGGGGATAAATATGATGAGGGGATTGAAATGGTTTGCTCAATTGTTGGGACTTCAATTGTGTTTTATGAAATGTGAAAAATAAGTTAACTTAGATGGTTATTTTTAAGATGTTTTGGGTTGATTGAGTTACCTTAAGGGTGTTTAAAATGATTATTACTTTGAAGTTCAGTTAGAAGATGAATTAAAGTAGTGGTTAGTGAAGTGACTCTATATGTAGTAATGGAGGAGTATGTTGTTATTACATGTGGGGTATGCAATGTATATACAAGGTTTATAATAGGAGCTGGGTTGAACAGCGTTTAATGGGAGAATATGGGGGGAATGCCAGGTTGAATTTTGGCATTTAAATAACTGCATATTGGAAGAAGAAGACTGTACTTAACAGTATAATAATAGTTAGGAAGTTTTTTGTTGTTGAAGGAATGGTAAACGGGAAATTGATGATCTGAATAATACAAAGGCTAGCAGTTTTGGATTAACATATTTTTTTTGATAATAACAATTATTATTGACGGAAACTGAAGATAAATTTTGAAACTTTATTTTTTGATAAAGTTTTGAGAATGTATGGGAAGAGAAAGGTGATTACTTCTTACTTTCTTACTTTTCCCTTACTTTTATTATTTTCAGGTGCGCACCTGCCCAAATCTAATCCAGCTATTTTTTTCTGTCTATCCTAGAATACTGAGAGTGTGAGAATGTGAATAAGGGGGAATTAAAGGATAAGGGGAATATCTTCAGTTTTGTCAATCATAATTTAGATGGACATTTTAAAGTTAAAAGCGGTTCGCTTATGGAGATTTTTGTATTGTGGGAATTTTATGGAGAGTTTTGTAGAAAGTTTTCTAGAGAACTTTATAACGAGTTTTGTAGAGAGTTTCGATATTATTGTCTCTGGTTAGCAATTGGCTATGAGGAGATAGGAGAATTGAGTTGGGAAATGTATGGAATTGTTGTTATTGTTGAATAGATATGTAAAGTTAACTAATTAAAAGTTGGGGTTGAGATTTTTTCAAGGAAAAATTCTCTTTGAAGAAGGGGAGGCATTGTAACAGTGAGGGAATTAGGTTAGGAGTAAAGAGTTAAGGAATGCTGCGCATTCCTTGACTAGGGGGAAAACCATAGTGAACGTGTGTGCACGAATGAAGAAGTGTATCTAGGAAGGCACACACGTCACTTAGGGGTCAGCGAGAATAGATGTCAACACCAAGAAGAGAGTCTCCATCATGTGTGCTGAGATAGAACGATTCAGCAAATAAAGTATCTTTCTAACAACGCGAAGACTTGTGTGGTGCTGTACGATCACTGTTATAACCTGTGTGTATACTGTAACACCTTCAACACATGTTGACAAGCTAGGACCTGAAGATAACCTAAGCAACTGCCTCCTGTTCGATGGTAGATAGAAAAGATAACATAAAAAAAGAAGACATTGCTCTTGATACAGCTAGTTCAGTAACTCTTTGGTTAAAACACAAAGGCTGGCTTATATAAGCCTCAGATGGCTATTCTGAGAGGTGACTGAAGATAAAGTAGCTGATGTCAGTCATGACCTACTACAGACTGAGTTCAAATGACCTACTGTAGACTGGCATCAGTAATGACCCACAAATGACCTACTGCAGACTGGCATCAGTAATGACCCACTGCAGTGTCAGTAATGACCTACTGCAGACTAGTGTCAGTAATGACCCACTGCAGACTGTGTCCAAATGACCTACTGCAGACTGGCATCAGTAATGACCCATTGCAGACTGTAGAGTCAGTCACAACCTACTGCAGACTGCCATCAGTAATGACTCACTGCAGACTGTAGTGTCAGTAATGACCTACTGCAGACTAGTGTCAGTAATGATGCACTACAGACCATGTCCAAATGACCTACTGCAGACTGTGTCCATAATGTCCTACTACAAACTATGTTGTCAGTAATAACCTACTGCAAACTGTAGTGTCATTTACTGCCTACTGCAGAATGGTGTACATAATGACCTACTGCAGACTGGTGTTCATAATGACCTACTGCAGACTGATGTCTGTAATTATCTACTGCAGACTATGCTGTTAATAATGACCTACAGTAAACTATGTTATCAATGATGATCTACAGCAGACTATATGGTCACTAATGACCTACTGTAGACTATATTGTCAGTAATGACCTACTGCAGACTGTGGTGTCAGTAATTGCCTACTGCAGACTATGTTGTTAGTAATGACAGCAATCTGAATATTTCAGTACTAACATTGCACTGACAAATACCGGCAATGGTAAATCATGTTGAAGATTTGTTCTCTCGGGGTGAGTGAAACATTTCATGCTCAGCCCACAGCAATCTTAATGGTGATGTAAACAAACATATACACTCACCATTATTATAAACATTGCTGTCCCCACTGTCAATCCGTTTCACAGTTTTACCAGAGTGGGGGTGTGTTCTATAATCTGAATACTGGCTGCCAGGACCTCTAGTCTGTTTCATCTCAACCGACCAAACATTCGATGCCTGACTCTTGGTATCAAAGGCAGCACCTGAAAGTTAACAGTGTCAGTCCTGATCCACATGAAACAATTGCATGCTGCAACCAAAGCTTGCTAGTAAGAGATTCATTTTTCTATAACATCCTACTATTACATCATTGTGGTTTACAACTTCTACAGTTAGCAGATTTGAAGCACTACTTTTGGAATACCTAATTCACTAACATTATTATCTGATGATTTGTTAATTGTCAGGTGAATGATGTGCAGCCAGTAGGGACTCTGGAATTCTTGACAAGATAATATGTATTCAACATGGAGTCTGGGATTGTTGCTAGGACAATGTGTATTCAATTTAGTATCCGGTATTGTTGCCAAGACTGTGTGTATCAAACATTACATCTGGTATTGTTGCTAAGACTGTGTGCATCAAACATTAAATCTGGTATTGTTGACAAGATAGTGTGTATCAAACATTAAATCTGGTATTGTTGACAAGACAATGATATCCAATATATAATCTGGAGCTGTCAACAGTAATAATGAATTTGGAGCCCGTTTCATGCAAAATGTTCCCTGTCAAACATCTAATGTTTGGAAGAAGATCTCAGGCAGAAGATACCAACAGGGAAGTTTGCCCACTTGAGAAGATTGGCAAAGGCCAGGAGTGGGTCAGAGTGTCGTATAGAAATTCAGACTTGTATGGGGTTATAATCACACTGGGACTTGAGTGTAGGGAATGGCCAACAGGCACTATGGAAATAGAAATTCACCAATTAATTCAAGACTACTCTCGTCCTTGCGATGAGATAATCTATACCGATGGCTCTGTGTTAAGAGGTAAAACTAACTAACTAACTAACTAACTAACTAACTAACAAGTGCCTGGGGATTCACAGCAAAAGCCAATGGCCAATGTTTGGTAAAGGAAAGCTTGGCATATGACACCACACACTCAAGTCTGAGAATGGAGATGGAGGTGGTCACTGCAGCTTTCCACTGGTTGGAGAACAAACTGTATATGCATGTTGTGATTGTGAATGATTCACAAAGCATACTGACAAAGGTGAAGATTGGCATGCTTCATGCTGAATGGTATGCATCAATTCAGGTGTCGCAGGTTGTGAGTATTCACTGGATCTTTTCTCCAGAACACTCTGATATGGTTGGAAATGAACAACCAAACAGATTGGCTGGTGCTGCATTACTGAGTGGTGATTTGATGCATGATAAGGCAGATGTGGTGATGGCCCTCTGGGAGCATATGAATAATGCAGAAGAACAGATAGAATGCCATGGTCTAGAGAGAATGTGGCAGCAGAGGATGGTTAAAGAATCTGGTTGACAGTCGTCACACAGAGACAAAGCAAAATGGACATATAATCAGATTGTAACGGGCATCATTAGTTATCTGCTGGCTGTTGAAGATGATGACTGAGTACTTATGGGAATGCACCAAGTACAATGATGTCGGTTCTTGACTCAACTCAACAGCTGATGTTAAATGTGAAATATTCACTGCACTGTTGACCCGGGAAGGCTAACCCGGTCAACAAACACCCGCAGAAGTCTGATGTGTCAGCCTAATGGCATAAATACACCTGGCACAACGCAATTACGTCTGAAAAAACACTCTGGGTGAACGAAGAAGAAGAAGAAGACTGCACTGCCGTATGTATGTGTGACTGTTTCTTTTTTTAATGACTGTGCCACTTTAGGCACACAAAATTTCTCAAAATAATATTCATGTCATTTCGTCATGAGGTCTGTATAACCATAAATGTGCAGATTATCATCATCCATTTGTCTGGCTTCACTGTAACAATTTCATGTTATATGTATAACCACAAATGTGTAGATTATCATCATCCAAATGTCTGTCTTTACTGTAATAGATGTTTCTGTGTTCAGGGTTAATCAACCACTATAGAATCCACCTTGGGACAGAGGTCAAAAAGTGATTATCTTCAGCAATGATGGACACACAATCAACCAGATTATCTGTCCAGAGTCTATGCTCAACAACACATGTTTAAAATCTTCTACCGCAAACAGATTAATTAGCATCCGTAAAACAGGTGACTATAACCAAAGAAGAAAATACAACAAAGATTCATTTAAAAGAACACTCCTTGAAACAAGTAAAGAGCTTCAAATGGCAAATAGGAAGATCAAATCAAAAACAGATGCAATATGGCAAACCAACGATTGGACAAATAGCAGAAGAACAAACATGTATCAGTAGATACTAAAAAAGCACTCTACAACATAATTTTCCTACCAACTCTATGCTACCACCAATGCCAAACCTGGACAATGACAGAAAAAGTGAAAAGAAAATTTAGAACGGAAATTAGATTCCTCAGAAGAATACTCAATGCATCGAGAAGAGAGAAAATCATAAATGAAGAAATCAGGACTAAAGAGAGGGTTATAGCAGCACAAAATTTCATTAGAAAACAGCAAGTTAAATGGTTCAGCCATATAACTAGGTTGCCACCTTACAGTATACCACAACAAGCAATGATGTACAGCAGACCAAATGGAACCTGAAGAGCCCGACTATGTAAACAATGGACAGAGGGAATAAGAGTATCCATGGAATCTCGATATATGACACTCTCCCGCTGTTTATGCTGCACCTCGACATCGCAAGGTACAAGAGGAACAAGATGAGATGATAAAAACAGATAGTAGTCAAAGCATTACAATGGAAACAGACATTATTTGGTCTACAGCTGTTTCACTGCAAACTGTTCAAACTGCTGTGTCTTGTGATTTTCTTTGTGTCATGGGCCTGATGAAGGGTGATAGGAACTCTTCTGAAATGTTGCTAAAATTGTGTTTTTATCATTATGAGTTAACAAATCAGAACTCTTCTATGCATATCATTACCAAAGCATAATATGTCTTTACCATAGGTTTACTATAGTAAATGATTTCTTCCTAGCTGATACAGATTGCATTTTACTGTAGACGTATCTGCATCAATGGTATATACTTTGGTTGTCAATTTAGAAGATTAAAAATTGTACAGCATACAATCTGCAAACATTTTGATAGTTCTTTGGTACACTTTAGTGTTCATCAATACCATTGTCATTAACCCCTCCCCCCCCCCCCCCCCCCCAATATTTCCGTAAATTAGTTATGTTTTCCCCCGCCAATTTTCTATTTTGAAAAATTATGCAGTCCTCACTCAATAATTGTGTTTAACACAAACAAGTCTCATTCAACTGACACAGTGCATGTAATAGGTTATATAAAGCACATTCAAACATTGCACATTAAATCTTCTTTTTATTATGTTATCTATGATTCTTTTCTACATGACTCCTTAAAATCTCTTTCAAAGAGTTATCAAATAATTACTATTTGTTAAATTCATCACAGTACATATTCTTATCTTACGACAGTTGATATATTTTACATGTGAATAAAAAGTACTCCAATTTTTCACTTCAGCTAAAATATCTGTAGCTATAATAATATCTGGTTTTTCACATACCTTTCCTTATTGTTGCAAGCTGTTGGATTTCCCAGTTCTTATTCAGCTTTTGATATTTACAGCAGAACAGGCTGACAATAATTATACAGATTGTAAGCACGGCAGAATAGAAACCTCCAATTAGTGCCACGATAGTTGACTGATTAAATTTATCAAAGAAGAAGCCACTGCCAAATCTGTTCTCATATCCTGGTTCAGTGACACCTGATGAAGAATGTTACAGAATGACAAAAATGCACAGCAACAAAAATCAACAATGCTACAAATTAACCTTGTTAAAGTGAATAAAATGTTTAAACATGAATCTTAGGACAACAACTAGAGAAATGCTGAATACATCTTATAATCAGGTATTTGAGTGTTGGTGAAACAGCAACATGTCCCCACAACTGATCATATAAGGAAATGGCAAATGTTAATCAATCTCTTTGATTAAGTTCCATCTGTCAGCATGCGCTGGTGTTGTCACAATTAATTAGATTGAATCTTAGACGTGACACAACTATCACAAGAGTTGCCTAATAATCCATCACAAGTTTTGGTTGTCCTGTGTCAGCTCTAACAACCGATGAATCCTTGAGACCTAATCAATGTTCGTTCAATCTAGACTACTAATTACAAAAGTGACTATGTAGATATTTTAAAAGAAGGCATTTTAATTTGTTAAAAATAATGCACAGATTTCAAAACTAAGTACTATTATTCTGCCGGCATCTGTTGCATAGGGGTTGCAAACATGACTCACAATGCTGCATTCGATGTTTGAAATCAGCTGCAGATGATTTCAAAGCAGACTGCCTGTGTGTTGATTTTTAACAATGGTTTGAGTGTCGATCATTCAGAAATCAATGGCAAGCTACTGTACATAAACAAGACTAGTGAATCACAAACATCCTGTAAAGGACATGCACTTAACTTTTGAAACTATAATTTTGAGCAATAGAAACAAGATGAAAAATTGTTTCTATGTGCATGCCAATAACTATGAAAAAACATTTCAAATTAGTATAAATTTGAATGACAGCACCATGACTTCTGGTATAGTTATTGTAATTTCTCTTTATGATGGGTTGATAGTTTTCCTATCCATTAAAGGATCCAATATGTCATGTGATTTGCTTCAGTATCTCACAAACAGCCTACATTTATCCAGCACAGAATGAAAATCAAAATCTGTGCGTTCTTTCATGACAAAATGGCAGTCTGTAATGTTCTTGCCAAATGTTTAAAAAAAACTTATGACTATTAAGGAATATGAACAAGAAAGCCAGCCACTAACCTCTAATAGGGCTTATCTTTATTTCAATATCAAAGTTGTAACTGTCCACATTTTCACGTTTCATTTGAAATGTGGCAGTGTCCCCTGTTGTTTGAAATCGTTTCTTGTACATGTAAAAATTAGACTTACAGTCAAAGGACATCTGAAAGGATTGAAAATTATACATTAAAAACTTGCATGAATGTTTGAAATATATGGTGAACAAACTGGAATTTGAATTTCTGATATCACAAACATCAGAACAGACATATAATAAAACCAGAACAGACACATATAATAAAACCAGAACATATCCATATAATAAAACCAGAACAGACCCATATAATAAAACCAGAACAGATCCATATAATAAAACCAGAACATACCCACATACTAAAACCAGAACATATCCATATAATAAAGCCAGAACATATCCATATAATAAAACCAGAACATATCCATATAATAAAACCAGAACATATCCATATAACAACACCAGAACATATTCATATAATAAAACCAGAACATATCCATATAATAAAACCAGAACATATCCATATAATAAAACCAGAACAGATCTATATAATAAAACCAGAACAGACCCTAATAATAAAACCAGAACAGATCCATATAATAAAACCAGAACATACCCATATACTAAAACCATAACATATCCATATAATAACACCAGAACAGACCCATATAATGAGACCAGAACAGACACATATAATAAAACCAGAACATATCCATAAAATAACACCAGAACATATCCATATAATAAAACCAGAACAAATCCATATAATAACACCAGAACATATCCATATAATAACACCAGAACAGATCCATATAATAAAACCAGAACAGACCCATATAATAAAACCAGAACAGACCCATATAAAAAAAAAGTTGCTTAAAAGTCGACAGGGTTGACTTCATTGCACTGGGTTTTATTCCATATGGCTTGGTCGCTTTCCGAAGAGCGGGAAGCGTCGTAGAAAGCATGAATTCCGTAGCTTTAGCGACGACCCACAGCAGTCTCCGAAAAATGTAACTCGTGAATCGAAGGACGCGGCCTGGAATCGAACCCACAACTTTCGGAGCCTGAGTTAAATGGCTTGACCACTTCGCCATGAAGACTCCGTGACCCATATAATAAAATCAGAACAGACGCATATAATAAAACCAGAACAGACCCATATAATAAAACCCGAACAGACTCATATAATAAAATCAGAACAGACCCATATAATAAAATCAGAACAGACCCATATAATAAAACCAGAACAGACCCATATAATAAAACCAGAACAGACCCATATAATAAAACCAGAACAGACCCATATAATAAAACCAGAACAGACCCATATAATAAAACCAGAACAGACCCATATAATAAAACCAGAACAGACCCATATAATAAAACCAGAACAGACCCATATAATAAAACCAGAACAGACCCATATAATAAAACCAGAACAGACCCATATAATAAAACCAGAACAGACCCATATAATAAAACCAGAACAGACCCATATAATAAAACCAGAACATATCCATATAATAAAACCAGAACAGACCCATATAATAAAACCAGAACATATCCATATAATAAAACCAGAACATATCCATATAATAAAACCAGAACAGACCCATATAATAAAACCAGAACATATCCATATAATAAAACCAGAACAGACCCATATAATAAAACCAGAACAGACCCATATAATAAAACCAGAACAGACCCATATAATAAAACCAGAACATATCCATATAATAAAACCAGAACATATCCATATAATAAAACCAGAACAGACCCATATAATAAAACCAGAACAGACCCATATAATAAAACCAGAACATATCCATATAATAAAACCAGAACATATCCATATAATAAAACCAGAACAGACCCATATAATAAAACCAGAACAGACCCATATAATAAAACCAGAACAGACCCATATAATAATACCAGAACAGACCCATATAATAAAACCAGAAGAGATCCATATAATAAAACCAGAAGAGAATCATCTTAAGCGACTTCCCATATCTGTCATGAGATTATATACAGTAGTTTTCTCTATGCAACCCCCTTTAATTTGATAACTGTCACACACCCTACTTCCCATTTCCCGACCATCCATTTTTGTTTGGTCCAAACCTGCATTTTGTCTAGCGCTCATCTCATCTCATCATGTTCCTCTTGTCCCTTGCGGTGTTGAGGTGAAGTATAAACAGCGAGAGAGTGCCCGCTTATAGGCTTCATGTATCGATATTCCCATGGACTCTGTTATTCCCTGCATCCATCGTTTGCGTGGTCAGCCTCTTCCTCTGCTTCCATTTGGTCTGTACATCATTGCTTGTTGTGGTATACTGTTAGTTGGTAACCTACTTGCATGGCCAAACCATTTGACTTGCTGCCTTCTAACAAAATCTATTGCAGCTGTAACCGCCACTTTAGTCCTGATTTCTTCATTTCTGATCTTATCTCTTCTTGATACATTGAGTATTCTTCTCAGGAATCTCATTTCTCTTCTTGTTATTTTTCTTTTCTCTTTTTCTGTCATTTTCCAGGTTTGGCATTGGTAACATAGAGTTGGTAGGAAGATTGTGTTGTAAAGTGCTTTCTTAGTAGTTATTGATACATGTTTGTTCTTTAGTATTGGTGCCATTTGTCCAATGAGTTGGTTTGCCTTATTGCATCTATTTTCGATCTCGTCTTCTGATTTGCCATTTGATGATATTATACTTCCTAGGTACTTGAAACTCTTTACTTGTTTCAAGGGATGTTCGTTTAGGTGAATCGTGTTGCTTTTTCTTCTTTAGTTATAGTCATTACCTCTGTTTTACTTGTGCTAATTTTCATGTTATGTTCCCTACACATTTCGTTTAGACTATTCATGTGGTCTTGTAATTCAGCTTCTGATTTTGCTATTAGTGCTTGGTCGTCTGCAAACAGGAGTTCTCTAATGGTTAGATTTGCAGATGGTTCTTCTTCTGTGTTCTCGTCGTGCTGTGTTCTCGCGGTCTCCGTTTGGCTGGTTTCTTTACATATGTTGTCTATATATGTTATAAACAAGAGAGGGGACAGGACACAACCTTGTCGTACTCCAGATCTTATGGTGAAGGGTTCTGAGTGTCCTCCAGTTGCTCTCACTATGCATTCACTGTTGTTGTATAAGCTTCTACATAGGTTTGTTAGATGTGTACTCACTCCATACTTGTTTAAGGATTTCCCACAGCTTGTTTCTATCTACTCTATCAAATGCCTTTTCTTGGTCGACAAAGGATAAGTAGTGGTTTCATTGAATTCGATTGATTTTTCTATAAGTTGTCTAAGAGCAAAAATGGCATCTGTGCATCCTTTGTTTTTCCTAAATCCAAGTTGTGTTTCGCTTAGCTGGAGGTTCTATAATAGTTCGTAGTCTTTTTTCAAGAATTTTGCAAAATATTTTCCCAGTATGACTCAACAATGAAATGCCTCTGTATTGTGTGCAGTCTCTTTTGCTGCCTTTGTTTTTCCAAATTGGGATAATTATGGTGTTTCCCCAGTCTCGTGGTGTCTGTTGTTCTACCCAAACATGGTTGAATAGTCTATGTAGCCATGCTGCTCCTACTTCTCTTGCTGCTTTAATTAGTTCATTTGGTATTTCATCTTGTCCTGGTGATTTGTTCAATGGGACTAATCTGATGGCTTCTATAATTTCTTCTTTCAGTATGTCTGATTCTAGTTCTTCGGTGGCATCTGTGTCGGTTTCTTGAATTCCTGTGACATCTGATGGGATGTTGAGAAGTTGTTCGAAGTACTGTTTCCATCTTATTAGGATTTGTTTTTGTTCACTTATTGGTTCTCCATTTTCGCTGTTAATTATTTCAGTTGGGTCAAAGGGTTCTCCTCTGGCTCTCATTGCACTTATCTTTTTTTATAGAAGTTTCTAGTTGCCTCCTTGTAGTTTTTATTCAGAGTTTCTCCATACTCCTCCTGGTCTTTTTGTTTTTCTCTCTTTACTATTCTATTCACGTCTTCTCGCTATTCTATATTTTATGAAATCGCATTCCTGTTTGCTCTTCAACCACTTCGACTCTAGCACTAAATCTGTTAATTTCCATTGGCTATTTCTCAAAGTCAAAGCTAAAGTGCCTCCTGTGTTTAATTTCAAAAACTGTAATTTATTAAGGGGTTAAATATCACGATGAACATATGGTACAACATCAGCAAACAAACCAAAGTAAATTGAACAGGCAATTTTCCTTTTTCACAAAAACAAAAGAATAAAATTACAATGCTTGAATTTCAATATTACAGAACAATTCTTACAATATCTTGGATAAAGCAGAAAACAATTGACATTCTACAAAAATTTGAACATCAAAGAAAACTGGCTCAGAAACAGCATCTTTTTTGTGGAAACTAAAATACTTTAGCCAAATGAAACATCTGTGGTACAGTAAGAAAAGTCATGGAAAGCATGGTTCCTGGAAGCTGAGGCAAGGGTCAAACAACATGATAAACACAAGACATTACAGCTATCCTTGATCTGAATATGCATGAGGCATGGGAACTGGCAAAGGATCACGGATCTTGCAACTTTCCATACAGTTTGACAGCTAGGGTTCTTTCATACAGCTAGAACATACTTTTCCGTAACGTAGTTGGTTGTAGTATGACATATAGTCAGTTCTGAATAAAAGCTGACTTGGTAGCACCATTACATATTACGATGTGTCATAATTTTATGTAATGTGTGATTCATTATTGTAATTTATAATGTCTAAGTATCTATAACAGGATAGTAAAAACCATGAGAGAACTTGATTCCACTTCAAGCATTCTGATAATGACATATGAAAGTTACCTCACGATATAAACATGGTCAAGATGACCACTTATATTACTTAAAATCATGCCTATTGTATAATATAAACTGAAATAGAATTGTCCACAAAATTAAGACAGCAATAATTATTGAAAATGATTATTAGAATTTAATTAACTTAACTGCGACCAGACAGTATCTGCATAGAGGAGTAAATGTCATAGTCTGTTTTACAGGTTATGTGTTAAATGAGAAGGATGATTGTTGACTAAAAACAAGACAATGAAGAGTTAATATGAACCAAGTTGTTGACAAAGTGGGTTAGGTATCTGGCCTAGGTTGAGAATATAAAGTTTTGTGGATTGAACATTTCTTATCCAGGTTTTGCCAACACAGTTAAATATGCTCACCTAGCAATGTGCTTTTCACAAGATTTGATGAATAACACAGTACAATTGTAAATAAATTCAATCAGAGAAAAGACTTGACCCTTGGTTTTCGAGAAGTATGGATGTGTGCTAATTGTACAAGAACAAATGTGAAGTGTAGTGTAGATAGTCACAGCTATAGGTTCGACGTCACAGCTCATCAAGATTATGTGACCAATGTGAAAGGATGTCTCTTGTGTTTACAGTTTAGACAATCTCAATGTTCCTGTCTATGAAGAGCAGAAGATAGAATGCTTATGAAGCTTATAAGCTAAATGATGGTAGAGATAGCACAAATGGAATAACAACAACAACAACAACAAAACTTTATTTTGAAAGGGTTAAGAATTGGGCACGCAGGCCCGTCTAACATTCTGCCCTTTTATCACTCTCTTTCATACATTATACCATTCACACATCAATCAAGGCTAACTGAAAACAGCAACAATATAAAAGATATGCATTACAAAGGCATGTGGAAAATTAAAAATCAATACTACATGACTCAGTAATAGTAATAACTGGTGTGGCACTTGTTATTAGCTATGTGGAATATACTGGCCTACCAAAAGGGGACTGGCTGTTATACTAGGGTTTTATTATTATTATTACTTCTATTATTAAGGGGGAAGGTAATCCGTACTGAGATAGTGTTCAAATAATTTGCGATTATATGTATAGGGATTGGTGATGTCTTTATTTCACTGTGGAAGATTGTTCCACAGCTGAGCTGCAGAGTACGTTAAGCTTGTTTTGTATAAGTCTATCCTAGGCTTCGGAATGTGTAATATATTTAATAGTTTACTGTGTTCAGCATTATATTCAAACAATGGCCAAAGGTAATTTGGGGCATTCCGATGTAGGATTTTTGTGAATTAGTTTGGCCTTATTGAAAAGCAGACGTTTGCGGAGTGGTAGTAACTGGAAGGCGTTTATGCAGGCTAGAATTGTCAGTTAAATGTTTGCTATAAATTAAACTCATGGCCCGTTTCTGGCGTGAGTAAACTCGCTTGGTGCTTGAATTGGAACAACCGTCCCAGATTGTAGAGCAGTAGTCACAATGTGTCTGTATATGAGAAGTATAGAATAGTTATCTTTTGTCCTCATCAAGGAAATTTTTAATTTTGGCGAATTGGTAGACTTTTTTTGCTGTTTGTTTAGTGAGCGCTTGAACGTGAGGATTAAAGGTTAGATTTCTATCAATGATAGAAAATTGACAGTGCTCAATTACACTTTCTACTGGCATGTTATCGATGTGAAGTTGAAGTGATCTGTGTGAATTTAGAGTCTGAAGTCTTTGTCTGGTTGTTAATAACATAGATTTTGTTTTAGTGATTGTTGCAGCCAGTGTGTTCTGATCACGACTGAACTGGAACTCAGCTCTGCTACAGTCCGTTGAGATGAAGTGGCAATTTTATAATGTCAGGTGTCTGGCATAAATTGCTGAGACTAGTTCATAGATGCAGTGATTGTGGAAGTATTAAAGATTGTTGAACAGCCAGTGACCGTTTTTTGTTATTCTTTATTTGTCCATCTGAGTTTCACCAATTACCCTAGAAGAAATACAAGAGATACAGGACAATGAGATCTACTGCAGTATAGTTCTGCTTGTTAAGATATTGGATCAGTAAATTTTGTAGTTCTGGGTGCTGGCTGGATATGAGTGCTTCATGAGAAGACAGTGCATCAGTAAGAATGACTACTGATGTATAGTTTCTGATTTGGGATATATAGCTTCTGTTTTTGTAAATTTGTCAGCTGCAGCTAATATTGCTCTGGCTGCAGATTCATATTTGCTGCATTACTTTCCAGATGTTATGCTAATAGTTACAATGGCCTTGTCTGGACAGTATACGTATACACCAGCTCCTCCATTTTTTGTAGCATTATTTGCTGCTCATTCTGAATATATGCCTATATGTATATGTATCATCTAGAAGTATAAGAGTTGCTGTTCTCAGTTCTCTACTGTTTTGTAGTTTGTTTTTTTACTGTATTCGTCCTTCACTTCTGATTGTATCACAGGTTTTAGAGCTTTCTCTTCTTTTCAAAGTTTTGTTCTGGTGCTGTTGTTAATAAGAAAACTATCTGGTAATTTGATAAAAATCACTAAGTTGTATTGATTATATATTCAACATAGGATTCATACCACAAGACATCAAAACATCAACATTCACAACTTTGCTAAAAGCATCATGAGCAAATGACTGGTCTGAGCACACTATCTACGAGTCTCAGAGACTTTGCTACTTGCAGATGTGGTGGGCCCATGCAAACTTCAGAGCATATCCTTCAAGACTGCCTAGAACTTGCCTTACACACAAAAATCTGGCTCACAGGAGTAGGACCATGAAGACCTAAGTGTAGTGTACTGTCCTTGACCTCTGAAGGAATAGACACACAGAAAACAGGCAGAACAGACACATAGCAAATACTTATCACTGAAGAAGAACAATAACAACAAAGTGGTAGAGGAGAATAAGAAAGGAGAAAAGAAGATAAATACCTGGAGGGGTTGGCTGAATGACATAATCTGGAAATTAAAAAAGACCCAAACTGAGAATGGTGATCAAATGATAAAACTATGATCACCCGTGCATTGCACACTTTAGTTAAGTACTGCACTCCTGGTCCACTACATGTACAGGTAAATAGTGCATCTCTGAAGCAAGTTAAAGAATTTAAATATCTATGAAATATAACCACAGAGGTTGGCAGAATAGACAGAGAAATTGAAATCAGATGCTCAAAGCAAGTGCGCTTGTATATCAACTATCACTCTATACTGAAACATCCAAACATACCTATGTTTGCAAAACCACACTTACATAACATCAACACCTGTGAGATGAGATGTCTGAAAAGAGCTGAGAACTTATCTAGTAAGAAATGATGTTCCCAGACAGATAGTGGGATCAACACCTTGTGCTACATAGGTTGCAAGGCAGAAGATTCAATAGTTTGGCCATTTTAATATGAATGTATAACCAACAACTACCAGCTCTGGTGCTACACCAAAGAAGATCTACCTAGAGAGCATGAGGGCGCCTGAGAAGAAAATGGATTGATGACATCAAAGACATTGTACAATCACACGGAATGACACCATCAAGTGCCACCCTAGGATGCTGGAACATCAGCTATTTCTCCCCACGACATTTGATGGCAAAAGAGGATGATGATGATAATGACGACTGCACCCAACACAAACTATAAATAAAGTAAAATATTACATTATAAATAAATGCATTATATTATTTTACTATGAATGATAATTAATAATGGGTTAACATGCAATAGACCTTACAAAACACAATTCTAATGTAAACATACCAATGTATTAGCTAGATCACCATCATAGATAGTTACAACTGTAGAGCAGTCAATGATGTTCATAGCTTTCACTTCAATATCAAGAACTGTGCCATCAAACTGTCCTGTTGATCGGAGCTTAATATTACACAATTTTGGCCCTTGTCTAAAAGAGGATATATCATTTCCTCTTATTGTCCCATCAAACCCATACAGCTCTCGTATGGGGCCATTGCAGTCACTGTTGCTGTCAAAATAATCTGAAAATTATATGAAGTATTAGTATCATTAAGAAGAAGATCCCCTGCCGGGTTGCTAGGCCAGTCGCAGGTTTAGGACAAAAATCCGACCATAGGGAGTCCATCCCCTATGGCGAGCCATAGCCCCATTAGCCCATGACCGTTCCCAGTCTACACTGTGTGGAGGTGGGGTTGACTTGTGTAGTCTGTAGTCTGCAGGTCATCGGGAGGTCATTAATTTTCACCTTTTGCCCCTCCTAGGAGAGGCTAGCCGATCCTAACCCTGCTGGCTGCAGGGCCAGGCACAGTCAATGCTATAATAACTTATGTACAAATCAATCGAACTCAATGAAACACTCTACTTAGCCTTTGTCAACCAAGAAAAGGCATTTGATAGAGTAGATAGAAACAAGCTGTGAGAAATCCTTAAACAATATGGAGTGAGTATACATCTAACGAACCTATGTAGAAGCTTATACAACAACAGTGAATGCATAGTGAGAGCAACTTGAGGACACTCTTAACCCTTCACCATAAGATCTGGGGTATGACAAGGTTGCGTCCTGTCCCCTCTCTTGTTCATAACATATATAGACAACATATGTAAAGAAACCAGCCAAACAGAGACCTCAAGAACACCGCATGACGAGAACATAGAAGAAGAACCATCTGCAAATCTAACCATTAGAGAACTGTTTGCAGACAACTAAGCACTAATAGCAAAATCAGAAGCTGAATTACAAGACCACATGAATAGTCTAAATGAAATGTGTATGGAACATAACATTAAAATTAACAAAAGTAAAACAGAGATAATGACTGTAACTAAAGAAGAAAATGCAACAGCAATTAATCTAAACGAACATCCCTTGAAACAAGTAAAGAGTTTCAAGTACCTAGGAAGTATAATATCATCAAATGGCAAATCAGAAGACGAGATAGAAAATAGACGCAATAAAGCATACCAACTCATTGGACAAATGGCACCAATACTAAAGAACAAACATGTATCGATAATTACTAAGAAAGAGCTTTACAACATAATCTTCCTACCAACTCTATGTTACCAATGCCAAACCTGGATAATGACAGAAAAAGAGAAAAGAAATATCACAACAGAAATGAGATTCCTGAGAATAATACTCAATGCATCAAGAAGAGATAAGATCAGAGATGAAGAAATCAGGACTAAAGTGTCAGCTACAGCTGCAATAGACTTTTTTTAGAAGGCAGCAAGTCAAATAGTATGGCCAGCAAGTAGGTTACCAACTAACAGTATACCACAACAAGCAATGATGTACAGACCAGAGGGAAGCAGAAGAAGAGGCCGACCACGCAAACGATGGATGCAGGGAATAGCAGAGTCCATGGGAATATCGATACAGACGCCCATAAGTGGGCGCTATCCTGATGTTTATACTTCACCTCGACACCGCAAGGTAAAAGAGGAACATAATGAGATGAAATGAGTATTGTTAATTGCAAACATCATTATTGTCTAAATACTAAGTGTCAGCTTCTCTTCATCCTCTCCTTTTTACTTATTCTTCCTTCATCTTCTTTCTTTTGATGTGGTGAGAAAGAGAGAAATTATGGACACAAAAGAATATGGAGACATAAAGGATAGAAAGAAATAAGTTGATTAAGGTATAAAGGCTAAAGACAATTCTGCAAACATTGTGACTGCTGATGATGTGATAGACACTACCAGTAGATGTCAGTTACAAATAAACAACCTTGGGGACATGAAGGAACAACTGAAACAAAAGTATGGCTGAAGACAACCGTAACATTCAGAAGGGATGACAACAGTAGCATTCAGAAGGGATGACAACTACACAAACCTATATGAAATTCAAGTATCTATACGATTAATTAGAACTTAAATTAACTGATTCAGTACCAAACAAAAAGCAGGTTTGAACCAGACATGACACACAATCGAATGAACAAGTATTATAATGTAAATTTCCGTTCACTGAGCATTGAAGTTGCACAAGATATGCGAACCAAAAGAAATAACACCATGACCCTAGTATGGAGATCATTTATCCTTCTGTCCACATGGGAGGTCACATTTGGTGATCTATTATACTTCTTTAAATGTGTGAATATTCTGGACACAGCATTACGGTCCGATGTGATTGTGTGTTTGCTATTTGACCTATGCTGGTTTAATATAAAATTCTGAGACCCATGGTGCTATCTCAATAGTTAGATATGAATTCTGTCCATATTCCATAGTTGTAGGTTCATGTGTATGATAGACCTGGTTAATGAAGACAACTTTTAGGAGTGACTAGTTGGTCAAGCTGTGACGAGGTGACGTCTAGATTGCTATGAGTACATCATGTATACTACAGTAGCGCTGATGCACAAATTAAATTCTCATCCAAGTATAGCATCATAATGGCAAATATTGACGTTATACAATGATTTGTGGTAAAAATACCCAGCAGTAGTAGGGATGGCAAGTATTACCACATCATAGACCGAAGTTGATATCATATTTTACTCTCCCCATCTTTGACCCCTTATCTTATCCTATAATGTTAAACTGACTGAGGATATAATTTTAACTTCACCACCGAGTCTTAGGGTAATATGCGGTACGCTATGAGTACTACTGTACCGGATGTGGAAAACTAATGACTTCTGCCCGTTGCAAAACAGACAAAACGCTGGTGAATAACAGACATATTCATGAATTGAAGCTGCTAAACACCTTGCTAGATAAACCTTTTAGGAGCTCAAATGCTGAGCTAGACTGGGTTGTTGCTATTAAATTAACCCGTAACTGGTAGACAGTTACAAAAAAGCTGATTCACTAGCCAGTGGAGAGCACAAGTAGAATCCGGATTGGCATCAAGTACTTATTTGTATCTCCACTCCTTTACCTAAACAGGAGGACTAAGTTCCTGGGTGGGATCCAAAGACCCAGGTGACTGTGTCGTCACATTGACAACGAGGGGCTATATCTGCATTGGTGTGTGTAAATGATGAACTATTGACATAGAGGCCACATAGTTCTTTCTGTCTTCAATTAAAACTAAACATTTGTTTCACTTCCATTTCACTGGTTGAACTAAAAATCAATTTTTTTTTTTTTTTAAAAAATTATAGAGTATATCATTGTTTTGTAACTACTCCACGCTTGATTCTTTGAACACAAAATGTGCGGGTGAGTGTGTGAAAGTGTATTACTTAACAGGGGGATAAAATGTCAGACAAAAGCACCCGGCCACATGAATTAGACATTCGGGTTAGGTCTTACATAGATGAGTGTTCTTCTCCTTCTGTCTTTTGTTTCCCAAGTGAATCCCAGTCTCTTCTACTGGGACCATCCCTTTAGAGATCCTTCTTAAAACGAGCCAAAATTTAAAGAGACTGTCGGCTAACTCTTGGGTAGGGATTTCTGTTTATTAAAGTTTAAATACCTTAACGGCTGGTGGCACATGCGTCAAAGTACACATGTTCCTGCAGCGAGGCACCATCATCATTTGGAGGTGACAGGTCCAAATCCAGGTTGGTAACTACAGCTTTCAATTTGTATGTTGTCTAGTGTGTCCTCTATTCTCTACTTCCTTCTTCTCACTTCTATGAGTGTAAAACAATACATGTGTGTTTATTTATAAACTGTCTTAGTGGCATCAAAAGGTTTCCCAATTTATAATTCTGTATTATCCTTTGCCACTGAATCAGTTAAGACCAGTTAGAATAATTGCAAATCATTAATCATTATGTTGAGATTTTGCTGCAGAGAAATTAAAAGTATTAGTAATCAACTGTAGTCTCATATCATATATGATATACATAGTCTCATATATAATCAACATTGTCTATATTCAAGGCTTAAATAAAGTTAGTAATCTGTCCATAATCAAAGTTTAAACAGTTAAGCTACCAAACAAAACACACAATGAAGGAAAACAGGACATGTAAAATATAGTTAACCAAGAGCCACGGTAATGTAGCTGGTAGCACACTGGACTGCCCATTCAGCAATTTGAGTTGAACCTCCTGCTGAGGAGAGATTACAGTTCTAACCCCATGTGGTCACAGGATTGAACTGGTCTTTCAAAAGTGATAGCAGAGACCTCTTTAGGAAGGATAAAGGTGATAAGGATGGGAACTTAATACTCTGCCTTACAATACTGTTAGCTAGTGTGAATTATAATCTATTACTTTTATCCTCAGATAGCAGTAATTACCTATGCAGCAATGACGTTTAGATGCAAAGGACAAAGAGCAAGAGACTGAGTGAAATAGACGCCCTATTAAACACCACCTTGTAAGCAGCCTACATGAGGACCTTGTCCAGAAAGCTCTTATTAACCTGATGCTGAAAAGCACAACTGAGAAAGTCAATAGAAATAAGAAAACAGTAACTACCATAGGAATTCCCTTATTGTGTACAATCAATTAACATATACCAGAACACAATATGTCAGTAAGATACAAAAGGCTGACAATTTTGTTTTGCACCAAACTATCATACTTACAAATAGTGTTTGCAGCATTAGCATTGGCTGGATCTTGACCCACATTTGACTGGCCATATGCAACATGGACTACAGCTGATAGTAATAATATAATATACATTGTCGTATTTGTCATCAGGGTCCTCTCTTCCTACAGCCTCATTATGTGACTCCTAAGTCGTCTCTTGTTTTAAGAGTAATGTTTTTCTAAGGAAAAATAACACAATGAATGCACATAAGTTCATAGAATCAATAAAGAAAATTCAAATGGAGATGTTACAATAATAAACACCTATAAACTATATGCATTCACTGAATCTCTACCAAACCATATTGTTGCTGGCAAGGCCCCATGACTGCAGTGTCTAAAATCCTGGAATTAATTCAGCGAGGCCTTGACATTAACATATGTAGAATCCTAACATGCGCGATCAAACAAGAATTCAATATTGAAGAAGACTGGTTATTAAGACAAACGAAATGTGGAAAATTAAATATTGTTTACACATAAAAAGACATGAAAGTCTAGAAAAGATCATGATGAAGAGAAGTGTACTGAGGAGACAGAGAAGACGAAAGACCACAAGGTTGATGATTCAAGATGTGATAGATAATTTATACACGAAACAGAGGCAGGACATCTGGCTTATGGTAGAGAAACATTTTAAAAAACTGGTGGGAGCGAAGTTCTGCACATGATAAGTCACTGGATGACGGACACTTGGGCATGTCATGAGAATGGATAAAGTGGAAATTACGTGACAAAGGAAATTTGAAGCAACACCATACAGCATGGATAACCTTTGTCAAGGGATTACGTTTGATGTGTAGCCTTCCCTAGCTTTGCCATCTATTAGTTGTTTGTTTTCAAGGTATGTCTTCTTGCTGCACTGTGTTCCTCTGTTTGTTTTCTAGAGTTAAGTACAGGAAATCCGAAACATAGCTGCAGATGATTTGGTAGCAGACTGTCTTGAGTTGATTTTTTATGAAATGGTATGGGAGCTGGTTGTTCAGAAAGCAATGGCAAACTACTGAAAGTAAACTCGCCAAGAGATCACAAACAGCAGAAAACTGCTAGGGTTGACTGTGATGTTCTGTACAGGATATGCAACTAACTTTAAGTACAAGAAACATAACACAGCATGCATAATATCTATGCAAACATAGATCTCCTTAATGAGGAAAGTAAATGAGAATTCTTGTCAGAGCTGCTGAAGACATCTGATAATAGGTGACCTGACTCTGTTAAATGACTACCACGTGACTAGCTTTATATCTAGATCAGGTGATATACTGGCAGCGCTATAGATCTCACCCTTATATCTAGATCAGGTGATATACTGGCAGCGCTATAGATCTCACCCTTATATCTAGATCAGGTGATATACTGGCAGTGCTATAGATCTCACCCTTATATCTAGATCAGGTGATATACTGGCAGCGCTATAGATCTCATCCTTATATCTAGATCAGGTGATATACTGGCAGTGCTATAGATCTAACCCTTATATCTAGATCAGGTGATATACTGGTTGTGCTATAGATCTTACCCTTATATCTAGATCAGGTTATACTGGCAGTGCTATAGATCTCACCCTTATATCTAGATCAGGTGATATACTGGCAGTGCTGTAGATCTCACCCTTACATTTAGATCAGGTGATATACTGGCAGTGCTATAGATCTCACCCTTACATCTAGATCAGGTGATATACTGGCAGTGCTATAGATCTCACCCTTATATCTAGATCAGGTGATATACTGGCAGTGCTATAGATCTCACCCTTATATCTAGATCAGGTGATATACTGGCAGTGCTATAGATCTCACCCTTACATCTAGATCAGGTGATAATGGCAGTGTTATAGATCACACCCTTATATCTAGATCAGGTGATATACTGGCAGTGCTATAGATCTCACCCTTACATCTAGATCAGGTGATATACTGGCAGTGCTATAGATCTCACCCTTATATCTAGATCAGGTGATATACTGGCAGTGCTATAGATCTCACCCTTATATCTAGATCAGGTGATATACTGGCAGTGCTATAGATCTCACCCTTACATCTAGATCAGGTGATAATGGCAGTGTTATAGATCACACCCTTATATCTAGATCAGGTGATATACTGGTTGTGCTACAGATCTAAGCCTTACATCTAGATCTGGTGATATACTAGTAATACTATAGATCTCATCCTTATATTCAGTGCAGTTTCAAACTCAGCAATGATTGAATGTTTTGGGGCCGCAAGAAAGTGAATACTTGCCATGTGTGGTCCTCAAAGTTAAGAGAGATATACAGGACAATAGAAACCTAAACACACTTTTCGCTACACATCAGAAGCAGATGAGAGGGGGAACTCTTTGTGTACATTGTATGTGAATGGCAGGTGCAAGATGTCTAGAGCACTAATCATTCAACCACCTGGCATGGATGGATGGACAAGACAACAAGAGTGGCATATAATGTGAAATAAGAAGTCTTCTTCTTGAGTGTCGACAATTTAATACAAATAGCCTCATAAACCATGTCATTAAACTTCTACTCAGAATTATTACAAGAAGAGCAAGAAATAATATAACAGACATTAATGAAGCACAGTATGGATTTATGGCAGGAAAACAAGCTATTAATGCAATAAACACAGAATGAATACTAAGAGAGATTAATTGAGACACAGACAGATCTATACTTGTGCTTTATAGATTACACCAAAGCATTTGATTAAGTTAAACATGATGAAATGATCAAAAGGTTGGAGGATATTAACATTCATGGGAATGATCTTAGAATAATAAAACAATATTTACCGGAAACAAGCAGCAATTAAAATGGGAAATAAAGAGGGAAATTATGAACCAAAAAAAAGTCACTTATAAGTCGACAGGGTCAACTTCATTGCACCGGGTTTTTATCCCATATGGCTCAGTCTCTTTCCAGAGCGCAGAAAGCGTCGCATAAAACACGAACTTCATAGCTCTAGCAACGACCCTCAGGAGTCTCCGAAAAAATGCACTCGTGAAACGATGGATGCGGCCCGGAATGGAACCCACAACCTTCGGAGCACAAGGCAGACGGGATTATAAAAGCATGGAGTAAGATAAGGATGTGATTTGTCACCAGATCTCTCCTCATGCTATACTGAACTGAAATAGTAATGAGACAGATCAAAGATGGACTGTAGCGAATGTTGAGAGCTGGTATTGAACTTTCAAATGACTACACGCATGCCATTGTTAGCGTAACCTCCTGCGAATGAAAGAAAACTTTATACGTCATATAATGAAGCCAACATAATAACCAACTACTTGATGTTTTGTTATTGCACTAATAAATTACAAACATTCATTAACTGACATGTTTGCAGAAAAGGAGGAATACAATAGTATGACAGAATTACCAATGTGAAGCTCATGGAGAGAATTAGATAACCAGTGAATCAAGATGAAAAAAAGAAGACCATGCACTGGATAGGACACGCACCGAGAAAACCTGATGTAGTATAACTCGACATTCCCTTGTCTGGAACTCACAAGATAGGACACACACCTAGAAAACCTGAAGTAGTATAACTAGACATTCCCTTGTCTGGAACCCACAAGATAGGACACACACCTAGAAAACCTGAAGTAGTATAACTAGACATTCCCTTGTCTGGAACCCACAAGATAGGACACACACCTAGAAAACCTGATGATGTATAACTAGACATTCCATTGTCTGGAACCCACAAGATAGGACACACGCCTAGAAAACCTGAAGTAGTATAACTAGACATTCCCTTGTCTGGAACCCACAAGATAGGACACACACCTAGAAAACCTGAAGTAGTATAACTAGACATTCCCTTGTCTGGAACCCACAAGATAGGACACACACCTAGAAAACCTGATGATGTATAACTAGACATTCCCTTGTCTGGAACCCACAAGATAGGACACACACCTAGAAAACCTGAAGTAGTATAACTAGACATTCCCTTGTTTGGAACCCACAAGATAGGACACACACCTAGAAAACCTGAAGTAGTGTAACTAGACATTCCCTTGTCTGGAACCCACAAGATAGGACACACACCTAGAAAACCTGAAGTAGTATAACTAGACATTCCCTTGTCTGGAACCCACAAGATAGGACACCTAGAAAACCTGATGATGTAAAACTAGACATTCCCTTGTCTGGAACCCACAAGATAGGACACACACCTAGAAAACCTGATGATGTATAACTAGACATTCCCTTGTCTGGAACCCACAAGATAGGACACACACCTAGAAAATCTGAAGTAGTATAACTAGACATTCCCTTGTCTGGAACCCACAAGATAGGACACACACCTAGAAAACCTGATGATGTATAACTAGACATTCCCTTGTCTGGAACCCACAAGACCAACAAAATAGAGGGATCAGTAATATGGGGAGGACATAGGGAGATCTGAAAGATATAGCAAAGGATAGGACGACATGGTGTGAGGTGGTTGCGGGCCTATGCTTCATTGGGGGATAAATGGCTGAAGAGGAATTGAACAACAAAGCTGCAAAATTATGGGCACTATGTTTTATATTTAGATTGTTGTGTGTGTGACTTTCTGTGCCAGGTGAAGGTCTTATGTGACACGGTTCAAAACGTTTCTCTACAACATCCATCCATCCATCATGTGCCATGCCGGTAAGCGTGGGCGGTCATGTTCTGCCATCTCACTCGATCAACAGAGTCGTGGATCAGTTCCGTGTTTCTGTCTCGACCATGCCACAAGGCCAAGCCATCCAGATACTTGTTTCTAGGTCTTCCCCTTGGTCTGTTCCCCTCGATCTTACCAGTTGTCACCAAGTTCTCCAAATCATTTCTTCTCATAACATGCCCAAAAAATTGTGACTGTCTACGTCTAATGTCTCTGATCAGTTTACGATCTTCATTTGTTTCTTGAAGGACTTGTTCATTGGTCTTTCTGGCTGTCCATGGTATTCTTTGCATTTTCCTCAGAAACCACATTTCTACAGCCATCAGATGTTTTTCAGCCTGGCTGCTCATTGTCCAAGCTTCACATCCATATAAAAGTACAGGTTCTATGTAGCATCTCAACACTCTTTTTCTCGTTTCAATTGACATCTTTTTATTGGTCAATATGTTTTTCATCTTGCTAAAGGCTACTTTTGCCATGGCGATTCTTGTTCTAATCTCTTCAAGGCATCTCCCATCAGATGTTATTACTGTTCCGAGATAATTGTACCTATTCACTTGTTGAAGAATATTCCCATTTACTTGTATATTACACTGTGGTATTTCGTTCTTCCTAGTGACGACCATAATCTGTGTCTTTTTACAATTTAATTCTAACCCTTGTTGTTCACTGTGTGTAACAACCGCATCTACTAAATTTGCAGGTCCTGTTCATTGTCTGCAATCAAGACTGTATCATCTGCATATCTAATGTTATTGATGCATCGTCCCCCAATGTTGATTCCTTCCATATTTTCAATATTTCTGAAAATATTTTCACTGTACAGGGAAAACAGATCTGGAGACATTACACATCCCTGTCTCACACCTCTCTTAATAGGCTGATATTGGCTTACTTCATTATCAACTCTTATGGCAGCTTGTTGTTTCCAATATATGTTTTTTACAAGTCTAAGGTCTTTCCCATCAATTTGTAGATCTTCAAGCATCCTTATCATGTTGACATGTCTCACTTTATCAAAAGCCTTTGTGTAGTCAATAAAGCAAAGGTGTAGATCTTTGTTTACTTCTATAGAACGTTCGATTACGGTTCTCAGTATATACACAGCATTTACTGTACCCTTGCCTACTACAAACCCACATTGTTCTTCTCCTATTTCAGGTTGTATTTTCCTCCTAACTCTTTGCATGATAATTCTTAGCAAAATCTTCGTGATGTGACTCATTATACTAATTGTTCGATGTTGATCACATTCCAAGGCTCCTGATTTCTTTGGGATTGCAATAAATACAGAATTACATAACTCATGAGGTATATTTCCAGTATCATATATTGTATTAAGCAGACTGATAACTTTATCTATTCCATATTCTTCTAAAGCATTAATCATTTCTGTTGTGACGCTGTCTGTACCGGGGGTTTTGCCAGATTTCATATGATTAAGAGCATTCTGAACCTCCATCTTCAAAATTGCTGGCCCTTCATTGTTATTTTGAACAATATATTGTTCGTCTCTGTTATCGTCATAAAGGTTTTTCACGTAATCTGACCATACATGTAAAATCTGATCTTTTTCTATTATGACTCTTCCATCTTTTGTCTTTAGGCAGCCTGCTGATGTACGTGTTCTTTGATTAGTAATCTCCTGAATTCTTTTGTGCATTAGTTTCGCATTTTTACTGTTGTGTTGTTTTTCAATTTCTCTGCAATTTTTCTCAAGCCATGTTTCTTTAGCCTCCTTACATAAGGTTCTGACTTTTCTGTGAATTTCTTCATATTTGGCAGGATTATTTTTGTTCTGTCTTCTTGTTTCCATTAGTTGTAAAATTTCTTCAGTCATCCATGTCTTACGGCCCACTTTCTTTACTTTGGAATAGTTTTTTCTGCTGCACAACTGATTGAATTCTTCAGCATTTCCCATTGATCATCTACATCTTGAAATAGGATCTCTAGATCAGACAATAAATCAAATTTGTTCTTTACTTCTATGTTAAAATTATCTTGTATTTCTTTGTCAGTTTTCAATTTGCACAAGTCATATTTAGGGTTTCCTGCTGTATACTTGACTTTCTTTAACTTTACCCTCAATGTGCCAGTAATTAATCTGTGATCACTGTAACAGTCTGCATTTGGAACTGTTTTTACAACTGTTAATGCATTTCGAAACCTTTTGCTTATCAGGATGTAATCTATCTGGTTTTTAATCCTGCTGTCTGGACTCCTCCATGTCCACAATCTTCTAGGATGTTGTTTAAACCAGGTGTTTCCTACAACCATTTCTTGTTCTTTTGCCCATTCTACAAGTCTGTAACCTCTTTCATTTCTCTCTCCCAAACCATGGTTGCCTACACTGCATCCATCGCTTTGCTTTCCATTTTTGCGTTGAAATCACCCATTATGATATTTATTTCTGATTTTTTACAGTTTTTCAAAGCAGACTCCATGTCATTATAAAATTCCTCTATACTTTCTTCACTGCTTTCACTTGTTGGGGCATATACTTGAATTACATTTATTTTAAAAGGTCTTCCGTTTAATTTTACTAATAGCACTCTGTCTGACACAGCCCAATATCCTTTGACAGAATTTGATGTTTGCTTATCTAATATAATGGCTACACCTCTTTGCTGTTCTTCTCCCCCCAAGTAAATACTCTTACAATCCTCTCCTGTCCTTATCCCTGCTCCTCTCCATCTAGTTTCCGATATTCCTAATATGTTAATCTTCTCTCTCTCCATTTCTTTTTTGATGTCCTCCAACTTTCCATCTGCATTCATTGTTCTAACATTCCAAGTTCCTACTTTCAATGATATTAATCGTTTGCACCTAGTAGCCTGTTGACGGTCTTGAGTCACCTGGTGCGCATGACTATCCCTACCGGGCGAGGCTGCTCCTATGGAGCACCCATTTACGCCGTTTCTCTGATTATCGATAAGTGAACACAACATGATTTTCTTGGCATGTGTAAAGAAGGTAGTTTGCCATTGCTTTCCTTCCCAGCAGTGACCATACTGGTCAGTGACCGTAGCCATTGTCTCCTCAAAAAAGGAGATCCTCTGCCTACCGTCGTGAAGGTGGAGACCATAACCTACAACTATCTGTCGGCTGCTCTCCATCTTCATCCACCACCTGCACACATGGCTTCACGTAACCCTGATCAGGGGGGCTAAACGGGTACTCCACCTTGCCCAAGGGTGTCCCGTAGGCTAGCGGAGGGAAGGAGGTGCCTTACTTCTCCTTTGATAGGGGATACCCCTACCCCGCTACCCCTCTACAACATACACCAATGTAAAGATTGCTTCCATATTTTGTGTGCATAATGATCAGTGGTTTGCCTTTATTTCTGATTCCTTTTGATATATTTTATGAAGTTTTCATGCAGTAATCATCAATGTAAACTTGTAAACCTAAGTGGGAGAATAAAACAAGTTCACTTTACTCTCTTCACTATGCATGCTGTCTGTTAGTTTGCTAATATTCAACTAACTCTTAATTTCTTGTAGAATTATCATAAAATGCCCCCCTCCCCCCAACCTGTACAAAAACTATAGCATAGCCTATCTGTTTTAATGTGTTGCACTTGTGAGATTTCATTTATATTTTGTGAACATGATCAGTAGTATGTATACCTTTATATTTCCTATTCCTTTTGAGATATTTTATGGCGTTTTTATTAAGTAGTGTGATGATAAGTAGGAGAAAAAAAAATTAATTACTTACTACTCAATAACTTCTCTAAGCACGTCATCATATGTTTCCTAACTCTAATAATGCTAATATTCAACTACTAACATAATTTGTTCTTGTTTTAGTGGTATCATATTATGATCATCAACTGTTTCTGATCATGTTGATGTATATTGTATATTGTATAATCTGTGTATAGTACAACAGCTGTAGCTGTCTGGACTGGTCGTCTGTTTCTTAAAATAATGTGTTGCATTGATGATTGATTTGTGAGATTTCAAAATGCCAAACTCCCCCAACTAAACAACCTACTGCCGGAAGAGTTGAAGACATTTCAAGTCATAAATAACACAATTTCTAAACTCCAATGTAGTGTGGTTATTATCATAATGGTTTCCGTACGGCATTACCTTGTCGCCATATACATATAATAAATTATAATTGTCCTAGCTGATGACTGAAGTCGTGTTTGTAACTTTGTCTTCACTTCCTAGTTTAGTTAGCAAGCGCACGTACGTTATAGTAGTCGATCACTCCGGGAATAGTTTAGAAATTGACACAGTAACTAAATGTTGAAAAACTTACACAAAACGTATATTTTCAAAATATAGAATAGCATTTGAGTCAATAAATGTAGCTAAATAATTATTCACGCAAATAGAGTATTTCTGTATTTCATCGTTTAATACTCTCTATCCAGGTGGCAATAGACGGGGCCAGGTAGAAACGGTGAGAACTAGGTCACTGTAGCCAATCAATAGCAGGTGGGAAAATGGCGACAGCAACACGGAAATTGGATATTTACAGCTAATGCTAGTGGGCATGAATTCTCTTTAAATTGTAATTGTTAGAATCTGCACATTTGTCTAAGGTGATATGTCTTTATTTGCCATGTTCCAGGCGCTCTTTTCTTCATTACTGCATTATTAGTTTGTTGCGTTTGTAGATACAAAACACTTTGTTTGTGTACTTCGTTAACTTTGTTTTGTTGCTTCAAATAAATAATTCAAAATACTTCACCCATTCACTCTCGTTTTATATTAAATAATAAAGATAGTTAGAATATTAACATTTAAAGTAACAACTAACAGATACACGTTTAAAATAACAGCTAAAATTAGAATAAATAATGAAATAGTTGGCACCATACTCATACAGCAATGTCGTACTACACAGTAGAGAGCAGTGTCGGCAGTCAGTCAGTGTCAGCAGTCAGTCAGTGTCAGCAGTCAGTCAGCAGTCAGTGTCAGCAGTCAGTCAGTGTCAGCAGTCAGTCAGTGATTCTTCACTTCACAGTTCCCTGCTCAAATGTATTCCCCTTTCTTCTCAAATGAAACATCTAGATATTGACTTGTGGGTTTGTTTGTTTTTTTAGTTGAACGGCCGAACCAATATGGATATGTTTTCGGTAATGATGTCAGGCAATACAATTTTGGTTAGTGTGCTGCAGTCTGTGCACAGTCTGTGCACAGACTACACAATCAACAATATGAATTAACTCTTCAGCAATGGCAGTAACAGATCCAACAAACTTAACATCAAAATATGCAGTCTATTAACAGGTAGCACCAATATGGCAAACCGGATAGGTTAGCAATGGCATCAAGCAAAAACAATGGAGGATATCATGTAATATGATCATTATACATATTTAAGAATGTTTCTGTTCCAACTATAAAATATCAATATCTTTTCTGGGATGATGACATGTTTCTTCTTCTGCGTTCATCCGGAGTTTTTTTCTCCCCGGACGTTATTTTACGCCTGTTTTATGCCTGTTTACAGCAGAGCTGCGTTCTTGCGCCATTAGGCCGACACATCCGACTTCTGCGGACATTTGTTGACCGGGTTAACCTTCCCGGGACATGTTTCTATATGTTCCAGTCAACTGATAATATTGAGTTTATGACTGAATTGTAGGGCTAACTTTGCACACATAGTAACGGTGAACATGATCAGCATACTAGAAGATGTATCTGTTCTGGGCAAGAATCTTATCACCTGTTTATTGTTCTGTTGCTTGACTGTTCTTCAGTAACTACTCAAATGAAACTAGCAGACAACAGTGGAAAAGCTGCTGCATGATATATTTGTGCTTGACAGCAATGGACCAAGCTTGGTTGCTGACATCTTGCTATGCATAAAGAAGGCATACTCATAGAGAGAAGGCACCATTAACTGCATCACAAAAGCTATTTCAGATATAAGAGGACCATTGTGGGAATATGAGAGTCGGTAAATGCTGTAACTCACTGAAATGGTGATAAAGAGATTACCAACATTTGAGTCAAGCTGCATCAGCTGAAGGAATAGCTCAGTAGAAACACTGAGAAACAAGATTTTTTTTAAATGGTGCATGACTGAAAACAAATATTTATCAACTTGATGCTGAAAGTCCTTAGCTTATGGAGACATCCAGACCTAAGCTTGAGAAATGTAGGATTTAAACAAATAATGCTCTCACTATTTTAAAATGTTTGACTATGAGCTACTGATGACTGTTAGTGGCTTCAAATTGCTGTTATAGCCAGGAGCGCAGAGTTGAGGTGAGCACCCAACCTTGCAAAATACCCCCATGGTTTGAGCATTCATCATCTCTGGCAGCAAACGTCCAACTGCTGGCCTTCACATGGCGGAACTGTTTTAACTACTAGGAGAATGGGCGATGGCAAGTCTCTGGCATTGTAAAACCAATCTGCTCTAGATATGAATGTACGTACATGCATGCGCTGACATGTGTGTACATACCTACATATCTAAGCTCGAGTAAGATCACAGTCTACACCAGCAAATGAAAGGTGCTGAAGACGGAGGAAACCAGCCAGGAGGAACACCACAGAAATCAGGTTGCCACGCAATCACATCATGGGTTACGTCGATTCTGCAAAATGTTAAGGAGCTGGACTCACAGGCAGGTGCAGTAATGGACCCTCTACTTTGAAAGGCTTCAACTAAAATTTGAAATCCATTCATGCCTCACCGTGCGTAATTGCATACGTTGAACATGATTATGTCATAGTCATGTGATAAGTACTGACCAATGAATGAAAGAGCAAGTGCTTGTCATCCCATGATGCATAGGTTCTGTTTCTTACCATTCGGAAAATGACCGGGTTGATCCAAAATCCATCCAAAGAAGCTCAAAGAGCGGTGATTCAGTTTCTGTCATTTGAAGGATGTCGACCAGTGGACATGCATCAATGAATGCAGGCAGCGTACGGTAACAAATGTGTGTCGAAGACAACAGTGACAAATTGGGCACGAATGTTTCGGAAAGGGCGTCAGTTCACGCCAGATCTTTGACGGCCGGGTCAAGCGCATATTGTTGCAACAGAAAAAAGCCATCGCCAAAATTGATGCAGCAGTGCAGATGAACAGTTGTCGAAGCATACGTTCACTAGCAAAAGATTTTGATGTGTCAATTGGGACAATTCAAAAAGTTGTTCGTAAGAAACTGCAATATCGGAAGGTGTGTTCACAGTGGGTACCACAGATGTTGACCGACCACCAAAAAGAGGAATGCATGAGATGGTGTTTGAACCACTTGCTGCATTACAGAGTGGAGGGTAATGCATTTCTCTTCCGCATAGTGGCAGGCGTTGAATCATGGTGTCACCACTTTGAGCCAAGCAGCAAAAGCGAGAGAGCATGCAATGGAAGCATGCTGGATCATCAAAAGCCAAAGAATTAAAGTTACAGGTTTCTGCTGGTAAGGTTATGCTTAGCACATTTTTTGATTATGAAGGGCTATTGTTGGCCGACTTTAAAGAACCTGGTGTCAACATCAACTCTACCCACTACTTGCAAACACTAGACAAGCTGCAAAAAGCCATCAAGAATAAACAACCCAGCATGCTTTCTCGCAGTGTGATTTTGTTGCACAATAATGCTCGTCTGCATGTCGCAAAGATTGTGCAGGAAGCATTAGCAATGAAGAAGTGGGAAATTCTGCAACTCCAGCCAATAGTCCTGATTTGTCACCGTGTGATTTTCATTTGTTCGGACCTCTAAAAAAAGCTCTCAAGGGCCAACAATTTCACACAGACGTAATGAACGCGGTAAACACTTTGTTCAGTGAGTAACCACAATCTTTTTTTGCGGACTGCATTCGCCGCCTACCTAAGCAATGAGATGCTTGCCTGAATGCCTACAGTGACTTCTTCTGATCAACCTATGGTGCATAATTCATTCAAAATGAATGCTTTGTTTAATTCTACCACATCTGTTAATGTTTCTTTCATGCTTTTGTATTAAAGCCATTGGAACGGGTTTCAAATGAACGCCTCTAATAGAATATAACTATTTACATTTTCATCTAGCATATAAAAATGTAAAGTAGCAACTAAGATTCAAGCATTTAATGTGCCAGTGTGAAGTGGGTCACCATCCATTGTCCAGTGGCTTGTCTGTGCAGAACATATCCCTCATAACAGTGGTTCTCCATAATTTTGTTGACTGCTATAGATTTCTAGACATCTGTTAAAAAAAAAAAAAGTTAGTTGATTGTTTTCATTCTTGACAGTAACCATACAGCTTGGTGACCATATCCATTGCTTCTGTAAAGAGATCCTCTGCCTATCATCACAAACTTGAGACCTTAATTAACTACCTTCTCAGGCTCAGTTGAAATACATGGAGGACATGGAGGTCTGCCATTGCCTTGTCAGATGGGTTGCGGCAGTCCTTTATGAGCGTAAGGTTGCACAGCTCATTGGTTCCTGGACTTCTAAACCCTGTACTATTACACCTGGGTTGCCACAGGGATCTGCCATGTCCCCAGTGCTCTTTAATGTCTACACCAGCAAAGTCGCAGCTATTGAGACTCTAGGTGTTTGTAGAATCTTGACATTTGCAGATGATGTGCTGGTGTACAGACAGGGCAGGGACAGGGAAAGTTTGGCTGCAGACTTACAGATGGCAGTAAACAAGGTGGCAGAGTGGTGCAGGGAAGCAGGGGCCATTATAAACCCGGCTAAGGCATTGGTTGTGTGGTACTCCCTGAATAACCGGACTGGGAAGGCAGATGTCCCATGTATTATATTGGATGTTCTCTTAGTCACCATCATCATTAAGTGCCCTGCCAGCTGGCATAGGCGTTCATGGCTCTCCACAGATCTCGGTCTTTGGTGTTCTGGATCAACTCTGCTGATGATATTCCTCCATGCCACTGTCTCAATCCATCCAGCATCATTTCTCTTGGTCTGCCTCTGCCTCTCTTCCCCTCGATCTTTCCAGTTGTCACGATGTTCTCCAATGTCTCTCTTCTCATCACATGACCAAAGAAAGCTGTTTGTCTCTTTCTTATTGTTGTATATAATGTTCTAGTTTCATTAGCCTCTTTCAGGCAATCGTTGTTAGTTACTTTGGCAGTCCAAGGAATTCGCAACATTCGTCTCAAAAACCACATCTCTGTTGCTTCTAAGTTCTTCCTAATTTGTTCATTTACATTCCAAGATTCACTGCCATACAGCAAAACTGGTTCTATATAGCATTTCAGCACTCTCTTTCTTACATTCATTGATAGTGACTTATTGCATAAGATACTCTTCATTTTCTTAAATGCGGCTTTTGCCTGCCCTATTCTGCTCTTAATCTCTGTTGTACATCTTCCATCTGATGTTATAAATGTCCCTAGGTATTTAAAATTATCCATTGGTTAAGAATTTTCCCTTCTATTTTTATTCCACATTTCGGTGTCATCATTTTCTTTGATCATTTTCTAAGATCCGGAGTACGACAAGGTTGTGTCCTGTCTCTTCTGTTGTTCATAACCTATATAGACAACATATGTAAAGAAACCAGCCAAACAGAGACCACAAGAACACAGAAGAAGAACCATCTGCAACCACCAAGCACTAATAGCAAAATCAGAAGCTGAATTACAAGACCACATGAAGTATAAATGAGATGTGTAGGGAACTTAACATGAACATTTTTTTTTTGGGGGCATATCCCTTACAGGATGTTGCAGTCAACATCAGCATTTTTCAGCTACTGTTGATGTACTAGGCAAGATTACACTCAGTAGTATGCCATTGCTTTCTGAGCGACTGGCTCATATACCTCATAAGTTACCAACGCGGTGAGAACCGCTACCGATTCTCGCGCAGGTTACGTTACTCACGAGAATATACAGGATTACGGAAAAAGACATTAACCCCTAGGCCAGGGGGACCGGCACATGAAAATTAGAAAAAGTAAAACAGAGGTAATGACTGTAACTACTGAACGTAAAACTTGCCTAGTACATAAACAGCAGCTGATGAATGCTGTTGTTGACTGCAACGTAATGTAAGGGATATGCAACATTTAAAAAAATAATTACTGTAACTAAAGAAGAAAAAGCAACAATGATTCACCTAATCAAACATGCCTTGAAACAAGTAAAGAGTTTCAAGTACCTAGGAAGTATAATATCATCAAATGGAAAATCAGAAGAGATCGAAAATAGATGCAATAAGGCAAACCAACTCATTGGACAAATGGCACCAATACTAAAGAACAAACATGTATCAATAACTACTAAGAAAGCACTTTACAACACAATCTTCCTACCAACTCTACGTTACCAATGCCAAACCTGGACAATGACAGAAAAAGAGAAAAGAAAAATCACAACAGAAATGAGATTCCTGAGAAGAATACTCAGTGTATTGAGATAAGATCAGAAATGAAGAAATCAGGACTAAAGTGGGGGTTATAGATTTTATTAGAAGGCAGCAAGTAAAATGGTTTGGCCATGCAAGTAGGTTATCAACTAACAGTATACCACAACAAGAAGTGATGTACAGACCAGAGGGAAGCAGAGGAAGAGGCCGACCACATAAACGATGGATGCAGGGAATAACAGAGTCCATGGGAATATCGATACATGAAGCCCATAAAAGCGGGCACTCTCCCACTGTTTATACTTCACCTCCGCTTATATTTCCACTGCTGTAAATATCATTCAACACTTTCGTTAATATATCTATTCCAAATTCTCCCAATACTTCTAATTCTTCTATTGTGGTTTCATCAGGCCCAGCTGTTTTTCCTTTCTTCATATGTTTCATAGCATCAGCGACTTCTTCTTTTAGAGTAGGTGGACCTTTTAAGTTACTTTCTTCTGTTAATTCTTCCCTTTCTCCATCATATAATTCTCTTATTTACTCATTCCACCTCTTCATTATAGCACCTTCCTCCAATAATATCTTTCCTGTTTTTTTTTTCAACCACACTGTATTTGTGTATCCCTGTATCTTATTTTTCTTCCCGTGAGCTCACTGATTTGTCTGTGCATATTTTTTTGTATCTTTAATGTACATTTAATTCAATTTTTTTGCATTGCTCGTTTAACAAACTTTCTTTTGCCTTCCCACATTTATCTTTTATTCCTTTATTTATCTTAGCGTATTCTTGTTTGTCATTTTTACTCTGTTTTCTTTTGTCCATCAGCATTAAGATTTCTTCATTCATCCAGTTTTTTATTTTTAGCTATTTGGCTTCTCTCTGGTAATATTTTTTTGCTAGTTTGATGAATGGAGTCCCTTAACATTTCCCATTGTTCATTTATACTCTGTATTTTAGCTATTGCATTGTACCTATTTTTCACAGTCACTCTGTATTGTTCTTGAATTTATTTATCTACTTTCAGAACGTCTTTATTAAGTCTCAAGTTCTTAACCATTTTTTCCCTCTCTTTAATCTTACTTTTATTTGTCCACATAGTGGTACATGATCCTTATTACAGTCAGCACCAGGCATTGTCTTTACATTAATTAACGCATTTCTAAATCGTTTATTAATAAGTATGTAGTCAATTTGGTTGCGTATTTTCTTACCAGGGTTTCTCCATGGTATAGTCATCTTTTATGGTGTTTAAACCATGTGTTTCCAATTATCATATCAATAATATTTCAACATCACGGCACACAGGTGTAACCCATGAGTGCTCTGTACTACTCCTAATTCAAGCCTGAGTCTGAAGAATCTCAGCTCAGTGCACGAACTCAGCAAGCACCAGCAAGGATCCTGAAATACTTTGGGTAGGTTTTTAACTTGGAATTTTGCCCGGGCAGCACCGTTAGGCTACTCTTTTTCGAATTTCCAGCTGTCAAGGTACTTTTTACATGTGCAACAATACACACGGGTATCCTATCTCACTATCCAGAGACCAGGGGAAATTTTGTTGCTAGAAGTCCACGTGAAAAAATCCCGGCCCTCACCAGGGCTTGAACCCGAGACCTCCAGCACTCGAGGTGGACACCATACCTCGAGACCACTCAGCCCGCCTGATACAAGGAGTATTCTATCAAAGTACAAAGTATTGTTAATTGCTTGGTACAGAAATAGTTTTTTTACTGGCCTTCAACATATATTAGGAATGTGGTCATATATTGTTAGATCCATACAGTTGCTGACTGAATGACAGACATGTGTTGTCAATCTGTTCAGCATCACAGACATCTTAACTTTCATAGAACTAGATTTGGTTCTCATTTTCATTTATGAAACTGGGTCAACACTCAAAGCCATTCTAGTGACCTACTCTGTTCTAGTTATTATTGTAAATCTGTCCCAGACATAGATGATTTAACTATTTCTTACCAATATGTTTATTACTTTAATCATTGTCTTGGATAGAAAGAAAGAGTTAAGAAATTATGCAAAGCATGTTATAACTAATGGGCATACGCAGAGTGTCTTAGTATACAATAAGTTCAACTTGCTTTAATGCCCATTGTATGTGTGTCATTATTCCAAATTCTTTTGTTTTGCAGAGGTGAAACTGAGCAGACGTGTAAAGGGCACAGAGCAAGCACACCATAGACAGAGCACATGTAGTCTTTGTTCATAGATCTCTACTAATAATCGTTTTCTCCTACAAGCTGTAACAATGGAAAAGAAAATATGGGCCACATTTTGGCTGCTGGAAGTATCATTTATTGTGTTTGGAATGGCTCAGACCGCTAAAGAGTGTAAGAATAATTTTGATTGGATTATATTAACTATAACATGTTCCTGGCCCATCATCACAATGTGCCACATTGCTAAGTGTGGGCAGTCATGGTTCACTATCTCACACAATCATCAGTCTCCAATCTAGTCTGTGGTCTTGCTCCAATTAAGTCATGTGGCCACGCCATCCAAGTATTTATCTCCTTGTCTTCTCTTTGTTCTTGTCTAATTTAGTTTACCAGTTGTCACTTAGTTTTCAAGTTTATTTCTCATGCCCAAAAGATCTTGATTACCTATATCTAATTTCCCTAATCATTTTACGGTTATCTGTGTCTTGAAGGACTGCCTCATTTCTTTTTCTGTCCATCCATGGTATTCTTTGCATTTTCTTCAAACTACATTCCTACTGCCATTAGATGGTTCTCAGCTTGTCTTCTTTTGGTCCATGTTTCACATGCAGACAACAGTATTGGTTCTATGTAACACTTGAACACTCTTCTTCTCACAGAGTTGACACCTTTTTATTAGTATGTTTTCCATCTTGCTGAAGGCCGTTTTTGCCATAGCAATTCTTGTTTTAATCTCTAAAAGGCATCTTCTGTCAGATATTATGATTGTTGTGAGACAGTTGTGCCAATTCATTAATTGCGTGTTACATTGTTTTAGTTTATTCTTCTTGGAAATGACCATAGTTTATATTTTTTTACACTTTAATTCTAATCCTTGCTCTATACTTTGTACAATTTGGTACAGTACAATCAATTTGGAGATTTGTAAGTAATTTTATCATGTCGACATGTCTTACTCTCTTGAAAGCCTTTGTGCAATTAATTAGGCAAAGATGTAGGTCTTTGTTTACTTCTGTCGAACACTCTATTAGTGTTAGCAAATGCACTGCATTTGTTGTACCCTTGGCATTTACAAATCCACATTGTTCTTCCCATACTTTTGTTTGAATTTGTATGCTACTCATTTGCATCATGATTCTTAGCAAAGTATTTGTGATGTAGTTCATGCTATCTGTTAAGTGGTGATCACATTCCAAGGCTCCCGATTTCTGCAAGATTGCAATAAACGTAGACTTATGTAAGTCAGGAAGTTTCTCCAGTTTCATATGTTGTGTTCAGCAGTCTAGTGACCTAGCCTATTCCACATGCTTTTAAGGCATTGATAATTTCAGTTTGTGATGTTGTGTGGACCTGGAATCTTGCCAGATAACATTTAATTAAATTAAGGGCATTCTAAACTTTCATCTTCAGACTTGATAGTCCATTGTTTTTATTGGAAATCTGAAATTGTTTCTTGAAGTGAGTTATTGTAATGGTCTTTTACATACATATATCTAAAATCTGATCCTTGCCTATTATGATGTTGATTTCTTTGGTTTTCAGACGACCCATTAATGTTGATGTTATTTTGTTAGTGAGGTAATTAATTCTTGTATGCATTGATTGGTTATTCAAGTGTTGTGTTGATGTTTTTTTTTAAAACTTCCCTTTTTTTAACCTTTCCTTTACCTCAAGCTATGCTTCTTTTCCTATGTTGAGATAGGAACAGATTGGCCACCTACTCCTCTGTGTATTCAGACCAACAAAATGTGATGGCCCGGTCACATCACAGACCTGTGGCAGGTCCCTGTCACATCACAGACCTGTGGCAGGTCCCTGTCACATCACAGACCTGAAGCAGGTCCCTGTCACATCACAGACCTGAAGCAGGTCCCTGTCACATCACAGACCTGTGGCAGGTCCCTGTCACATCACAGACCTGTGGCAGGTCCCTGTCACATCACAGACCTGTGGCAGATCCCTGTCACATCACAGACCTGTAGCGGGTTCTGTCACATCACAGACCTGTAGTGGGTCCTGTCACATCACAGACTGTGGCAGGTCCCCATCACATCACAGACCTGTAGTGGGTTCCTGTCACATCACAGACCTGTAGTGGGTCCCCATCACATCACAGACCTGTGGCAGGTCCTCATCACATCATAGACTTGTGGCAGGTCCCCGTCACATCACAGACCTGTGGCAGGTCCCTGTTACATCACAGACCTGAAGCAGGTCCCTGTCACATCACAGACCTGTGGCAGGTCCCTGTCACATCACAGACCTGTGGCAGGTCCCTGTCATATCACAGACCTGTGGCAGGTCCCCATCACATCACAGACCTGTGGCATGTCCTCATCACATCACAGACTTGTGGCAGGTCCCCATCGCATCACAGACCTGTGGTAGGTCCCCATCACATCACAGACCTGTGGCAGGTCCCCATCACATCACAGACCTGTGGCAGGTCTCTGTTTAAGGACATATTCATGTATCTTCTGTTGCTTCTTAACATTATACTCTTTTATTATGTCATCATTTTTTTTGTGGTGGGGGGTCTCCATTCGATTTTTCAGCATATCGTCTCTAGTGTTGAAATAGTTGTTACTGAAATCTGTCCGGTGGAGTTACCAGTATTTCACATTGATCATTAACATTTTCAAATATAATTTCTAGACCAGACATTGTACCAAATCTGTTCTTTATTCTATGTTGAATTTCTCTGGCCCATTGGAGGAAAAAAAATTAAGTAAGACTATAACCTATCAAGCATGAAATAAGAGGTGGTTAAGGAGGGTTGGTGTGCGTCTGGCTACCTAATTCAGTAGAAACCGTATCCTCCAACAAAAAAACGTAATCAGTAACAAATTTAAAAGGGCGTGGCATGGATGGTTTTGATCCCAAGCTTCATTGTTCAATAAAAGGGCAGGCGAAGAATAATATACATATATTTGGTTGCATACAGTAGGAGAATGATGGACAGTGTAGAGACGATTAAATAAACTAACTGTCATCCACACAAAACATCCTACTCATTTCATCAGACAGATGGACATGTGCATGCACACACAATAAAATATAATTTTCAGGGTCTGTATGTGGGCCTAACATATTGATACTACCCACATTACCCCTCGAGTGGTCACTCAAAGTATAGTCCTAATATTGTAATACCATCTTGTGTAGTCACTCAGAATAGAGACCCAACATTGTAATACCACCCACATGACCCCTTATGTGTCTTTACAACACTAAATGAGCTTACTTTACTTATCTTTTCCACTCTTCATTTATCATCATCATCATCATATGGTGCTAATTAACATGGTGATCATGATATGCCATCTCAACCCATCACCAGTCTCAAATCAGGTCTGCATCCTTATCTTAACCATTCCATATGTTTCTGTTTGTCCATTGTATTCTTTGCATGTACCTCAAAGAGTACATTTTTGCTGCTGTCAGATATTTCTCAGCTTGTCCAGGGCTTTTATGCATACATCAATTCAGCTGTGTTAAGTTGAGCTAAGAACCAACATCACTGCACTCAGGATATTCCCATACCTACTCAGTCCCTTGTTCAACAGTCAGTGAAGAGTCATACATCTAATCGTTCCTACCGCTATCTGATTGAAAGCTTTCCTGGTCTTCCCTCTCAGTTTTTGAGATTCTTCCAGAACCCCTGCCGATGCCCTGCCATATTCTTTCCACATATGGGTTCTCGGTCTGTTCCTCCACCTTCTCCACCCGGTTCCACTGGTGCTCGACTACCTCTCCCTTGCCCATAGGTAATCTACCACCAAGAGGTGCATTCCCTGCTAGCCTATCGGCCTGTTCATTCCCCCGTACTCCCGCATAGCCAGGAAAAAACATACAATTCTCACAATCTGTGACCTCTGACGCGAGGCAAGTCATTCCACACAAAATATTCCTTTTTTCTCCACCTTACTCAGCATACTCCTTGAGTCCGTAATATATGCAATGTGTGTTGCAGTGGTCTTCTCTAACCATTGGAAGGCTGCTGTTACGGCTTCCACTTCCATTCTCGTGCTCGAGGTCATAGTCTCATATGCCAGACTCTCCTTTTTCAAGCATCGTCCATTAGCCTTCATGATGAAACCCTGATCCACTATGTCTGTTTCTCACCACTGACACATCAATCATTTGATGTGTGTTGCTCTGGATCATTTGTTGTGCCTCAAACTCTGCAGCCTGCTGCCCATTCTCTGCACTCATGACTCATTGTTACTATTACATTGTGCCAGTCTGACAGGTCTTCCGGTACTTTAACCCACTCTTTTTCACGATTGATGGTCTCTAGATCACACACCTGACATAAAGATATTTCATACATCAGTACAGTCTCTACATAATTCTTCAACGCTGTTTTTCACTGCAGTTGACAGATTCTTATTGGTAAATTTGTTTTTCACCTTGCAGAAAGTTACTTCTGCCATGATGATTCTTGTTTTTCTGTCGACAAGGTATCATACAGACAATGTTTTTACTGTGTTAAGATAGTCGAAATGATTCTATTTTGCTATTTTACTCATTTATTTTAAAAGCTATTAAAATTTGTTATTTTATTATTAATGTGTTTGATGTGAATTTTTATTCTTATTTCACATCACATATCTCAATAAAGAGGTAACATAAATTGTATGAAATGCAAGGTAGATCATAAACATGCTGTTGTTGTGACTTGCAGTGGGAGTTTGACAGATAAATTTTCTTTTGGGATGCTCAATCGCTTTGAACTAAAGCGTAGTCCATACACACTACTTTTAGTAGTGCTGGGCTGAATTGTGCATCTGGATTAGCTTTCCCTATTAACTGTGTCCCTTGCTATCAGGCGAACCCACTCTGACTTCAGAGGTACTTGCAATTTACATCCCCAAGTCAAGGATGAAAGGTCAACATTTTAGTCCAACTGTCCTGGTGTAGGGGTTGAACTCACTACCTCAGCATCAGCACACTGGATGTTTAAGAACATGTGTTCCTAACCATTTAGCCATGCTGACCTCCTGACAGAGAAATTACAACCAATATGTTACAATTACAACATCTGTCTTGTAGCAAGGAGCAATATTACAATTACAAAAGAGGATCAATAAATTAGCATCCAGAAGCCCTATAGAACTGTGCAGGGATTTTGTTTATTCTATTTCATTATCGCCTTGTAACAAAGTATAAATAGGTGAAACCGGACATACAGTCTGTAAAAGATTGTTTGAACATGAGGCTGCTTTAGGAAATCAAAAGATAGAAAGGAATTGTGTCGCTGATCTTTGCCTCTCTTGCCCTAATTTATGCAAATCAAACTGTGAGAACACACATATAGTGTACAAAGAGACAAACATTCATAACAGGAAAATCAGAGAAATGGAGAGGTTAAGCCAGCTAAATGTGAGTTCCAACAGTGTTGAAATAGGTACTATTTGATACAAGTCATTTCCTACTATAATTTGGGATCGAATCATGATGTATGACATCTTAACACAGAACATGAGTGGTAAAATGCACATTATCACCTGCTTCACTCAAGGTTGCATGTGATGAATAATACCACTGGGCATGTCACAGATCCGGAAGAATTCCATTTCAATACAGACGGAGACATGTTCAAACATCCGTGGTAAACACTTGCACTGAGCATGTTTCCTAATTTACGTGTGGTTGTGAGTGCCTAAGGATGTTATTGAGTGCTTTTTCTAAATGTTGCCATGTTTGCATGTTTCATTGTGAGTGCAGAGGTAACCATCATACCATACTGTTATCATTTTCATTATACACTTGCTGATTAGAAGACAGAATAAGACACTGAAGTGTTAATGAGATTGTTTTCACACTTCACAGACAGCATGGATGAGTATGCTACATGTGGCCGTACACTAAATGTTGATGATACTGGTGTTCGATTGATTGGTCGTGGGACTGCATCACCATCAAATCCGCCAACAGAGTGCATTGTTTACCTGCAGTCTGTGTATGCACGTGACGATGGTAGTAATAAAATTCAGATCAAGATAGAATCTCTCAGCATTAGAGATTGCAATGTAAAAGTGGACTTGTATAATGGACGGAATACTGCGGGAGCAACTTTGGTATGTATTCGTGAGGGTGTTTTTGTGATGAATACAATACTTACTTATGCAGTTGAATTAAAACAGGAATTGTAGTGATGTTTTGAGAATTTTTATGTTCTCTCTCATCTTCAAAAGTCACCACTTGTTTTCATTGAGACTGCAGAGGCGAAATGTCAAATGCCATGGGCAGTCACAGAGATTTTGTAATTATTATCTATATACAACAAGTACCGCTAATTGCATGCTTCTGTTGAATAATGACAGCAAAAGATTAAAGCAAAATTGTAACATCAGAGATTAAATGCAAAGAATACTTCATGTGACACAAGACAAAATCAGAAATGTCATGCTGTAATTTTAATCATGGGCATGGAAGAAAAGGTTACAGTCACTGTGTTGTGAATGAAAGAATGCATTGTACCTCACTGCGGCCACCAGCTGGCTCTTTGTTGGTTTGACAGAACCCCGTGCTAGACTCCCGTCAGGTGTCCACATACACCATGCATAAATGGCCATCACAGGCCTTAACCAAACCAAGAGGCAGTGTCCAGAAACCACAAAGTGACAGTCTTTTGCTCTTATCTGCCCACTCCCATGTATTACGTATCTAAATGATATCCATAAATGTGGGTCTAGCAAAAAGATGAATTTGTTCATATGCCCACCAAATGATTGTCCTACTAAATAACAAACTGGTGTTCAGACAGATAATTATGCTCCATATGGAAATTTTTTGAAATTAGAGGAAAGTACTTGACTGTCCCAAATTTGTTACATTGAATGTCCCGAGGTATCTAAAGATTACAATATGTAGCAGTCAAACTCAGCAGTATTTTTAGCTATTTGTAATTTACTAGGCAGTTTTTACATTCAGTAGTTTGCCATTACTTTTTAAATGATTGAAACTCATACTATTAAAATCAACGCACTGTGGCTTGCTTCCAAATCATCTGGGGCTGATGTCAAACCCCCGACCTGGTCTGGTCTGGTCTGGTCTGGTCTGGTATGTCAGACATTTTTTAAATGCTTGTACTGCCCCTAAGCCAGAGCACTCAAGTATCAATATGGCGGTAATTGTCTCAGCAGACGCCATTGTTGCACATTTCTGAGGTGTAGACATTCTACCTGTACCATATAGCTGGGGTTGGCAAGGTGAACATCTAAAGCAAGTCCACAATGAAAAAAAAAATAATGATGCTCTATATATTTTTTTCAAAGTTTCTTTTTTTTTTTCTGCCTAAAACATGCTGCTCTTCATGAACACAAAAGCAGAATTTACTAATCGCTACCATAATCTTGGAAAGAAACAGCAAATTTTGCTATGTTTACTCATCATCATAAACATGTAGCAAGTCTCATCACAACCCACCAGAATGATTCTGGATCCTTGTTGGTTCCCCTGCCTCGTGCATTCTCCTGTCCACAGTGTCTTTATTGTCCTGTGTCCACTATTTTTCTGGTTGACATTTGGCTCTTCTTGTGGCCAGAGTTTTTAGCCATTCCGTCTCTTGAAATTACCATATTTTCTGTCTTATCTTGGCTGATAACCAGCCCCATCTGTTGGGCTTTTTTCTTTAAGTGAGTCAATATTTCCAATGTCTTTTGTTCATTTTGTCCTATAATATCTATATCATCTGCATAACCAAGCAGCTTGGATGTTCCTCCAATATCACATTCTTCCTTTACCTTCCTTAGCATTAAAGAGAAAAAAAACCAACATGATACAGAAAAATGTTAGTTACATGCAAACAAGTGGTTAGAATAAGATGTAACTTGGAGACATTGTAGAAAATAGGTCTACCTTTCATCTAGCGCCAATATTCCACCTTTGTGTGCCAATCCAGTCTGTATAAACCAAAAGTATCAATCACCTGTTGGACTGTGAAAAGCCTAGACCTACTTCACTTTCTTGTTGAAGTGCTTGGTTCATCAGCCGCTCGTTTCATTGTGAATTTTCAGAATTTTTTCACGTTAAATCACACAAAGTCAATTTAAACTTATGGGGGAAGACATTTGCAATGGCTAACCATGAGGTTTGAAAATGATTGGTTGGTTATTTTTAGTTTGTGATGCATTTTTTTCACGTACTAGGCAAAGTACCGAAAATTAGTACAGCGGTATAGTGGCACATTAGGAAATTACAGAAAAATTGGTACAGCGATCTGATAGGTTTAAGCATTTGAACTGCTTCCTTGACCTCGACACAGCTTCATTAAGATAGTGGAACATTCTATGAAACTACCAGATAATTCTAATTTGGTAAACAAATGCTAAGAACAAGTCTGATGTACGCATTGGAAGATGCAAATGTAGCACTTTTGCAGTAAACAATGTACAAATACCATCCAATAATATAAAAAAAGAAGAAGAAATGGTGACATCAAGAAGGATGAATTGTACAAACAGTTAGGTATGTGTAGCTCCTGCGAATAGATGAGACATACTAAACACGGACACAGATTATATTGAGAGATGGTAAGTCAGATGGTGTGGTCAAATGACAAGACAGCATTAGGAAGATATTAACTCTACCAGACCACTGTACCGATTTTTCGGTAATTTCCGAATCTCCCGCTATACCGCTGTACCTAATTTTTGGTACTTTGCCTAGTACATGAAAAAAATGTGTCACAAACTAAAAATAACAAACCAATCGTGGTCAAACCTCATGGTTAGCCATTGCAAATGCCTGTCCCCATGTTTTTGAATTGACTTTGTGTGGTTTAACGTGAAAAAATTATGAAAATTCACAATGAAACGAGAGGCTGATGAACCAAGCACTTCAACAAGAAAGTGAAGTAGATCTAGGCTTTTCACAGTCCAACAGATGCTTTGGTTGATTCAGATTCTGAGGAGTCAGAATTTCATCAAGAATACATTTCCAGTTCAAGTGTTGTGTGCATGGAAAAGCACTCCAGGTATAACAAGCAAAATCCTGGCGTGTCTTTACAAAGACAATCAATGCAAGAAGGTGAAGAGCAACATCTGGTGCTCACTTTGCAAGAAGTACCTCTGTGTGAAACAAGGCTCATCCTGCTGGGTGGATTGGCACACAAAGGTGGAATGTTGGCGCTAGATGAAAGGTAGAACTATTTTCTACAATGTCCCCAAGTTCCATCTTATTCTAACCACTTGTTTGCATGTAACTAACATTTTTCTGTATCATGTTGGGTTTTTTTCTCTTTAATGCTAAGGAAGGTAAAGGAAGAATGTGATATTGGAGGAACATCCAAGCTGCTTGGTTATGCAGATGATATAGATATTATAGGGCAAAATGAACAAAAGACATTGGAAATATTGACTCACTTAAAGGAAAAAGCCCAACAGATGGGGCTGGTTATCAACCAAGATAAGACAGAATATATAGTAATTTCAAGAGACGGAATGGCTAAAAACTCTGGCCACATACAAATAGATAATATGACAATTAAAAGAAAAACATACAAATACCTGGGTACAATCTTCAACTGCTCCAACATCATAAGGGAAGAAATACAAACTAGAATCAACTCTGGAAACAAGATATACTATGCACTACAACATCTACTAAAATCAAAGGTGCTATCTCGTAACACCAAAATCACAATATACAAAACACTGATCAGACCAGTTGTGCTGTATGGCTCTGAAACCTGGAGTACAACGAAAGGAGACGAAGCCTTGTTACAAACCTTTGAGAACAAAATTTTAAGACGCATCTTTGGACCCATTAGGGATACACAAAGTGGAGAGTGGAAAAGAAGAAGTAACAAAGACATTTATGATCTGTTTAAGTCCCCGCTAATCATTGGTATCATGAAGGCTAATAGACTACAATGGCTGAGGCATATAGAAAGAATGGAAGATAATAGGGAAACAAAACTCGCTTACACTCAGGAAATAAATGACCGTAGACCCCGAGGTAGACCAAGAAGACGGTGGAGAGATAATACATATACAGACCTACAAGCACTTGGAATCAATGACTGGCAAGAGAAGGTCCACCAGAGAGACGAATGGAGACGGATTGTATCTGCAGCAAAGAACCTCAATGGCTCGGAACGCTGAAGAAGAAGAGAAGAATGCTCAGGAGCCCAGGTATAGGGGACAGTTAGGTTCAGGGCCTCAGGTCTGGTAGGGTTAAGGACAAGAAGTAAAATTTAACTAGAAACTTGGTTTGTTGCAGATATGGAAACAAAAAGTGCAATTCTAATTTAATGGTGTTTTTAGAAATTATCCAGATGGAACCTTCAGGAGACACGGGTTTGAATCCTTCGGTAAGGTGTGGAGTTTTTTCTGTCTGGGGCAAAAAGAAAACTAACCTGCACAGTTCAGCGACGACCACACTAGCCATGTGGCCTTAATTCCTCAGGCTCAAGACACACACAATGTCCAACACCGCAAGGTACTATAGGCAGTAAATGACAGTTTTATCCAGATGGAATAAAGGACCCCGTATGGATGCTTTATAGACTATTCAAAGGTTTTTGACAAAGTGAGATTTTGTGATATATAAATATATATAGGGAGCGAGAATCTGCCATCAGATGTGAAGGAGGCCTTGGTGAATTCAGTCTGAAAGATGAGTTAGACAAGGATACGTTTTATTACCTGATCTTTTCAACATGTCCGTTGAGTCACGGATTAGAAGAGTTGATCCTGTCTGTCAAGAGACACAGTTTGTCCTCTCATGAAGCAGACATCCTAAAGCATTTCTGCTCGCTGTTACCATGGGGAGTTGGTTAGGGTATCTGCTCGGTTTACCTTGAAGGCAGCATTGACGTGCTTGACCAGACTTCACTTGAGAATAAATCAAGTACATGATAGCCCAGTACCCTTGGTGAAACTTCACTTCATGAGGTGGGCCATACACATATGTAGGTGGCAATGTAGACAAAGATGAGGCAACATATATAGATATTAAAATAAGAATATAAAAGGCAAGATTATTTTCATAGCACTAAGAAGTTTATGGAAGCCAAAAAAAATTAAATCTAATACCAAACTAATATTTACTCTATTGTTACATCAGTATTATTGTATGGATCAAAAACATGGACAGCAACTAAAACAATTACTAATAAACTCTAACGTTCATTACCTGGTATGTGCTCAGAGAAGGAGGACAGAAATGGTTTGTAGAATCACTAATGAGGAGCTTTTGGAGAGAACTAAATAAATATAAGTGAATCAAGAGGGCCAGGACAAGACAATGGCATTGGATGGACATACGTACATTGAGAATACCTGATAATAGTTTAACTAGACAGTCATTTCTTTGGAACCTAACTAGAAAGTTCTTTCTCATGAACATACGGGGCGAACACATGGAGAGAACTAAATAAATATAAGTGAATCAAGAGGGCCAGGACAAGACAATGGCATTGGATGGACATACGTACATTGAGAATACCTGATAATAGTTTAACTAGACAGTCATTTCTTGGAACCTAACTAGAAAGTTCTTTCTCATGAACATACGGGGCAAACACATAAAGAAGAGAATTAGAGAACAAGATTAAATATATGGGGGGGGGGGGGGGATATGGAAAGAGCTGCAGGAGATGCACAAATTAGGAGGGCGTCATGTGAGTAGGTTGATTGCTCATGTCCCATTATAGGATATATGGCAAGCAAGTAAAACTTGCTGGAGACCAGGTAAAATAAAGGATCATACACATCTATTTACAGCATTTGCTTATTCTGTAGTTGAAAAGTTACTCATAGATCATATAATGTTTAAAGTAACTTACAACATTATTTTGCAGCGAGCTCTGTCCTGTCAGTACAGCTCAACAGACCTCATTTACTCTACTGGACGTGAGATTACAGTGAGGTTCACCAGACCAGACCGCATTGTCTTCAATGATTACCAGTTCAGCTTAGAAATTAAACCTTTCAGTGAGTCAACACTGTGTATTTATGTGTATGTATGTGTTATTGTGAATTTAGATAGAGAAAACAAATAAAGTGGTTTGAACATTCTGTAAGAATGAAGTTCAATCAGATACCACTGTGTATCTACAGCTGAAGAAACTTTGGCTAGAGAGGTAGAGGAAAACTGAGAATCAGGTGGATAGATTCTATGATACTGAGCCAATCCTTATGTACAGAAGCAAATCATGGACAGTTCGCATTCTTTGGACACGTGAGAAGAGCAAAGCTGAAGTATGTCATCACAACGGGGAAGTCAGAGGGGAAGAGAGTCAGGGGGAGATAAAGAGAAAGATACTGGACAGTTTGACATGACATGGAGGACATTAGTATCAGAAGTGATTGGCAGACAAATAACTAAAGACTTTGAACAGTCATGATCACCAATACCAGAAGGAAAAGATTTTATGATGATACAATACCCAGAGACGGATTATATCCATTCTATGTGACACATTTTATTCAAGATTGAAAACTTGAATTATGGGTATGCTTAATGGAAAGTAATTAACCAAGTTATCAATATAAGAATACATAATAATAGTATCGGGTCTGTTTCATGTAGCTGAGATGCTTTTGTGTGTGTGTGTGTGAAATAACCACTAATATGATTTGAATCATCTTTTCTTAGATCACTGGATGGAGAAACGTACTTCTAGAGACTCCATAATGGCTTTAATGTCCCTCATTTATGCTCATTCCATCGTCCATAACATTTATCTATTACTGCACCTGATCATGCGTTTCAGGCAACTGATATCAATTTATGGACTACTAGCTGACCTGGCCCGGCTTCGCCCAGGCCCTGGCGGGGATCTATCTATCTATCTGTCTGTCTGCTTGTCTGTCTGACCCGGCCCGGCTTCGCCCAGCTCCTGGTGGGGAGCATCTCATTTAATTCATATAAGTAGTCATATAAGATCCCGTTCCCATTCCCGACTATCTGTCTGTCTGTCTATTTGTCTGTCTGACCCGGCCTGGCTTCACCCAGACCCTGATGGGGAGCATCTCATTTAATTCATATAAGTAGTCATATAAGCTCCCGTTCCTGACTATCTATCTGTCTGTCTGTCTGTCTATCTGTCTGACCCGGCCCAGCTTCGCCCAGACCCTGATGGGGAGCATCTCATTTAATTCAGATAAATAGTCATATAAGTTCCCGTTCCTGACTGTCTATCTGTCTGACCCGGCCCGGCTTCGCCCAGTCCCTGGCTGGGATCTGTCTGTCTGTCTGTCTATCTGTCTGTCTGACCCGGCCCGGCTTCACCCAGTCCCTGGTGGGGAGCATCTCATTTAATTCATATAAGTAGTCATATAAGTTCCTGTTCCCGACTGTCTGTCTTGTCTGACCCGGCCCGGCTTCGCCCAGGCCCTGGCGGGGATCTGTCTGTCTGTCTGTCTGTCTGTCTATCTATCTATCTATGTATCTATCTATGTATCTATGTATCTATCTATCTATAGCCAGGGGACGTAACTTAAGATATAATAATGCTACTAAAAGTTATGTCCCTTGTTTTATATTTTCTTATGTTCAGTCATGTAATTACAAAATTAAATTTTAGTAAGGTAATAGCTGATAGTACACTAAAAAAAAAACTATGACAGTTGGTTGCACTGGAATGAGAAGAAGACGTGTAGAAAATTTCATCTCAATCGGATGGACTGTTCGCGAACGCATAAAGAACGGACCCATATACATCCATTGGTCGAGACAGAAACACGGAACTGATCCACGACTCTGTTGATCGAGTGAGATGGCAGAACATGACCGCCCACGCTTACCGGCATGGCACATGATGGATGGATATACATCCATACATACATACATACATCGCCTTTTATAGATATAGATGTTAGAATAAATATGTTTGATGTGTATTTTATTAACTACAAACATACAAACATTTTTCCCAATTTGAACACTGAAAACACAAACAAAACAACGTATATTATAAATTCATTACTGATACCTCGTTCGAAATAAGCTGCAGGCAATTTGGAAGCAGACTGTATTGTGTGATTTTTAACAATGATATGAGTGTTAGTCATTCAGAAAACTGACAAACAACCAGCCAATAAATGTTTGGGTTGATTGTGACATCCTGTAAAGGACATGACACTAAATTTGTCAAAGTTTAAATCTTTTTAAAATTTTGGATTGGACACAAAGATTGTGTTTATTTTTTAAAGATACAGACTTGGCATGTGTGATCTTTTAATTTTATGAAATAGATTTTAGTATTTTGGGGCTAAACTTGGCCATTTCATATGGCTTGCAATATCATGAGACATTTATTCACAAGTATTAATTAGCACTCATAGAAATAGAGGAAATAAGTTGAGATTAGAAGACACAGTAGATAATATAAAAATATAAAACTGTAGTGACCACACATGGAGTTTAACCTACAGCCTCCAAATGGCTTGTAATTTGGTAAGTGTTACTTTAGATATTGCAATGTTAATTTCTTAAGCTACATCAAAATGGGAGTCAAGGCAGCTTAGTGGCTAGATGCTCACAGGTGTTAGGATATATTGTGATATCTGATAGTAGTGTTAATAGTTAAAAGGGGACGCAGAGGTGTTTCCAAGGCACCAGGGCCGGGATATATACTGGCCAAGACCTGCTGACACGTCCACGTCATGCGTCCTGGGCAACAGGTCTCTTCGGGGACCTGGCTAACATCAGTAGGATCGATGATTCTTCCGAAGTCGGAGAGTATCTGCCTGCATGGCGAGGAACCACCAGTCTGCACACCAATAAGCCAGACATGGGACAACGGATACTCACGCAAACCTCAGGTCCTGTGTGACATCACAATGATGTTGGACAACAGGATGCCTTCATCCGACATACAGGACTTTTGCGTTGGAGCTCAAGCCAACGAACACAAGCAAGCAAGCAATAGTTAAAAGTAAAGGACACTCCCTCTTACACACCTAAGGACCCATATTTTTATAGACCATTCGGCACTAGGTGGGCAGTGCAGTCAGTATCACCTCCTTTACTTCCCAAGATATTCTTGGTACCAATTTTAGGCTGGGCTGACCTGTGAGCCCACGACCACTTGTTAAAACTTGAATTCACCCAGCTGCAGATCAAATCTATGACCATTGGGTCAGCAGGTGACTGTCTAGTCACTACGTTACAGAGACTACCAAGTGGTATTATGATTTCTTGTTATATTTTGCTATCTTTAGCTCTTTCAGTCACAGAAGAGTTTGCAACAAATGCCTATAGGGGGAATTGCCACTGGAAAATCCTATGCTGATTACATTTCAAGAAAGTTAAATACACAGCAGAAGTGGCCCACTGGAGAGCCAGCTTTCTTTAGTACATTCTGATCAAATGTGTGAATGTAAGTGGACATAATACCTGATGGCTGGGATATGTAGGAAAAAGCCTTTCAAATATCATACCTGGCTAAGGACTGAAAAAGTACAGAACCCTGCACTTGTTTGTAAGAAACATGAAAGACAAGAATGGAAACATAATTTTCCACTGTGCAGGTACCTTGAAAATGATGTTTACCTCAGTTTGTTTCTTATAGAGGATCAAGATATTCCTGGAACAAAGACAGGAGTGAATGCTCTCTCAGTGGGTGCAATTATTGCCATAGTTATTGGCTGTCTTGTCATCATTGCTCTTATGATTCTGTTTCTCTGGTGCTGCTGTACAGGTATGATTACTTTTTACATTTTAGGTAAACAGTTCATTTTAATTATTACATGAAAGCAGATATATCTATTATGTAACATTTCATGGTAGGTTTTGAAAAGGGTTTTTCTGTCATTGTAATGTTGTTCGTCATGTGTAGTTTACTAGCGTCACTTATAATTATATTTACAACTAAATCACATAAAGTTACCAATTTGATGGAACGCTCTGGTTCTCGCAAAATCATTTTATTTAATTCTTTATTTACAAAATGCAGTGATGACCATAATTAATTTAGTTAGTAAGTCGACAGATCATCCACATTGCACATCAAAACATTCAGTCCATAAGTGCTCGGATCCCCTCCTCAGTAAATCCCACAGCATGTAGCGGCTAACAACACCAGTTCTGTATTGGTTTATTAATCTTCTTTGGCTTCCCGCATAGTGTTCTGTTTAGCCACACCTCTTTTAATTGCTGTTCTCGCATCCTGACCATGGTTGTAGATTCACAGTCATTACTTGGTTCTCACAAACAACTTGCTTATTGTAGAGCATTCAGAATATCAGCCTGGTCCATGGCGCGTCCGCCCTCCACCATAGCCTCACCTGCGAGCTTGTCAGCCCGCTCATTTCCTTGTACACCCGCATGCCCTGGCACGAAGATGAAACTAAGCTTTGCCAGCCTAAACCGCTGCAAAGACAGCAACCACTCTCTTCGGATCCACCCGATCTCTATCCTCTTGAGCATGCTCATTGAGTCGCTAAGGAAACATGCCCTATTGAATGTCTGTGTCTCGAGCCATGTTATTGATTTACTTACTGCCATGACTTCCATAGTCAGGCTACTTGTGGTCAAAGCAAAAGCGCCAGAATCTTCCTTCACAATTCTCCCTCCGGCCTGAGCTGTAAAAGCCCTTAATGAATTTACTGTGTGTTTCAATAGGAATAGTTTGTGTCTACATAGTTACAGAAATCAGAATGTATGTCTTCCATTAAAATCTCTGCACATAGCGTGCTTGTGATAGACATGTACATTTTTTGTAACATCTAAAAGATGCTCAGTCAAGATCCTATTGTATCTTTATTGTTTTTTTTACTGTACTTGTCAACAAAATCAGTCTCACAATATTTTCCTCCTTGAAACAAGAGAGTTTTTATTTTAGATCCTTTCTTACGACAGTCCTATCAACTTAATATATTTTGAATTCTCTTCAGTATGGTCTCGTACCCGGAATATTTTTTGGATGTAATTGTGCCTGTTTACAGCATAGCTGCGATATTTGCACCTTTCGGCAAACACATCCAACTTCTGTGAGTATTTGTTGACAGGGTTAACCTTCCCAGGTGGATAGAACAATTGCAAAGTTATTTTCCTTCTTGATGGTTTGGCATCTCTGACTTATTCAACTTTTAGTTTTTGCCACCTCTCAGCAGATGACTAATTGGTATGTTTAAATTTTACTTGTAATTTAAGTTCATTGCAAGGTACTTTGACTTGGCTGCTGGAATTACTTGAAAGAACAATTACATAGTGATCTTCCTTGCTGATGGTTTTGGCATTTCTGACCTATTCAACTCTTAGTTTTTGCCACCTCTCAGCAGATGACTAATTCAAAGCCATTTTTACTCTGCTGATAGCGTCTGTCTAACTTCATTAGCAGTGTGGCGATTATCCATCCAGCATGTGCTATGCCGATAAGTGTGGGCGGTTATGTTTTGCTATTTCACTCGATCACCTTAGTCGTGGATCAGCTCCGTGTTCCTGTCTTGACTGTCTATGTCTAATGACTCAAATCAGTTTACGATTTTATTTTTGTTTCTTGAAGGACTTGTTCATTGGTTTTTCTGTCTGTCCATGGTATCCTTTGCATTTTCCTCAGAAACCACATTTCCACAGCCATCAGCTGTTTTTCAGCTTGACTGCTTATTGTCCATGCTTCACATCCATACAAAAGTATAGGTTCTATGTAGCACTTCAACACTCTTTTTCTCGTTTCAATTGATATCTTTTTATTGGTCAGTATGTTTTTCATCTTGCAAAAGGCTACCTTCACAATGGCAATTCTTGTTCTAATCTCTTTAAGGCATCTCCCATCAGATGTTATGACTGTGCCATGATAACTGTATCGATTCACTTGCTTAAGAATATGCCCGTTGGCTCGTATATCACATTGTGGCATTTCCTTCTTCCCATTGATGACCATAATCTGTGCCTTCTTAATATTCAGTTCTAACCGATTATAGTATTAGGAAATATTTGATTCTTCTGTCCCTCTTTCTACCACCCACTTTTGGTTCCCAGACAGTTGAGTACACACTAAAGTAACTATCTCCTACAGACAAGAAAACTAACAAGTCATGTTGAAATAAGAAACAGAAAGAAGATTTATTAGAGACCCTGTCTCTGAAAAAGAAAACAAACTTTAAAGACAACAAGAGATTGATTGATTGATTTAGGAACCGACATCACAGCATTTGGGGCACTCCCATAAGCGCTCCGTCCCCATCCTCAGCAGCCAGCGAAGAGCTCCAACATCTATAGTTCTAGTAGCAATCTGATTATATGTCCATCTCGCCTTTCCTCTGAGCGTCGAGCGTCGGCCAGATCCCCTCGTTACTCCTCGCTGCCTCGGTCTTGCCAGACTATGGTGATCCATTTGCTCCTTCGAGGTGTACACGTTCTCCCACAAGGCCGCAACCACATCTGCCTTGTCATGCATCAATACTCCACCAAGTTTTGCCGAGCCAGCCAATCTGTCCGCCTGTTCATTCCCCAGCACACCGGCATGCCCCGGAGAAAAGATCCAGGTGATGCTTGCCACCCGTGACCTCCGAAGCGAAGCAAGCCACTCTGCATGAAGCCTGCCTGTCCTCACCCTCCTCAGCATGCTTTCTGAGTCAGTTACAATCACGATGTGTGTATGTATCGTGTTCTCCATCCAGCGGAAAGCTGCACTGACCGCCTCCACCTCCATTCTTAAGCTAGATGTTGTGGTATCATACGCCAGGCTCTCCTGCACCAAACGTCGACCATTAGCTTTTGCTAAGAATCCCCAGGCACTTCTCCTACCTCTCAACACCGAACCATCTGTGTAGATAATCACATCACCCGGGCGAGCATTATCCTGAATCAGTTGCTGGATTTCCACTTCCGTGGCCCCTGCTGGCCACTCCCTGCACTCCCGGCTCAATGTGATTATAACTCTGCACAAGTCTGACTGCTCCGCTGGCACTCTGACCCACTCCTCTCCTCGCCTAATGTTCTCCAAGATGCACACCTATCTGATCGTATCCTCTGCCTGAGCCATCCATAATTTCCCTCTTATCAGTCTCTGACCCTTAACTGTGTCCAGCGCCTCATGTGTCTGCAGCTACTCTGAGGTATACCTTCGCCTGCATCACCCTGTGCCTACCAGCAACAGTCGGCAGACAAAGAATGTAACGCATACACACTACTGGAGTGTCTGTAGTGCATCCCAGAATGACCCGCATAGCTTCGTTCTGTATGCGCTCCAATTTCACCAGCTGACTCTTAGAGACAGTGAGCAGTCCTAGTCCATAATCAATCACTGAGAGGATCAAGTTCTGGTATAGTGTGAAGAGCATTCTCTGCTCTGTGTCCATTGCAGCCATAATTTTAAGTGCATTGAGTCCCTTTTGAGATCTTGTCACAACCATCTCCACATGATCCTTGAAGGACAGACTCCTGTCAAATGTGATTCCCAGATAGACAAGAGATGACAACAGAACGGTGTCTCTGTGGTTGAATAGGCTGGCTAGCTATATCATCATGGAGACCCAAGAAATTGTATGAGAATCAGTCCATCGTATTCACTGTGTAGGTCTGCATAGATTTTGAGTCACCTGGTGGTTGTTGTCCTTCTCCCGGCAATAGACTTGAGGTAAAGTGACTACGGTCTCATTCTAGCCGGGTTGGTAGTTCCCAATCTGTGTAACCTTTCTCAAGGTGTAGACTTCTTTGTCCCAGTTTGAAAACGTTCGGTTCCAACTTTCAGGATGACTTCGGGATTGATCTGCTCTGTCATCTTCTAGTCATAAAAGAGAGATCCTTTAATTAAGAAAATTATGAGCCAACTGGACTTTGAAATAGATCGACTCTGCCTTGTGGAGACGAAGTATTGAATATGTCTCAGTTCGTATCCCTTGTCTTCTCAATGAGAGCTCATGGTGTGAATAATGGCGCTACAGATGTCCAGATGTTATATATATATGTGTTTCAAAAACACAACCCACCTAACCCGAGACAATTCTGAATTACGGAATGCACGGATTTGTACTATAGAGTTATCAACGTTTTCTTCAGATTCATAGGAATCAAGAGTTTTCATCAGAGAAACCATGTTTCACAAGAAAAAGGAATGTTAGTTTTAAAGGGCTCCATGTTTTTCAGATAAACAGAATCAACCCCCACGCTCACCATGATTCCTCAATTAATGTCTCCTCCTAGGAATATTTTGGTCTTACTAAGATCAGCTGGCATTTTGTTTCATGCAGACTTGACCCAGACCTTGGTTAATTTCCTTCTTTATATCCATCTCAATACTCCTGCATGAGCACAATTTATCTCATTCTCAACATGTCACAATCTACAATTAATAAATTATTATGTGGGAAGAAATAATTGACACTGAACGGTGCTATTATTGTAGCAGCTGTTCATTTTTTCATGCTAACTTACCAATGAATTATTGTTATTCATGCACTAACACAGGTGTACATGTAATATCATCAAAAAGAATTAATCACATGCTCATTGTTTTATAAAATGTGGTTTATATACTTGATTGATAATGAAGTGGGACAATATCAGCTTATTAAGAGAGGTGTTAGGCAGGGATGTGTAATGTCTCCAGATCTTTTTTCCCTGTACAGTGAAAATATTTTAAGAAATGTAGAAGATATAAATGGAATCAGTATTGGAGGACGCAACATCAATAACATTAGATATGCAGATGATACAGTATTGATTGTAGACAATGCGCAGGATCTACAACAATTAGTAGATGCGGATGTTGTACACAGTGAGCAACTGGGGTTAGAATTAAATTGTAAAAAGACACAGGTTATGGTTGTCACTAGGAAGAACAAAGTACCACAATGTAATATACAAGTAAATGGGAGTATTATTCAACAAGTGAATAGGTAAAATTATCTCGGAACAAATAACATCTGATGGGAGATGCGTTGAAGAGATTAGAACAAGAATCACCATGGCAAAAGTAGCCTTTAGCAAGATGAAAAACATTCTGACCAATAAAAAGATGTCAATTGAAAGAAAAAGAGTGTTGAGGGGATACATAGAGCCTGTTCTTTTGTATGGATGTGAAATTTGGACAATGTGCAATCAAGCTTAAAAACATCTGATGGCTGCAGAAATGTGGTTTCTGAGGAAAATGCAAAGAATACCATGGACAGACAGAGAAACCAATGACCAAGTACTATAGGAGACAAATGATAATCATAAATTGATTAGAGAAATTAGACGTAGACAGTCAAAATTGTTTGGACATGTTATAAGAAGAAATGGATTGGAGAACTTGGTGACAACTGGCAAGATCGAAGGGAACAGACCAAGAGGAAGACCGAGAAGTAAATACCTGGATGGCTTGGCCACATGGCATGGTCGAGATAGGAACACTGAGCTGATCCACGACTCTGGTGATCGAGTGAAATGGCGAGTCATGACCGCCAATGCTTTCCGGCATGGCACATGATTGATTGATTGATACTTGATTTATCCTGTCATTGCCATTATTAATATTCCAACAGCTGTTAATCTACCCAGATATTTGAATCTCTAAATTTACATCTGATCATTTCCACTGACTTTATAATATTTAGCGAACAAATGTAGAAGAATCTAGAGTGACAGGTGCATTACACACTGTTTTTCTGTTAGTGCAGAATCTAATGAGGATATCAAAACTGTTTGTTAATTCAGGTTTTCAGGAGATACATTTGTAAAGAAATCTAAATATGGTGCTAGAGGCATATTTTTATAGACCAATCAGCACTCAGTTCGTGATGTGGTCAGTGTCACGGCAGCTGCCTTTACTTCCCAAGACATGTCCTGATACCAACTTTATGCAGGATAACTTTTAAAATCCACCTCAACTGCTTCAGATTTGAACTCAGACTACAGAGCCAGAGGAGCGTCTAGCCACTAAGCTAAAGAGGCTACCTCTAGAAGAGAAATTGTCTGATACTGAACTATTAGATAGAGGTATTGATGTTTTAAGGTTAGACATTGCACTGACCAAGACCTGTCATAACCTCTGCATTCAGGGTCTTGAAAACTGGTATTATATCAATTATATCATAATGAAAGAAGAATCAGCCATGATTTCTACTGTGATGATGCCTTTTGAGGACCGACAACAAAGAAGCAAGAATGTAAATATGTAGATATTCAGTTATGTCTTTACTTTAAAAAAAGATTACGAGGGACACAAAATTATACATTAGAAACTGTTTCAAAGTCATGCTTGTCAGTGTCCAATTGGCAACAGGTTTTGTTGTATAATCAATATCCTTATTAGCTTACAGAATTTGTGTTTCATTTATAGAAAATATGGACTACCTATTGTGCTATATTTCTGCTGGGTGCTTTAGGTCGCCTGGGAAACCTGAATGTTCCGGGGCTGTCACTTACCCGTGCTAAGGAGAAAGACAATGCTGCCATCATTTCAGAGAAGTCGCAGTCTACCGGAGGAGCTGACTACAAGGTGATAACTGGTTATGTGTTTCTTGAGGAATGATATCAGAAATTCTAGGATTTTGAGAGTAGTCACTATTGCCATGTGTTCAAAACATATTTTGTACATAATTTCCTAATTTGAGTAAACATTTGTTGTGTGACTGTCAGGGTGCTGTTGGGTACTCCTTTTTTTAAAATCTAGGGTGTTACTAGAGACAGAAGGCTGTGTATTAGAATCACAAGTACAAGGACAGGATGTAGCAATATCTTAAACAGCAGGAGTTTGTGTTTCATTCACTGTTTATATATCCACACTTGATGTCACAGTTCACTGCCACTGATCATGTTTCACACCAACCTGTGTTGACTGTATATACATACATGATAATACCCATGTCAATTCCCGATCGAGCACTCAGATCACTCCATGATAGTCTTCCACATTTTATTAACATCATTGTTTTACCTACACTATCACAGTTTAGATGCAATATTTTGTTCTTTATTATATTTAATAAGTAAAGGCTGTATCTAAAATTGTGTTGCCAGGGTAGGTTAAGTAGTTGTTCAATGTCAACTTTTAAACATGTTACTAATTATTATCATTTTAATATTCTTCGTCCTTTTGTGTTGTTGAATATCTTGATGATGAGCATGTTTTATATTTATTTTAATAATTTAATTTTTGTAATTTGCAAATCAGAATCAAGCTACTTGGAGTTCTCCCACGGGGAAGTATGAGCCAACACAAGAGTCTGGACCTCGTCTGTACCAGAGAGGGGTCCCTAGAACTGCAATGCAAATGGGTCGAAGGTTTGAAAATGATAGGGATGGGTTATACCGAAATTATCCCACAGATAGAGAATCTCTTAACAGAAGGTCGGGACATGAATATGAACAGTATGAGAATGAAAGGAGAAAAAATGAGGCTGAAGAAGAGAGGAGGAAGAATCAACGAAAAGAAACTTTAATAGATGATGTGTTTGATTCTGACTCTGCAACTAAAGATACTGATATGACTAGTGATACCGCAGATGATGCTACAGAACCTAGAAGATCACCAACAGCTTCTCCTAGGCTAAAGAAGAAAGATCTATCTGAGGTTCCGGAAGAGAACTTGGATAGAAACTCGCCACAGATGGAGAGGTACCTATCCATGGACTTGCAGAGTCAGCCTGATTCAAGTATGATGTCCAGTCCTCTTCATGTCAATGCTGCAGTTAGATCCAGTGTTGAGGAAAACATCGGATCACCAGAAGACAGCCGCCATAGAAAAGATAAGTCTCCTAAAGCAAAACGTAGGGGAGACGGCAAGGAACCAGATCCTTTAGCTCTCCCTCCTGAAGCTTTTGAACCCATCTTTACAAAAGCTATATCTGGAATAGATTATAAAGGAAACCAACCCCAGTACGGAGCACCTTATGGTTATCCAGGTGGATTCATTCCATATGGCCTTATTCCAGCTGGAGCCTATGCACCTGGTCTACCGGGCAGCCAGACGTTTGCTTATGCATATCAAACACTTCCGCCAGGTGGTATTCAGCCTGTAACTCAAGGTGCAGTATTTGTGCAGAATACTCCAACAAATGAGGGCACCCGCCGCACAGCCTTTGCTGTTGAAGAAACAGTCTCACCTGAAAAGAATAAGCATAACAAGGGAGATCCATTTAAGCGCACACTGTACCGTGACAGTAACCAGTCATGGCAGATTGCAAACAGACATGATGATGGTGCTCCGGATCTTTCTGTCATTGCTAGAGGAGCTGCTCCACCAGATCCAGGTCAAGGTCATAGGTCTGTTACTATGAGATCTGGAACGGACGCACATACTGGGATTCACACTACACAGGTGTGTATGACTGTGATGATTGTGAGACTAGCACTGTTGTTTTTTATGTTTCTGAACTTTGAATTGTCTTCTTTATTCACATCAAATACAATATTTAATTTTAGTTGTTGCATTTTGAATATGAAACAATTTACGAAACAAAAGAAACACGTTATATGGAATTGTGCAACAGCCAATGATCATTCGCATGTATCACTGCAGTGGCACTTAGCTGAATGGCAGAAGTCCAGGTGTCATTGGATCAGTGGTTAGTTGCATATCCTTTACAGGACATAGCAGTCAACCCCAACATGTTTTGGCTGTTCATGATTCCTGGGCAGGTTTATGTTCAGTAGTTTGCCATTGCTTTCTGAACGACCAGCACCCATACATTTCATAAAAAACCAAAGTAAGATGGTCTGCTACCAAATTGTCCACAGCTGTGTTTTGAATGCGGTATGAGGGATTACGAACTGCTTCCGTAACCACTTCACCACGGAGCCGGCATTGGATCAATAACAATACTTTAAAAACTTGTGTGTCTTTATTTTCCCAATAATTTGTAAAGGGGCTAGGAAGGAGGTACATCATCCACATTTAACTTGAGAAGACTATAAATCCTGGGATAAGTTTAAAAAAAATAAGGATTCTGAAAATGTTATACTCCCCCTGCATGGTTGTAATTGAATACCAAAAAAATTTGGATAAGGGCTAAACAATTGAATGACTAATAGTGCAGTTGGAAATCAAAATGAGTAGACTGAAAAAGCAATTGCCCGTGCTAAATTTCAGAAGTTAGAAAAACTCCCCACAGAAAAAATAATAAAGCGTGTCAGATTTTGATATATACACATTGATATCCTTGCGTGGTCTATGAAGTGTGTGTACTGTGTTGAAATTCATTTTTGTGTGACTATGGGAGAAGGGTGGAGCACTTGTGGAGATATCTGTGCATAATGAATGTGATCCCTTAAAAGCTTACTCAAACCAAAAGTTTACATTCATTCTGTCACTCTTGTCTTTGAACCTTGCTGCTGTTGTTTCCCTTTGCCTTTGTAAACAATATTTTTTCCTATTTTAGTTTGTTTGTATTGTTTTAACTGTCTTTATTGCTCTTGCATTGGAAGGCATCCTGCCTTCATTCATCAAAATTATTCATCATATGTTCCTTTTTTGTTGCAGTTGTTTGTCTTTTTTGTCATTTGTCTTAATAATGAACATCCACGAAAACAGATATCTCGCATATCATATGGTATTGTTTTAAAGAATATTTTAAACATTTCATTTTCATCTTGGCAGTTTGTGAATATTTCTTCTAGATTATGCAGACAGACACAAGGCTGATGCAGTTTATGTATTTATCTTCCAGGTTATGTGGACAGACACAGTGGCTGATCCCACAGATCCAAAACCCAATGAAAACCCACAAATAACAAGGAAGACAGTTACGAGGGTGACCACAAAAAGTGGACATGGAGAGCTGCCACCTCAGACTTCATGTAGGTGGCTGTTTTTTTTTAAATTTTGATCTGAATTATTTTAACAGTTCTCTCCCCCTATCTGTCCCTCATTCTCTGTCTCTTTTTCTGCTTATGAAGAGAGAATTTACAGTAATAACCTACTCTCCATGAATATGAATAACGTGCGGTAAAGTAATGTAAGTCAAGGACCCTATTTCACACCAACAGGTATACTGGGTATATGGTGCTAGCCCTATATGTTTAGACCACAAGGCACTCGGTGCCCAATGTCGTCAATGTTATGTTTAGACCACAAGGCAATCGGTGTCCAATGTCGTCAATGTTATGTTTAGACCACAAGGCACTCGGTGCCCAATGTCGTCAATGTTATGTTTAGACCACAAGGCACTCGATGCCCAATGTCGTCAATGTTATGTTTAGATCACAAGGCAATCGGTGTCCAATGTCGTCAATGTTATGTTTAGACCACAAGGCACTCGGTGCCCAATGTTGTCAATGTTATGTTTAGACCACAAGGCACTCGGTGCCCAATGTCGTCAATGTTATGTTTAGACCACAAGGCACTCGGTGGCCAATGTCAATGTATGTTTAGACCACAAGACACTCGGTGCCCAATGTTGTCAATGTTATGTTTAGACCACAAGGCACTTGGTGCCCAATGTCGTCAATGTTATGTTTAGACCACAAGGCACTCAGTGCCCAATGTTGTCAATGTTATGTTTAGACCACAAGGCACTCGGTGGCCAGTGTCATCAATGTTATGTTTAGACCACAATGCAATCAGTGCCAAATGTCGTCAATGTTATGTTTAGACCACAAGACAATTGGTGCCCAGTGTTGTCAATGTTATGTTTAGACCACACGGCACTTGGTGGCCAGTGTCATCTCTGTTATGTTTAGACCACAAGGCACTCAGTGCCCAACGTCGTCAATGTTATGTTTAGACCACAAGGCACTCTGTGGCCAATGTCGTTGGTGTTATGTTTAGACCACAAGGCACTCGGTGCCCAATGTCGTCAATGTTATGTTTAGACCACAAGGCACTCTGTGGCCAATGTCATTGGTGTTATGTTTAGACCACAAGGCACTCTGTGCCCAATGTCGTCAATGTTATGTTTAGACCAAAAGGCACTCTGTGGCCAGTGTCGTCAATGTTATGTTTAGACCACAAGGCACTCGGTGGCCAGTGTCGTCAATGTTATCTTTAGACCAAAAGGCACTCTGTGGCCAGTGTCGTCAATGTTATGTTTAGACCACAAGGCACTCGGTGGCCAGTGTCGTCAATGTTATGTTTAGACCACAAGGCACTCGGTGGCCAATGTCATCAGTGTTATGTTTAGACCACAAGGCACTCAGTGCCCAATGTCATCAGTGTTATGTTTAGACCACAAGGCAATCGGTGCCCAATGTCGTCAATGTTATGTTTAGACCACAAGACAATTGGTGCCAAGTGTTGTCAATGTTATGTTTAGACCACAAGGCACTCGGTGGCCAGTGTCGTCAATGTTATCTTTAGACCAAAAGGCACTCTGTGGCCAGTGTCGTCAATGTTATGTTTAGACCACAAGGCACTCGGTGGCCAGTGTCGTCAATGTTATGTTTAGACCACAAGGCACTCGGTGGCCAATGTCATCAGTGTTATGTTTAGACCACAAGGCACTCAGTGCCCAATGTCATCAATGTTATGTTTAGACCACAAGGCAATCGGTGCCCAATGTCGTCAATGTTATGTTTAGACCACGAGGCACTCGGTGGCCAATGTCGTCAATGTTATGTTTAGACCACAAGGCACTCGGTGGCCAATGTCGTCAGTGTTATGTTTAGACCACAAGGCACTCTGTGGCCAATGTCATCAATGTTATGTTTAGACCACAAGGCACTCGGTGGCCAATGTCGTCAGTGTTATGTTTAGACCACAAGGCACTCAGTGGCCAATGTCGTCAATGTTATACCAGCCACCTTTACTTCCCAGGAAATGTCCTGGTGTTCATTCTAGGCTGGGTCATCAGAGGTCATGACCCTCCAGTCCGCTCTGTCATCTGATGTTTAGTTTGGTTGTAAAGCTTTCCCTAAACTGATTGCTTGGACAACTCTATTAGTACAGCAGTTTCTTCTCATAGGTCACACAAGAAGGATCTGAACCCAGACCATGAACACCTCAGTGTCAATTCGGATCCAGATGTGTACACATCAGAACAACACATGATGTAGATATTTTTAATGTATTGGTTTTCTCAATAAAAAATGTTGACTTGGCAGCGGTCTATTCCTCCCACACTTTTTAATTTCTTTCTGCCAAGTTGTTAAGATGCACAGTATGCACTAGGTCCTGCAGGTTCATCATTCTTATCTGGGAAGGCTGTAGATCCATTACTATGGGATCTGGGAGGTACCATGTTCCATTTCTTCATTTTGTAAATATGGACACAACGACTAGATATTCAGTCCTCTTGAATTAGAGGAAGATGGTCACTCCTCTAAGCCATACTTTGTCATGTTAAATGTAAGAAATTTCACAAAGTTGTATCTGTGTGGTGTTAAATGTAAGAGATTTCACAAAGTTGTATCTGTGTCATGTTAAATGTAAGAAACTTCACAAAGTTGTATCTGTGTCATGTTAAATGTAAGAGATTTCACAAAATTGTATCTTTGTGGTGTTAAATGTAAGAGATTTCACGAAGTTATACCAGTGTCATGCTAAATGTAAGAGATTTCACAAAATTGTATACTGTGTCATGTTAAATGTAGAAGACTTTCACAAAGTTGTAGCTGTGTCCTGTTAAATGTAAGAGATTTCACAAAGTTAAATAGCAGATTTCACTGTTTTTTCTGTGCAGTGTTAAATGTAGCAGATTTTCACAATGTTGTTCCTGTGCAGTGTTAAATGTAACAGATTTCACAAAGTTTTTCCTGTGCAATGTCGAATGTAACAGATTTCATAATGTTCCTGTGCAATGTTAAATGTAGCAGTTTTCACAAAGTTTTTCCTGTGCAATGTTAAATGTAGAAAATTTCACAAAGTTTTTCCTGTGCAATGTTAAATGTAGCAGATTTCACAAAGGTTTTTCCTATGTCCTCAATACAGTGTTGGAACCTGAGGATGAAGAGCCAGCCTTCTTGTCACCAAGTACAGGAAGGTTACAAAAAGCCATAATGCCTGCGGCTCCGACATTAGGAAGTGAGAATACTGCTTTCTATCTTGGAGATTCTACCCACCATGCTGTAGCACCACCAGAGCGATCATCTACTCCAACTTCTGTACACCATTTGCCATCTTACAGCCATGCTATCAGAGATAGAATCCCATTGGATGATTCTACAGTTTAACAAGCTGACTGCTAGTAACCTGTTGTATAGTTTTCAACATATGAATCACACAATATTTAGGAGTTTATAACTGTACAGAAAGATACAATCACTCAAACTAAGAACTACATCTAAGTTGTAGACATTTTGTTTATACAGATAAAGACTCTCAGTAGAATGGTTGATAGATGCTACATTGAATCTTTCTGTGTGTATGTTTCACCTGTGGATGGATGCACATTAGGAGAAGAAACAGAAAACTAACATTACTAAATTTGTTACTTTTTTGTACATGTTTATATTGACTATAGAACTAAAGGATAATCAAGAATCTGATGAATAAATTAGAATAATGCAGGAATGCTGTTTCCACACTGTACCTCATTAATAAGGTTTAATATATTGAAAACCTAACGTTTTTGTTGGGGAAACAAGCCTGTGTACATTTATCATAAATGGCTTGAAAATGTTTCATTTGCTAGTTGCTACAACACACATCACTTTTCACATTTTTACAAGACAGATATCACAACTTTGGCCAGTAAACATTTAGTGAAGTCTTTGTTACACTTCACCCACATATTGTGCACTGATATCCCTTCAAACGCTGGCTATCCATCAGTTTGCTTCTACATGTTCTTCATAACTCTGTGTTTATCAATCCTGTCTAGCTGTCACATCTCAGCGTCTCCTTCTTACATCTCCACGCCTAGTTCCCAATCTCAGCATCTGATATTCATCTCTGCTCTCAGTATCTTGTTGTCACATCTCAGCATCTCCTTCTTATATCTCCATGCCTAGTTCCCAATCTCAGCATCTGATGCTCATCTCTGTGTCTCTGCTCTCAGTATCTTGTTGTCACATCTCAGCATCTCCTTCTTACATCTCCACGCCTAGTTCCCAATCCCAGCATCTGATGCTCATCTCTGCTCTCAGTATCTTGTTGTCACATCTCAGCGTCTCCTTCTTACATCTCCACGCCTAGTTCCCAATCCCAGCATCTGATGCTCATCTCTGCTCTCAGTATCTTGTTGTCACATCTCAGCGTCTCCTTCTTACATCTCCATGCCTAGTTCCCAATCTCAGCATCTGATGCTCATCTCTGCTCTCAGTATCTTGTTGTCACATCTCTGTGTCTCTGCTCTCAGTATCTTATTGTCACATCTCTGTGTCTCTGCTCTCAGTATCTTGTTGTCACATCTCTGTGTCTCTGCTCTCAGTATCTTGTTGTCACATCTCTGTGTCTCTGCTCTCAGTATCTTGTCACATCTCTGTGTCTCTGCTCTCAGTATCTTGTTGTCACATCTCAGTATCTTGTTGTCACATCTCAGTATCTTGTCACATCTCTGTGTCTCTGCTCTCAGTATCTTGTTGTCACATCTCTGTGTCTCTGCTCTCAGTATCTTGTTGTCACATCTCAGCACCTCATTCTTACATCTCCACACCTAGTTCCCAATCTCAGCATCTGATGCTCATTTCTATGTCTCTGCTCTCAGTATCTTGTTGTCACATCTCAGCACCTCCTTCTTACATCTCCACGCCTAGTTCCCAATCTCAGCATCTGATGCTCATCTCTATGTCTCTGCTCTCATTATCTTGTTGTCACATCTCAGCACCTCCTTCTTACATCTCCACACCTAGTTCCCAATCTCAGCATCTGATGCTCATCTCTGTGTCTCTGCTCTCAGTATCTTGTTGTCACATCTCAGCGCCTCCTTCTTACATCTTCACGCCTTGTTCCCAATCTCAGCATCTGATGCTCATCTCTGCTCTTAGTATCTTGTTGTCACATCTCTGTGTCTCTGCTCTCAGTATCTTGTTGTCACGTCTCTGTGTCTCTGCTCTCAGTATCTTGTTGTCACATCTCTGTGTCTCTGCTCTCAGTATCTTGTTGTCACATCTCTGTGTCTCTGCTCTCAGTATCTTGTTGTCACATTTCTGTGTCTCTGCTCTCAGTATCTTGTTGTCACATCTCAGTATCTTGTTGTCACATCTCAGTATCTTGTTGTCACATCTCTGTGTCTCCGCTCTCAGTATCTTGTTGTCACATCTCAGTATCTTGTTGTCACATCTCAGTATCTTGTTGTCACATCTCAGTATCTTGTTGTCACATCTCAGTATCTTGTTGTCACATCTCTGTGTCTTTGCTCTCAGTATCTTGTTGTCACATCTCTGTGTCTCTGCTCTTAGTATGTTGTTGTCACATCTCAGTATCTTGTTGTCACATCTCTGTGTCTCTGCTCTCAGTATCTTGTTGTCACATCTCTGTGCCTCTGCTCTCAGTATCTTGTTGTCACATCTCAGTATCTTGTTGTCACATCTCAGTATCTCCTTTACATCTCACACCAAGTTGTTCATCTCTGTGTCTCTCATCTCTAATGTGTTTTTTGCCTAACTTATTTACTCACATTAGCTATGTCTAGAATGTGTTTAGCCATCTTGTTTATGCTTTGCCTGCATTTGAGTCCTTTCTAGAAAGAGATTGAATTGCATTATCACCATCTGCCATGTTAATTATAGACTAAAAGTGCAACTAGAGACCATGAATATCCTTCCAGAGATTTCTTAATTCACAACACACCACTTGGGTTGCATCATACTGGCATAAGATTAATTTTCCATTCTGGTTGTTAACCATCAACCTGATCCCAAACTCTAGACATATTTCCTACAAGTTGAAATGCATTCAGGCTCTCTGAACACTGACTGAACTCTCTGTGTTAGATCCTACTTCAGTATGCATGAGTTATTCTGTGACAAGAGCATGACTGGATTGACTCAAATGCAGTGATCGTGACTCTTAACTCATATTCATATGTATGAACACAACTTTGGTCCTTGTGACTTTATATTCACATCTTGTGAACAATTTGTCCTAATTTTATCAGCAGATGTATCTCGTTGATATTGCTATACGTCAGCCATTTATATGAGATCACATTTTGCTATGGAGTTGGTAGTTGAGTAATCAATATGTGAAGGGTGAACTGTTGATTTTATTACTAAGAAGTTTTTTTTATACAATATTCATGCTGAATGAAAATTTAATGACCACACATTTTAAAGATTTATTTGGTCATTAAACAGTAACACAGAAAATTATATTTTGTCTATTTAAGATTTATTGTAAGTGTATATGCTGTTCCTGTTGTATATTTGAATATGTGTGTATATATTTACATTCTGAACATAATGATTCATCTTGTGTTTCTTTTCATTATGATATAAAAGCTAGTTAAAAATTGTTGCCTAGTGGTCTGGGGAGGATGGGACCTTACACTTCAGCTGTAATTGGAACATGTGCTTCCATTCTATTACACCATCATGATCATTATGTCCTGCCACCTATCATGGGCATTCATGTATTACCATATATTTTGATCCTTATTGTTCTAGATAATTTTGTCAATGATATTCCTCCATGCAACCTTTCCTATTCCATTCTGCATCATTTCTCTTTGTCTGCCCTTGCTTCAACCACTGATCTTTCCAGTCATCACATTGTTATCCAAAGCTTCTATTCTCATTAAATGACCAAAGAACATTGTTTATTTCATTTTATATTTGTGTCTTGTCAGATTTGACTTAGTTACTGTACAACAGTAACGGTACTACCTGCTGTTTGTTATCACCGAATGTTGGGCAGCACTCAACTAACCCGACACCCCATGTTGTGCCAATAGTTTCATGTGAAGGAGTGCAATTGGTAGGGTACAAGTCTTATCCTAGTGCAAGAAAACGCAACGTAATGACTAAATGTCATGGCAGGGAAGACTAGGCCATAAACCTTGGTCGGCATCTGGTCTATGATCAAAGCTCTGACAGTAAAAGAATTTCTTTGCTGATCCAGGAGCTATTGCAGCTTGTCTTGTTCCAGATGTATTGGTGTTACCTTTCCTCTGGAGTAAACTAGGCAGGCCAAGAGAGGGATCATGCTGCATGGGCAACACATGGTTTCTACAATTCAGCCCAGGCTTTGTGCTATGGAGAGGTGTAACTCCATCCCTGGTCCCCACCATGGGTTGTAGTTGTCATGCCTTATTTGAAGCACAATGTAACAAACTATCATCTGTCAAGATGGCCAGGTGCTAGTGAATGATATTTGTGTATAATGTTTTACTTTTATTAGGCTTTTCAAGTCACTCTGGCAGTCCAAGATGTCCACATCTCAGAAACCACATCTCTGTTGTCTCCAAGCTATTTCTTGTTTATTCTTTAACAGACCTGTAATTCACTGCCATACAGCAGAACAGGTTCTATATAACATTTCAGTGCCCCCTTTCTGACATTCAATGATAGTGACTTATTGCATAACATGCTTTTCATATTTGGAAATGCAGCTTTTGCTGAGCCTATTCTACATTTATTCTCTGTCATGTATATTCCCTCTGATGTTATGACTGGTATTTGAATTTATTAACTTGGTTACTCATTTTGCCTTCTACTGCAAGGATAATTAGTTAATAAATATCACATCTAACTATACATCTTTGTTAATGTAAGCGCTAGTTTATGTGCTCATTTTCTTACATTGATACTGTCTCCATGCAAAGATCAGTAATGATACTTTTAAACAAAGTAGCTTTACATTACATACAGTAGTAGATTTAGATTTTAATTGATAGAATAGTGAAGCTCCATGATATTTAATCATGTAGGCTGTTATGGTTTGTTCTGATGTGTTGGTGAGGCAGCAGTTGCAACATTTATAAATTAACATTCCTGCTGAAAAATATCAGGTTTATTTTAACAGCGGAGATTTTCACCAGAACACAGTAATAGAAGAAAAAACATGTATTAGAGGGAAACAACATGAATTATAACTTTTGAACAGAACTAATAAACCTGGCAACCCTACACAACAAATTGTGACCTTTAGTTACCATTTTGTCCATGACTCAAGATAAGAATAGATGCACAGCCAACGTTGGTCACTGAAGAAGAACATAACACTTCATTTGAATTTTATATACACAGCTGTGGCACAGTCCTTAGAGTACTTGCTTGCCAAGACTGTCATCTGGGTTCAATCCCCAGAAGAGGCAGGATTATTGTATCCAACCAGTATGGCTCTGAGATGGACCCAGCCTCATAAAAATTGCTACCAGACAATTTTCAGAATTATTGGGAATTGTCTGGGAAGGAAAGGCATTGAGGAAGGGCACTGGTCACTCCACCAGATATGTCATGGCTTAGAATATGTGCAGGCCTCACACTCCACACTCTGATAACAGTTTCTGCTATGGGATTACCTCTTATACACTTGTTACTTGTTGCTCAATGCTCATAACATTCCTACTTTATGGCAAGCTCTTAACTTCCTTACAAATGTTGGAAGTGGCATTTCACAGAATTCAGTTCTTATGTCCATGATGGCTGTATAATTGCTAGTGATTACATAATATAGTGATTTGTTACCTGGTCTTCTCTCTTGGAATATATTCACTGTACAAATATTGAACAGGCATGGGGATAATACACACCCTTGTCTCATGCCTATTTTTGTTTAACTATAGAAGGCTATGTACATTTTTCCTTATCCTACTTTTGCTTTTTGTTCCCAGTACAAGTTTGTTATTATTCTTATGACCTTGCCATCAATACCATTTCATCCAGGCATTTAATTAACTTGTCATGGATAACTCTACTTGATGCTTTTTTATGAAGCATAAATAAATATTTTTGGAGCCCTTATACAGTTTGTTGTGAGTGTTCTCAAATAAAATATTGCCTCTTTCATTCTACTTTCCTTACGAAAACCAAATTTTTCTTCTGAAATGTTAATGTTTATTTTATTTTATATTCTCTCATGTATGGTTTACAATAGTACTTTCTGTGTGTGGCTCATAAGACTGATTATTCTAAACTCTGAGCACTCATTTGCTTATATATTGTTTTAGAAAATGTTATGAATGTTGTATTCTTGTCTCATGGTGTGAACCCTTGCTGTAAATATCATTGCATAACTCAGTTATCTACTTCAAAATCCTTAAAGGTTGCTATTGTTGCTATTAATTCTATGTATCCCCACCATTGACTTTTAAGCTCTTTATCCATCCATCCATCATGTGCCATGCTGATAAGCATGGGCGGTCATGTTCTGCCATCTCATTCGATCACCAGAGTCAAAACTCTTTATAGAGTTGATTATTTTCAAAAGCTTTGATTTTCTTCTTCTGTGATTGCGAAATGATCCATGATTCACATCTGTATATTGCTACATTAAGTTCATTCTTTGGAATGCTAGGACGTTCATTATTAGTCAGTTTTATTTTATTGCATTTTGTATCCTCAAACGCTATCCTACACATTCTGTCCATCATTTTCATATATCATTCTCAGGTGGAATCTTTCCTTCCTTATCTCAGAGACAACCTCCTAAATAGCTTTTTCTTTTCTTGTGGATCATTTTCTTTACCTCTTTGTGTGCTTGGCCTCTAAATTTTCTTGTCTCTGTTGCTCTGTGATTTCTATTATTAAGTTGTAATATCTATTTACAACTTCTCTAAGATCCTCAAGCTTTTAGTTTTGTATATAGTTTTTTGTAAATACCTAAACAATTTATTTTTGATATGTTCATATTTTACAGAAATTTATGTTTAAGCAATCGTTTTAATAATGCAATTATTGCTAATTTCTGTGCAGTATGTCAGGCTATTATTTGTATTAAAAATTCATCATTGTCTGTCCTCTTAAGTATCTCTGAAATTGTTTTTGTATTAATGGAACCCATGTATTTCCTTTGAAGAAATGTGTGAAGATGACAGTGAAACTAACTTGCACAGAAGGGACAAATAGAGATATAGGAAGTTAAAGACAACATTATTATGATTAAAGAAAATAATGCAAAATGAAACATAGGTAATGTTTAGATGAACTTCAACATTCCTTAATAAGAAGAAGCACTACAATTTAATCACCTGGGTAGATATTCTAATAACTCAGGTGAACTATATACACTCAGCACCTACAAAAGAACTGAATTAACAGAGGTGCTAATCTTAATACACCTACAGCACCTCTTTACTATATTTTAGCACATTCAATGTAAAATAAATAATTAGCATTTACTGCTGAATGTCTTGCAGCACCATAAAAATAATTTGTACAGGTTTATTATATTTTCTATTTATAGTAAATATGTATCTCATTTGCTATTGTATATATTTCTAGGCAGTTTTATTTTCACAACATATTTCTGTTACATCAAATTGTATGATAGCCGTATTTGTTATACTTAGTATTAATTATAGTTGTCATACATGTTTGTCACTGACAAATATAAATAAAAACACTTAAACCTATTTCAGATCTTCAGTGTTTTATCTTAACTTCTCTACTGACAAAATTAAAGCTAAAGAGTGGTTTGATCGCTTGTCCAATTCGAGTGACAAATAAACATCAGCTAAGTAACTTTTGTATACTTTGTTATGTAATTGTATCAGTGTGTGTTTGTTGTCCATTTTGTCACTTGTGATTGTCTTGTAAAACTGACCAATTCCACTTCTCATTGACTTATTTGCTGTCAGAATTAATGTATGAATAAGACAAACCTGTGGCTTGTCTCACGGAGATTGTTTTATGTGGCGAGGTAAACAGATTTACAGACTGAGTGTATGCTGAGTGATGATAAGGAAGTGAACGTCAGATATGTTGACACTATTGTCTTTCAATTTATTTACATCTGTGGAAATGTTTTAAAAAAAACAGCAGTTATAATACTTCTTCTTCTTCAGCATTCCGAGCCATTGAGGTTCTTTGCTGCAAATACAATCTGTCTCCATTCGTCTCTCTGGTGGACCTTCTCATGCCAGTCGTTGATTCCAATACAGCTGCATAAAATATATTTCTGAACTAAAAGCTGTACATTATTAATTGATGAAAGGAAAGAGCTTTAATATGATAACTTGGCCTCCATAATTGACTAAAGAGTTGTATCATGATAACTTGGCCCAATAATTGATTAAAGAGTTGTAATATGAAAACTAAATCTCTATAATTGATGAAGAAATTGTAAAATTGCATAGCCATGCTTAATGAAGGAGTTGTAATATGATAACTTGGTTTCTATAATTGATAAACAAATTGTTATATGATAACATGGTCTCCATACCTGATAAAAAATGTAATATAATATTTGTACTATGTAGAAAACCCTACAGGTATGCCATACAATAGATCTTCTTACATTGCAACAATGAAAACGACGAAGCTGACAGGCCGACTAGCGAAGGCATGTGGAAGACAACCCCAGCCTGATATAGACATAACCAATAATGAGGTCAAGGTTCTTGATAAAAAACAATCATATAAGCAAGTCAAAATCAGAGCATGCATGCCACCAGACATATGATACATATTACCAACTATAGCAAAAAGAATAAGTACAGACTCCGAACAGGAAACAACAAGATGAAATACTACTAGTTTAATAAATTAAAGATAATGAGTACTGATGTATGTAACTGTGGCACTGGTAAGATGACAACTAAACATTTGTTGTGGGGTGTCCAACATTTGCAGAACAGAGAAAACTAATTTGGCCTACATGCTATCTATGGAGATATCAACAAATTCAAGTTGACCGCTGCTTTCTTTAGATTTATTCACATTGATGCCTGTGACATTACGGATTTTCAAGCTTCTCCATTCTCTTTTAACAGTTCGAAAACTGTAACTCTGAATATGCTTGACATGTCTAAGAATAGAAATTTGTGTCCTATAAAGTCTTTGACACAAGCCTTTGTTATAGTCATTGATAAAAATAGACTTGTCGTTGCCAGGCAACCTAACTTCATTTCGTGAGTTCAAGGCCAGTGTACCATAATTTCGCAAGGAAAACGTGTCATTGCTTAGCAACTCAACACATTTGACCATGAGGTGTTGATCGAGAAATTGGTGACACACGTCCATCACAGAATAAGATGCATTTTTATTGGATGATAGTGGTGTGATTATGACGTCGGGACAATTATCAATGACGTAGTCAACACAGTTCAGCCTAGCTAAAAGTTAGAACACAGTTTGAACCTCCACATTTCTTTTCAATCTGGACTACTGAGAGATACTTTACACAGACTTTTGTCTGCATACTTTTGATATTTCGTTCCTCCATATAGTCCTATTCTTCCTTACCTACCTAGCTCTCTTGGATTTATTCGGTAAGTGTCTCAATTTTAACATTTTTTTATGATAATTAAAGATGTGATAACAATGCCGGGTAAATATTTGTGAAAATGTGCTATTCATTGGGATTACTGAATTTTCGCTCGCTGTCGCGAAATGAGATCAAATCAGCTGGCTTCATACAAAGAATCTCCATTGTATGGGAGTACGTCATTCGGAAGTTCCCCTGTTATATTTAACTCGGGAGACGCCGGTTGATTTGCATAAATTAGTAAGTTCTAGAACTTGGAAGGTTCTCGATTGAAAGGTCAAAACGCACATTAAGTTTATTTCGTGAGTAAACTAGACGTGGTCACTGGTCAGGAGAAAAACGTGATTCTCACATAAAGTGAGTAAAACGTGGAACATGACTTTTCCAGGTTGGAGGGTTTACTTCACAGCATATGGACATCACTTCGATCTGAGACTCCACCGGGAGCAGAGCTCCAGAACATCAGCTAATATTGTCAATGAATTGTCAAGCTAGAGGCTTGTTAGCCACAAGACAGTAACTTCAGCTGAGAGGTGTTAGTTCATGGTTTTCAGGTAATACCTCTTTACATTCTTTTATTGTGTAATTCAGCGTAACCTTGTGTTTGAAAACATCTCATTAGTTATGCGAATACGTAATGAGTTGGCGATCGATAATTGACAGCGCGCAGCTGCCACTCGCTCGTGTTTACATTTCGTGTGTTCCGTTCGCGAATTGTAACAGATTAGTTTACACAATTGATGACTTGTAAGTCCATTAATATGGCAAACTACAGTGTAGCTACAAATATATTACAAGTTGTGAGATCTTGTATTTATTAGTGAAGTTACAATTGTGGTAAAGTAGTATTATTACCTGTGAAATCCAAGCTAACTTAGTTCAGTATTTACTGTTACTGTGCTTAGTAATTCTGTGGTTAGGATGTAGGAGGAATTCAGACACTGCCTTGGCAAGAGCAAGTGTGATTCGTGGATCTAAACAGAGCATGTAGTTCTATGGCGCTCTAGGATTAGATACCACTATTTGTGATAGATAAATAGTGATGGTGTCAGTCCTAGGAAGTGTTTTCTTGCTGTAAGGAGTGATCATGTGCTGTGATGATATATATATATATATATATATATATATATATATATATATATATATATATATATATATATATATATATATATATAGTACTTTGTAGCATGTATATATTGTTATGTATTGCGTTATATATCTGAGCGAATCGTCAACGTGTGAGGCGGTCCGACGCGAGATACATATGCGCTATCATCATGATTGTGTGAAACCGGTCTAGAGTCTTCTCTACACTGCCCTATGACTTTTTCTAGTTGATCCTAAGTGCGTGAGTGCTTGGGTGATTGATGGAAGAGAAGGTGTATGGCTGTTGAATGAGACTCGGAGATGTGTGGGATATGGGATGCAAGACAATGATAATATGTATATAACTGGCACACCAGGTCAGTTGTGATGTTTGGTCACCACCCAAGGCTAATCCACTTGGGGGACCAGAGCAGGTAAGGACCCTTTGAACATGTAGGGTGTTAAACATGTTTAGACACAGAACTAACCGCAAGGACAGAGGTGGATCAAGAAGGGTTTCGCTATCATGTGGGAAAGCATCCCACTGGCGAAATGGATTGTTATGACATTCATTGTTTATTGTTTAGTACTTGCTTAGATGTTAATTACTTGATAAACAATATGTCCATGCCCTATGATGGGGAGTGGTCTAGGGACCAGCTCTTCCCGAGGTTTAGTTTTCTATTAGTGTAAATAGAAACTGTACAGTTCTTCATACAACCACTGAAGACAAGAGTCAGGTAGGAATATGAGACAGCAGTTAGATAAGACTCGACCTTTTCGGAACCTAATCCTTTCGACGGGCTGATCCAGGTGCCATTCTACATTGGATATCTATCCATGCTTCCACTGTGTATATAGGGATGATTCCCTATGTAAGTATATAATACAATATATGGCTGAAGGCAGCTTATTGTAGTGGATGATAGCATGTGAATCCTAGTTGGGACCGAGTGCTCTCACCAACCGCTCTTTCATTTTAGGTGTTGCCTGTTGTTGAAAACCTATAATAGGGCTGTTGTTGAAGACCTATAGGACTGTTGTTGAAGACCTATAGTGCTGTTGTGAAAGACCTGCAGTGCTGTTGTGGAAGACCTGCAGTACTGTTGTTGAAGACCTAAAGTGCTGTTGTTGAAGACCTATAGACCTGTTGTTCGAGACCTGGAGTACTGTTATTTAAGACCTGCAGTACTGTTGTGGAAGACCTACAGTGATGTGAATGAAACTTACGGTGGGTTGTATCATAAGTCTACATTCAAACGTCAGTGGTATAGAATTGTTACAACGGCCCTGTGTTGTAGTTGACTTCTTCATTGAAGCCAACCTTCCAAGAAAAGGTTTTGTTTATTGACTTGATCCAGAGGACCACCCCGGCTGGGGAACGTCAACGCTCTGGGAACATTACAGCTAGACTATTCTGGTTGAAGGACACAGAACCTTTCAATATACCAGCAGAAACCGTAGATAGAGAAAGTGAAAGCGCATTAGACCTTTTAGCCACACCTGCATCTTAGTGGCTCTCTATAAACTGAGCAAGTATTGATTTGTTGAGTAACACAAATGGAACGCATAATGTGATAACTGTCTGTTTGCATTCGTCGTTTCATCATCGTTATCACCATCATCAACATCATCATCATCATCACATGCCCTGCCCACTGGCGTGTATACATCGCCACAGATCTTGGTCACTGGTATTCTGATCAAATCTGCTGATGTCTGCCGACTGTTGCTGGTAGGCTCAAGGTGATGCAGGCGAAGGCATACCTCAGAGTAGCTGCAGACACAGACCACCCACTGCATGAGGCGCTGGAAGCAGTTAAGGGTCAGCGATTGATAAGAGGGAAATCATGGCTGGCTCATGCGGAGGATACGATCAGACAGGTATGCCCCTTGGAGAACATTAGGCGTGGAGAGGAGTGGGTCAGAGTGCCAGCGGAGCAGTCAGACTTGTGCAGAGTTATAATCACATTAAGCCGGGAGTGCAGGGAATGGCCAGCAGGGGCCACGGAAGTGGAAATCCAGCAACTAATTCAGGACAATGCTCACTCGGGTGATGTGATTATCTACACAGATGGTTCGGTGTCAAGAGGTGAGAGAAGTGGCTGGGGGTTCATAGCCAAAGCTAATGGTCGATGTTTAGGGCAGGAGAGCCTGGCATATGATACCACAACATCCAGCTTAAGAATGGAGGTGGAGGCAGTCACTGCGGCTCTCCGATGGATGGAGAATACGACACACACACACACACACACACACACACACACATCGTGATTGTAACTGACTCAGAAAGCATGCTGACGAGGGTGAGGACGGGCAGGCTTCGTGCGGAGTGGCTTGCTTCGCTTCGGAGGTCACGGGTGACAAGCATCGCCTGGATCTTTTCTCCGGGGCATGCCGGTGTGCTGGGAAATGAACAGGCGGACAGATTGGCTGGCTCTGCAGAACTTGGTGGAGTATTGATACATGACAAGGCAGATGTGGTTACGACCTTGTGGAGCACGTGCACACCTCGGAGGAGCAAATGGCTTACCATGGTCTGGCAAGAATGAGACAGCGAGGAGTGACGAGGGGATCTGGCCGACGCTCAACGCTTAGAGGAAAGGCGAGCTGGTGAGTCCCTGTCTTTTCTACAACTGATCTTTCCTGTCGTTGCGAAGTTTTCCATTGGTTCTTTTCTTTTTCATTAGTTGTGGCCATCGTTCAAGTGTGCAATGTGTTGTTTGGTTGTAGTCATTGTTCAAGTGTGCAATGTGTTGTAGCCATCGTTCAGGTGTGCAATGTAGTTAATGGTTGTAGTCATTGTTCAAGTGTGCAATGTGCTTGTAGCCATCGTTCAGGTGTGCAATGTAGTTAATGGTTGTAGTCATTGTTAAAGTGTGCAATGTGTTGTAGCCATCGTTCAGGAGTGCAATGTAGTTAATGGTTGTAGTCATTCTTCAAGTGTGCAATGTGTTGTAGCCATCGTTCAGGTGTGCAATGTAGTTAATGGTTGTAGTCATTCTTCAAGTGTGCAATGTGTTGTAGCCATCATTCAGGTGTGCAATGTAGTTAATGGTTGTAGTCATTGTTCAAGTGTGCAATGTAGTTAATGGTTGTAGCCATCGTTCAGGTGTGCAATGTGGTTAATGGTTGTAGTCATTCTTCAAGGGTGCAATGTACTTAATGGTTGTAATCATTGTTCAAGTGTGCAATGTAGTTAATGATTGTAGCCATTGTTCAAGTGTGCAATGTAGTTAATGGTTGTAATCATTGTTCAAGTGTGCAATGTAGTTAATGGTTGTAGTCATTGTTCAAGTGTGCAATGTAGTTAATGGTCGTAGCCATCGTTCAGGTGTGCAATGTGGTTAATGGTTGTAGTCATTCTTCAAGTGTGCAATGTACTTAATGGTTGTAATCATTGTTCAAGTGTGCAATGTAGTTAATGATTGTAGCCATTGTTCAAGTGTGCAATGTAGTTAATGGATGTAATCATTGTTCAAGTGTGCAATGTAGTTAATGGTCGTAATCATTGTTCAAGTGTGCAATGTAGTTATTGGTTGTAGCCATCGTTCAGGTGTGCAATGTGGTTAATGGTTGTAATCATTGTTCAAGTGTGCAATGTAGTTAATGGTTGTAATCATTGTTCAAGTGTGCAATGTAGTTAATGGTTGTAGCCATTGTTCAAGTGTGCAATGTAGTTAATGGTTGTAATCATTGTTCAAGTGTGCAATGTAGTTAATGGTCGTAATCATTGTTCAAGTGTGTAATGTAGTTAATGGTTGTAGTTATTGTTCGGGTGTGTAATGTAGTTAATGGTTGTAGTTATTGTTCAAGGTGTAATGTAGTTAATGGTTGTAGTCATTGTTCAAGTGTGCAATGTAGTTAATGGTTGTAATCATTGTTCAAGTGTGCAATGTAGTTAATGGTTGTAGTCATTGTTCAAGTGTGCAATGTAGTTAATGGTTGTAATCATTGTTCAAGTGTGCAATGTAGTTAATGGTTATAGTCATTGTTCAAGTGTGCAATGTAGTTAATGGTTGTAGTCATTGTTCAAGTGTGCAATGTAGTTAATGGTTGTAGTCATTGTTCAAGTGTGCAATGTAGTTAATGGTTGTAGTCATTGTTCAAGTGTGCAATGTAGTGAATGGCTGTAGTCATTGTTCGGGTGTGTAATGTAGTTAATGGTTGTAGTCATTATTCAAGTGTGAAATGTAGTTAATGGTTGTAGTCATTGTTCAAGTGTGCAATGTAGTTAATGGTTATATTCATTGTTCAAGTGTGCAATGTAGTTAATGGTTGTAGTCATGGTTCAAGTGTGCAATGTAGTTAATGGTTGTAGTCATTGTTCAAGTGTGCAATGTAGTTAATGGTTGTAGTCATTGTTCAAGTGTGCAATGTAGTTAATGTTTGTAATCATTGTTCAAGTGTGCAATGTAGTTAATGGTTGTAATCATTGTTCCAGTGTGCAATGTAGTTAATGGTTGTAGTCATTGTTCAAGTGAGCAATGTAGTTAATGGTTGTAGCCATTGTTCAAGTGTGCAATGTAGTTAATGGTTGTAGTCATTGTTCAAGTGTGCAATGTAGTTAATGGTTGTAGTCATTGTTCAAGTGTGCAATGTAGTTAATGGTTGTAGTCATTGTTCAAGTGTGCAATGTAGTTAATAGTTGTAGTCATTGTTCAAGTGTCCAAAGTAGTGAATGGTTATAGTCATTGTTCAGGTGTGCAATGTAGTTAATGGTTGTAGTCATTGTTCAAGTGTGCAATGTAGTTAATGGTTGTAGTCATTGTTCTGGTGTGCAATGTAGTTAATGGTTGTAGTCGTTGTTCAAGTGTGCAATGTAGTTAATGGTTGTAGTCATTGTTCAAGTGTGCAATGTAGTTAATGGTTGTAGTCATTGTTCAAGTGTGCAATGTAGTGAATGGTTGTAGTCATTGTTCAAGTGTGCAATGTAGTTAATGGTTGTAGTCATTATTCAAGTGTGCAATGTAGTTAATGGTTGTAGTCATTGTTCTGGTGTGCAATGTAGTTAATGGTTGTAGTCATTGTTCAAGTGTGCAATGTAGTTAATGGTTGTAGTCATTGTTCAAGTGTGCAATGTAGTGAATGGTTGTAGTCATTGTTCAAGTGTGCAATGTAGTTAATGGTTGTAGTCATTGTTCAAGTGTGCAATGTAGTGAATGGTTGTAGTCGTTGTTGAGGTATGCAATGTAGTTAATGGTTGTATTCATTGTTCAAGTGTGCAATGTAGTTAATGGTTGTAGTCATTGTTCAAGTGTGCAATGTAGTTAATGGTTGTAGTCGTTGTTCAGGTGTGCAATGTGATTAATGCTTCTAGATAAATAATTTTTCACTTGTTTCAGAGATATACACTATTTATCATTATATTTAGTGGACCAGGAGATCTGTTAACCATCATTACTTCGGATTTGATTGCATTCACATTCATATTGTATTTGCTGCATGTTGAACTCAGTTTAGTCATATCATTTTGCACACTGACCTAGTCGCTGTAAAACAGGCATTGATCGTCTGCAAATAAAAGCTCACTTATTGTGGGTAGATCTATTGTTTCATCTACAGTAACGAATTGGAAATTTTCTGAATCGGTTCTGTCAAGGAAATTTTGTTTTTCAAATTCCTCGCCTCACTAGGATTCGAACATGCGACCACCGGGGGCAGGCAAGAGTTCTACCTACAGCGCTACCATGGCTTTCAAGACTGTCTGTACTTGCCCATATGAATACCTCCACCACCACCACCACCACCACCACCACCACCACCACCACCATCATCATCATCATCATCATCATCATCATCATCATCATCATCATCAACATCATCATCCACTTTCGCCGTCAAGCGTCGTGGGGAGGGATGATTGGTGTTTCAGCGCCCGATAAGTGGCTCTGGATAGTGTCATTCCTTGTGATTGTAGAATGTCTTTGATGTCGTCAATTAATGTTCTTCTCCGGCGTCCTCTTGCTCTCCTAGCATTTGTTCTTTCATGTAGGGGTAGTGCTGGTAGTTGACGGTGTTGTATTCTAACAAGATGGCCAAACCAACTGATCTTCTGTTTTTCAATAAATATGGCACAATCTGTTGATCCCACTGTCTGTCTGATAACATCATTTCTTATTCGGTCTCGGATAGTTAAGCTGGCAGCTCTCCTCAAGCATCGCATCTCACAGGTGGTGATTTTGTGTAAGTGTGATTTGGATAATGTCCAAGTTTGACTTTGGTAGCATAGGGTTGGTGTATCTGTCATTTTGCGGACATTGGTATATTTGGATGCTTTAGTATAGGTGATAGTTGATATGTAAGCTTGATTTTTATACATCTGATGGTTCAAAATGTTGCTGTATGTAGCCGGGGCGCAGAGCTGGGGTGAGCGCCCAACCTTGCTTAAATACCTAAATGGCTCGTGAATACATAACCTCTGCAGCAAAAGTCCAACTCCTGGCCTTCACGTTGCGGAACTGTTTTAACTAACAGGAGAAGGGGCGACGGCGAGTTTCTGGCTCCAAAAAATAACCAGTATGCTCTAGATGTGTATGCACGTACATGCATGCGCAGACACGTGTGTGCGTGCGTACACATCTACACTCGAGTGAGACCACAGTCTGCTCTAGCAAAGGAAAGGTGCTGAAGACGGAGGCAACCAGCCAGGAGGCGCACCACAGAAATCAGGATGCCACGCAATCACGCAAAATGGAATATGTCGACTACTGCTAAATGTTATGGTGCTCGCCCTGCTTTGGACCCCCAGGCAGGTGCAGTGCCGGGCCCTATGTCTCGAAAGGGTCCAACCACAACTACTGGATGTCCTTCTCAGATGTTCTATGGAGCCAGGGGACATGAGAATATGACGGCTGGCAATACTAAACAAAGACTTAAAATAATGCACTGGAATGCGGAGGGAGTCAGCAACAACAAAAAATAGAATTAGAAAACATCTTGGACCAAGAAAAAGTAAGTGTATGTTGCTTGCAAGAAACTCACCTCAATGAAAATATAGCCTTCAAAATCAGAGGCTACCAGTGTTACCGATCTGACGGAAAGGACAGGCGAAAAGTGAGGTACTGACCCTTGTAAAAAATAACATCACTGCTTCCCAAATCGAAGTCTACATGGAAGGGGCTGAGTATCAGACACTTTAACTTAAGACAGGCAATACAGACCTACATCTGATCAATTACTATTGACCAAGTGACAGCACACAGGCACTGGACACACTACCTTTAACAGAAAAAATGATTGTGTGTGGCGATTTCAACAGCCACTCGCAGAGTTGGGGCTATGATCACATGGACCAGAGACGAGAGAGACTGGAAGACTGGCAGGATGAGAATAGATTCATCTTGATTGACAAGCCGTTCAACCCATATACTTTCTGCTCGAGATCATGGCACACTACGACTACACCTGACCTGGCTTTTCATTCACCAGACCTGGAGTGGAACATTACACGAAAAGTTGGGAAACAACTTGGTGGCAGTGACCATCGGCCAGTCTTTCTAACTGTAGAAAATGAGCTTGCAAGTGAAAGCAGCACCCTCTCGATGTGGTACTACAAAAAAGCAGACTGGGCAATTGTCAGAGTCTAAAGTGTTGCCATCAGAGATGCAGGTACATCGTTACGCCCGCCAGGCGAATTAGTCCCTAGCAGGGATGCCGTAACATCAGTTACGCCCGCCAGGCGAGTATTAGTTACCTGCCTGCGAGGTTGCTGGCTGACGAGACAGCCAGCGGTCAGGCAAGGACAAAGCAAGACGCACGCAGACCTCGTGAAGCCACTTCAGGAGGGAAGGCGCGTTGCGAAAGATAGCCAGACAGCTGAGGGTACTCGGACCGACAGGACGTATGAGAGTGAGAAAGGCTTTGTGTAGTTCTGTGCCCGAAAGTCGAGTGCCTGTACATCTTGCGAGATAGACTGTGAGCTGTGGTTTGTGTGTAAGTGTATTGATGTCTAACTTATGTATTGTAACGATCATCACATGTCAAACTAGATCGTATTGCATGTGATCTGTAAATAAATCCATTGAACTTCGTGTCGTTTGTGTCTCGAGTCAAATCACATTGTACTTGTACTGTCTCACATGTGTTAGGTATAACGAGCCAGGTTTAAGACCCTGACATGTGTGGACGTGGTGGCATTCGTCCGGCTTTAAAGTGAACGTGGTTTAATTAATTAACATTTAAACCTAGATTTGTGAACTTAGACATTTTTTGTCCAACTTTAGTGTACATTTAAATGTGATCGTGAAGGCTCATTCTTGAATATATTATTAGATTGTTTGAACATGGAGACTAGATGTGAACGTAAAGTACATTACATTTGTTTGATCTTGTAAACGTGTAAAACATCAGTGATTGTGAAACTTGTCACCGTTTTGAACTTGTCGACATTGTGAAGTTGTCGCCATTGTGACCTTGTCGCCATCTTGTAAACTTGATGTCTATGTCCTTACTGAATGTCATCTTAATGTAAGTGATGTGTCATCAATGTTATAGAGTGTTGAGATATATTTAGATTGTCTTTGTGAAGTTAGTTGTGGAAAGCAGAAAGTTTCGGAAAGAAAGTGACTTGTGGTTTTGAAAAAAATTGTTGACTGACGACATTACGACCTACAATTACACTCAACGCCATACAAACCTAATCAAAACTTAGTGACAAGCATACACACCACATCAAATAGACGCTAATTTATTTTCCTCCAAAAACAAAGCAGGTTTTCTGTGCCATCTGAAACCCTTGCCGTAGAGGTCATTTGTGTTTCGAAGTAGCGACCCTACAGTTCCTAACCCGAATTTCAACCGTTCTCCACCGCATCCAGTACACTTGAGTATATTTTTCTTTCTATATACTTTCGGATGCAAATTTAGGCACATATTGTAAGTAGAACACAATTGTAAATTTTTCGCTTTACTAACAACTTGTAACAAATTGTGTGTCTGATATTTCATTTGCATTTACATTTTCCATCATGTCTTCATTAAATGATTTCATCGAGATGGGTTTAAAGTTAAAGTTAACAGGTGACGATCTGACAAAGTGGAGTGAAACTAAATACTCTGAACACCTCTAGTAGGAAAAAGCTAACGAACGTGAAGAAAGAGCGGCTGAAAGAGCTGCAAGCAAGGCAGAAGCTGAAAGAGCTGCCAAGCAAAGCAGAGTTAGATATCGAACTGAAGAAGGCGGAGATAATCAGCTCAGAGTAAGCGAGAAGAGCTGGAAGTTCAACTAAAGATCAAATAACTTGATACTGAGACTGCCATAAACAAAGAGTCTAAGAAATCTGAGAGACTGGAGAAAGAAAACCAGTACAAGAAATATCAAGGTATCGTAAGAAATTATACCTCGGGTGACTGCATTGCAGCCTTCACCCAGAATTTTGAGACTTTAATGGACCATTACCAGGTCCCATTGTCTGAATGGAATATTATTTATATGAGAAGTTTATCAGGGGAACCTCTGAAGGTCATAGAGACTATCCCCAAAGACCTCAGAAAAGATTACCATTATCTAAAATCAAAGATTATGGCACATTTTATGTTAGATGAGGCAGGTTACAGAGAACAATTCAGCAAGTTGAGCCCCAAACCGACTCAAACGTTCTCTGACTACCTCTGCTTAGTCCGAGACATATTTACCAAATGGACTTCAGCAGCTAAAATAGATAAAGATTATCAGAAGTTAGAAGATCTTATCATCAGAGATAAAGTCATTTCATCCATTCCATCAGCATTTTCAAAATTTTTGCAAGAGAATGAATGTACGAGTGTAGAGCAGATTGAGAGACGTGGTTCGGCTTATTACACAGCCAACAAACATTGTTTTGCCAGTGAAGCTACTGATACCAACTTTGTAGCATCGGCTAACTATGACAAACCCTATAGTAGGCAAAAACCTTATAAGCCTACATCTGAGAAGTACATGCATTGTAAATATTGTAAAATTTCACACCATCAAGGCGAGATGTGTGACAAGAACCCCGCATATCTTACATATCTACAGAACATCGTAAACAGACAAGATAAGGAGCGTAAATCCTTTAGAAATTTGCGTAAATGTTTCCTCTGTAAGGCGTACGGACATTATCGCCATGATTGTAAAGGTAGGCAAATGACCAAGAAAGCAAATGCCGCCTTATTTGATAGTTCATCATCAGATGAAGAACAATCAGAGAAACACCCTGTGAACTCAGCACAGGCTTTTGATATGTTTAACGCAAATAAATGTACTGTTTGTAATACCTTTTATGAAGATGGCATTTTGACATGCGGCCACTCCATTCCTATTGCCAATGAAGAAGCTAATTTGGTAGTAGATTCCAAAGGCAGAATAAACATCCATCAGGGATATGTGAATGGCAAGCCTGCTACAGTCCTTCGGGACACTGGGAGTTCACTTATTGGACTAAAGAGAACGTTCATAATGCCTACAGACTATACAGGCAGGCACGTAACATGCAGAACATTCTCTGGCAATATTGAAAAGTACCCACTAGCATGGGCATATATTCAAACACCTTTCCTCACTGGGAAAGTAAAATGCGCTGCATTAACAAACCCTGTGTGTGATATTATCATTGGAAATTTACCAGAGGTGAATGATATGCCTCATGACATAACATCTCTTTGTATTGATGAGATCATAACATCATCACCATCAAATGTCATCATTGATAATGTTGTACCACCAAATGAATGTATGGTAGCTAATGTAGCACTAAGATCTCATGACATCATTGATAATACTGTTTCATCACCATCTGATATCATTGAATGTGTGAATGCAGTAACCAGATCTACTGCTAGAAGTGCAAGATGAAATTAATCAAACTGAGGCTATAGAAATGCTTAGCCCAGTATTACTACCTCCTAAAACCATGAAGGAGACTTTTGTAACAGCCCAAAAGGCTGATCCTTCATTGTCGAAATATTTTAATTTGATCGGCCAAAAGCCAAAGGTAACCAAAAATGCAAGATGGCATTTTGCTTTGAAAAATTGTATTCTCACCAGGTACTATACCAGAGGTGCAGCACAACAGAGCAAACTGTTTTGCCGATTGAGTATCGTAAGCAAGCCTTACATCTTGCCCATGATATACCTCTTGCAGGGCATATGGCATACTCTAAGACCAGATCAAGATTATTAACACAGTTTTATTGGCCAAAATTCTGCAATGACATTAAGCAATATTGCAGAAGTTGTGACATCTGCCAAAAACTAGTAAAGAAAGGTAAACACCCACAGGCAAAGTTACAAATTACTGACTTAGCCAGTCGACCTTTTGAGAAAATATCTGTCGACATAGTGGGCCCTCTTAATCAGATAACAACCAGAGGGAATAAGTATATTATTACCATCATTGATCTATGTAGCCGCTGGCCGGAAGCGATTCCGCTAAAGAACATAACTGCCAATGATATAATGGAAGTTTTCTTCCATATATTTTCACGGATAGGATTTCCAGACACTATCCAATCAGATAGGGGAAGTCAGTTCATCGCCGCATCTACTCAAGCTTTCACCAAGATGTTAGGAGTGAAGCAATGTTTCAATTCTCCGTACCATCCTCACTCGAGTGGAGTAATAGAAAAATTTAACGGTGATTTAAAGCATATGCTTGCAAAAGTCACGCAAGAGCATCCCAATAACTGGGACGTATATTTGCCTGCTATACTCTTTGCTTATCGCGAGGTGCCACATGCTAGTACAGGTTTCTCTCCTTTTGAACTTATCTATGGTGCCAAACCACGTGGCCCATTAAGTATCTATCATCAAATGTTAACTGAATCCACTCCATTACTTAAACCCATATCATCATACGTATACGTTACATCATTGCGTGAAAGGATCATCAAATCTTGTATAATTGCAAAAGATGCACTAAAATTATCTGGTGCGACATATAGACAATATGCTGACAAAGGTAACAGGACAATAACGTTGACACCTGGACAGGACGTTCTTCTTCTCCTACCTAGTGACAGACACTTATTGACTGATTCTTGGCAAGGACCATTTAAAGTGACAAGACAGATTTCACCTGTAGACTATGAGATTCAAATAAAAGACAAACACAAAATATTCCACATCAATATGCTAAGACCATATTACAACAGAGACAACGAACAAGACGATACAACAGCCTGTACAGTGATAATAGACCATGAAGATGACGAGGCTAGTGACGAAATTCCAACACCTGCATTAGACACGACAAACTGCTTGAAGGAAATTAAAATCAACCCAAAGTTAACTCAAGCAGAAACAGACAGTTGCAAACACCTCATACAACAGTACAACACCATCTTTTCCAACAACCCAGGACAAACAGAATTAGTACAGCATCACATCACACTCACGTCAAATACACCCATAAAATGCAGACCATACACCATTCCATTGCATTACAAAGAAAACTTACATCAGGAAATCATCAGCTTAGAGAAAAACAACATCATTAGACGATCCCAATCACATTTCTCATCTCCAATGGTCATAGTACGCAAAAAGGACAACACGATAAGACTCTGTGTCGACTATAGGAAATTAAATAAGATAACTCTTCTTAGATCTAGAGCCAATGGCCAACTCTGAAGATCTACTGACAGAACTGACAGACTCTAGGTTCTTTACGAAGGTAGACATGACTAAAGGTTACTGGCAAATAGCGGTAGACGAACAGAGCAGACATCTGACAGCATTTGCCACACCTTGGGGACTGTACGAATGGTGCAAACTTCCATTTGGGCTTGTCAATGCCCCAGCGACATTCGTACGTATGACACGACTTCTACTATTAGACATACCGAACATTCATCTGTTACATAGACGACATTTGTGTTCACACAAAGACGATGACAGACCACATAAAGACATTAGAACAGACATTTGAACGGATTAGACAGCACGGACTGACGGTAAAGCCTGCAAAAGTAGACATAGCCTATCAGGAAATATCCTTCTTGGGGTACAAAATATCTAATGGCTTTGTCACGACAGACGATAACATTGTGTCCAAAATACTAAAACTCTCACTTCCGACTACGAAAAAGCAAGTCAGAAGTTTGTTGGGACTTATAAATTATTATAGGCAGTTCATACCAGATTTTGCTGAACTGACTGAAGTATTTACTAACCTACTAACGAAAGATCAACCTGAGAAAATTGTAAACAATGAATGCCTAAAATTTGCATTCCAGAAAGTGTTATCTTATTTTTCTGATAATAGCTTAAACAATCCCATTCTGAAATTGCCCAATCTTCAAATCCCTTTCAGATTACGCACAGACGCGAGCTCCGTGGCGATTGGAGCAGTCTTGTTACAGGAGCATGATAACATTCTACATCCTGTGTACTATGTCTCCAGAAAATTAAAACCGAGAGAACGAAATTGGTCAACACCACAGTTGGAAGCCCTCGCTCTAGTGGTGGGTATAACTAAATTGTCCTAGATTCCTCCTGGGACGTCATTTTATTGTGGAGTCCGACAGTAGTCCATTGAAATTTATCAATTCAGGTGTACCTTCCAACCAAATGATAGCGCGCTGGTCTCTTAAGCTCCAAGATTACAGCTTTGAAGTTCGACATATCGCTGGCAGAACCAACACGATTGCCGATCTTTTGTCCCGTTGTCCGACCGACCCGATAAGCACCAATGTCTGAGTGCAGTGTGTTAAATACACTCAGACCAACACAGCCATCCATCAGTGAATATTTTTTTCCACGAAAGCTGTGTATGTCTACTATGTGATGTGATAGGGTTTATTCCCAATATATATAGTTTTCTTATTTTATTATTAACGTAGTGATTGTCGTGAATAATTGTGCAGTATGTGGTAGAAAGTGAACTATATTAATTGTAAATATATTACGAAACAAGAACAGTGCCACATTCGCTCTGAACTTACCGCAAGCGAATTATCCAATTTATCAGTGGTATCTGCGATTGGAACATATCCAGTGATATTTTAAATCCGTGTGTGAAAGTGTGACCTGAAATTGACATCTACACCACTGCAGTCAATCGAAATCCAGAAGTTTTTCCAGCGAAACAACCAACACATGAACTATCAGAACATTGTACATTCCGTATTACTACATCAGACCGGAACAAGTGTGTTCTAGAATTTTCAACATCAGCTGTTCGTGTGTACTTCCGGATGATTTAGAAATTTAGTTCAAAATTAGCAGACGACAAACAAAAGCTTAAAAAGTTATGACGCTTCTAAAATATTTAGGAATCAACAATTTCGAATACACGAATTGTGTATTAATATTTTTCATTTAATGTAATCTTAGAATCATATCTTGATTAATTTATTCATACTATCGACATTTTTTCGCTAGTATGGAAAAACATCAAGCTATGACGCTGAGAAATAGAAGAATAATTGTAAGATATTATATTTGATAATTTTTGAAGTTATGTCCCTTTCATTTAATTGTTATTACATGATTACACAAACTGAAATGTATGCGATTATGTGTTGTATATAAATAGCCATGTTGTTGCCAGATTGTTAACACGCCAAGAAGCCATAAACTGGGCATGGTATAGTGTTACCGACATTGCAGACCGACACAAGAGCTTCCTGGCCAAATGAGGTCAGAGTTTGAGCGTTGAATGCGGCTTATATAAAGCCGTATTACAGTCTTGCCAGATGTTTTTTGTTTCAAAAAGCATATTATTACTTTTTGTTTAGAGGCTGCGAGGTAGTTGCTTGGGAAGCTGTTACTACCGATCTGACTGGGTCAATAATGCAATTAAGGTAATCAGCCATCGAGAGGATGAAACTTGGCAAGTGTTAAACGTTGAACACCACATGTCTTAAAATACAACTTCCATTTCTTATGTGTTTCTATGCCAACATGTGTATTCTTATGTATTTCTATACCAATGTATATAACAACAGAAGGGTCGACTCTGACAAGGTTAAAATATTAACCCAGGTATGTATATAGAGTATACATGAAAGATGACATCTTTCATGAAGAAGCCCCGGGGGAGCATGTCAGAGTCTAAAGTGTTGCCATCAGAGATGCAGGTACATCGTTACGCCCGCCAGGCGAATTAGTCCCTAGCCGGGATGCCGTAACATCGTTACGCCCGCCAGGCGAGTATTAGTTACCTGCCTGCGAGGTTGCTGGCTGACGAGACAGCCAGCGGTCAGGCAAGGACAAAGCAAGACGCACGCAGGACCTCGTGAAGCCACTTCAGGAGGGAAGGCGCGTTGCGAGAAGATAGCCAGACAGCTGAGGGTACTCGGACCGACAGGACGTATGAGAGTGAGAAAGGCTTTGTGTAGTTCTGTGCCCGAAAGTCGAGTGCCTGTACATCTTGCGAGATAGACTGTGAGCTGTGGTTTGTGTGTAAGTGTATTGATGTCTAACTTATGTATTGTAACGATCATCACATGTCAAACTAGATCGTATTGCATGTGATCTGTAAATAAATCCATTGAACTTCGTGTCGTTTGTGTCTCGAGTCAAATCACATTGTACTTGTACTGTCTCACATGTGTTAGGTATAACGAGCCAGGTTTAAGACCCTGACAGCAATGTACAATCATCGCACCAGCATACTGGTTAGAAAAATTAACACTGAGAAAGACATAAATAAAGTAGCTGAAGAGTTTTGGAAATGCATACTACAGGCAGCGCGAGAAGCAGTACCAAGAGGAACCTGTAAACAATATACACCCTACTGGAGTAGTGAACTGGAACAGTTGCATAATGATGTGGAAGTGTGTAGAAAGCAAGCAGAGGCCACACCAAGCCAAGAACACCACAATAAATTCCAGCACGCAAAAGCCAAATTTCAAAGGGCCAAGCTGCAGGAGAAGAGATCACCCAGTTACTGTACCGCCCCATTATGTTTATGTGTCTATGCTAATATGATAGAGATGAGAACACCCAGTCACTAGACCGATCCATTGGGTTTTTGTGTCTATGCTAATATGATAGAGAAGAGAACACCCAGTCACTGCACCGCCTCATTATGTTTGTGTGTCTATGCTAATATGATAGAGACGAGAACACCCAGTCACTACACCGATCCATTGGGTTTTTGTGTCTATGCTAATATGATAGAGAAGAGAACACCCAGTCACTGCACAGCCCCATTATGTTTATGTATCTATGCTAATATGATAGAGAAATGAACACCCAGTCACTACACCGCCCCATTATGTTTGTGTATCTATGCTAATATGATAGAACAGAGATCACTTATTCACTACACCGCCCAATTATATTTGTGTAACTAGGCTAATATGATAGAGAAGAGAACACCCAGTCACTACACCGTCCCTTATGTTTGTGTATCTATGCTAATATGATAGAGAAGAGAACACCCAGTCACTACACCGCCCCATTATGTTTGTTTATCTACGCTAATATGATAGAGAAGAGAACACTCAGTCACTACACCGATCCATTGGGTTTGTGTATCTATGCTAATATGATAGAGAAGAGAACACCCAGTCACTACACCGATCCATTATGTTTGTGTATCTATGCTTATATGATAGAGAAGAGAACACCCAGTCACTACACCGATCCATTATGTTTGTGTATCTATGCTAATATGATAGAGAATAGAACACCCAGTCACTACACCACCCCATTATGTTTGTGTATCTATGCTAATATGATAGAGAAGAGAACACCCAGTCACTACACCGATCCATTATGTTTGTGTATCTATGCTAATATGATAGAGAATAGAACACCCAGTCACTACACCACCCCATTATGTTTGTGTATCTATGCTAATATAATAGAGAAGAGAACACCCAGTCACTACACCGCCCAATTATATTTGTGTATCTATGCTAATATGATAGAGAAGAGAACACCCAGTCACTACACCGCCCCATTATGTTTGTGTATCTATGCTAATATGATAGAGAAGAGAACACCCAGTCACTACACTGCCCCATTATGTTTGTGTATCTATGCTAATATGATAGAGAAGAGAACACCCAGTCACTACACTGTTCCATTATGTTTGTGTATCTATGCTAATAGGATAGAGAAGAGAACACCCAGTCACTACACCGATCCATTATGTTTGTGTATCTATGCTAATATGATAGAGAAGAGAACACCCAGTCACTACACCGATCCATTATGTTTGTGTATCTATGCTAATATGATAGAGAAGAGAACACTCAGTCACTACACCGATCCATTGGGTTTGTGTATCTATGCTAATATGATAGAGAAGAGAAAACCCAGTCACTACACAGCCCAATTATGTTTGTGTATCTATGCTAATATGATAGAGAAGAGAACACCCAGTCACTACACTGCCCCATTATGTTTGTGTATCTATGCTAATATGATAGAGAAGAGAACACCCAGTCACTACACCGCCCCATTATGTTTGTGTATCTATGCTAATATGATAGAGAAGAGAACACCCAGTCACTACACCGCCCCATTATGTTTGTGTATCTATGCTAATATGATAGAGAAGAGAACACCCAGTCACTACACCGTCCCATTATGTTTGTGTATCTATGCTAATATGATAGAGAAGAGAACACCCAGTCACTACACCACCCCATTATGTTTGTGTGTCTATGCTAATATGATAGAGAAGAGAACACTGAGTCACTACACCGTCCCTTATGTTTGTGTATCTATGCTAATATGATAGAGAAGAGAACACCCAGTCAATACACCGCCCCATTATGTTTGTGTATCTATGCTAATATGATAGAGAAGAGAACACCCAGTCACTACACCGCCCCATTATGTTTGTGTATCTATGCTAATATGATAGGGAAGAGAACACCCAGTCACTACACTGCCCCATTATGTTTGTGTATCTATGCTAATATGATAGAGAAGAGAACACCCAGTCACTATACTGTTCCATTATGTTTGTGTATCTATGCTAATAGGATAGAGAAGAGAACACCCAGTCACTACACCGATCCATTATGTTTGTGTATCTATGCTAATATGATAGAGAAGAGAACACCCAGTCACTACACCGATCCATTATGTTTGTGTATCTATGCTAATATGATAGAGAAGAGAACACTCAGTCACTACACCGATCCATTGGGTTTGTGTATCTATGCTAATATGATAGAACAGAGATCACTTATTCACTACACCGCCCAATTATATTTGTGTAACTAGGCTAATATGATAGAGAAGAGAACACCCAGTCACTACACCGTCCCTTATGTTTGTGTATCTATGCTAATATGATAGAGAAGAGAACACCCAGTCACTACACCGCCCCATTATGTTTGTTTATCTACGCTAATATGATAGAGAAGAGAACACTCAGTCACTACACCGATCCATTGGGTTTGTGTATCTATGCTAATATGATAGAGAAGAGAACACCCAGTCACTACACCGATCCATTATGTTTGTGTATCTATGCTTATATGATAGAGAAGAGAACACCCAGTCACTACACCGATCCATTATGTTTGTGTATCTATGCTAATATGATAGAGAATAGAACACCCAGTCACTACACCACCCCATTATGTTTGTGTATCTATGCTAATATGATAGAGAAGAGAACACCCAGTCACTACACAGATCCATTATGTTTGTGTATCTATGCTAATATGATAGAGAATAGAACACCCAGTCACTACACCACCCCATTATGTTTGTGTATCTATGCTAATATAATAGAGAAGAGAACACCCAGTCACTACACCGCCCAATTATATTTGTGTATCTATGCTAATATGATAGAGAAGAGAACACCCAGTCACTACACCGCCCCATTATGTTTGTGTATCTATGCTAATATGATAGAGAAGAGAACACCCAGTCACTACACTGCCCCATTATGTTTGTGTATCTATGCTAATATGATAGAGAAGAGAACACCCAGTCACTACACTGTTCCATTATGTTTGTGTATCTATGCTAATAGGATAGAGAAGAGAACACCCAGTCACTACACCGATCCATTATGTTTGTGTATCTATGCTAATATGATAGAGAAGAGAAACACCCAGTCACTACACCGATCCATTATGTTTGTGTATCTATGCTAATATGATAGAGAAGAGAACACTCAGTCACTACACCGATCCATTGGGTTTGTGTATCTATGCTAATATGATAGAGAAGAGAAAACCCAGTCACTACACAGCCCAATTATGTTTGTGTATCTATGCTAATATGATAGAGAAGAGAACACCCAGTCACTACACTGCCCCATTATGTTTGTGTATCTATGCTAATATGATAGAGAAGAGAACACCCAGTCACTACACCGCCCCATTATGTTTGTGTATCTATGCTAATATGATAGAGAAGAGAACACCCAGTCACTACACCGCCCCATTATGTTTGTGTATCTATGCTAATATGATAGAGAAGAGAACACCCAGTCACTACACCGTCCCATTATGTTTGTGTATCAATGCTTATATGATAGAGAAGAGAACACCCAGTCACTACACCACCCCATTATGTTTGTGTGTCTATGCTAATATGATAGAGAAGAGAACACTGAGTCACTACACCGTCCCTTATGTTTGTGTATCTATGCTAATATGATAGAGAAGAGAACACCCAGTCAATACACCGCCCCATTATGTTTGTGTATCTATGCTAATATGATAGAGAAGAGAACACCCAGTCACTACACCGCCCCATTATGTTTGTGTATCTATGCTAATATGATAGAGAAGAGAACACCCAGTCACTACACTGCCCCATTATGTTTGTGTAATCTATGCTAATATGATAGAGAAGAGAACACCCAGTCACTACACTGTTCCATTATGTTTGTGATCTATGCTAATAGGATAGAGAAGAGAACACCCAGTCACTACACCGATCCATTATGTTTGTGTATCTATGCTAATATGATAGAGAAGAGAACACCCAGTCACTACACCGATCCATTATGTTTGTGTATCTATGCTAATATGATAGAGAAGAGAACACTCAGTCACTACACCGATCCATTGGGTTTGTGTATCTATGCTAATATGATAGAGAAGAGAAACCCAGTCACTACACAGCCCAATTATGTTTGTGTATCTATGCTAATATGATAGAGAAGAGAACACCCAGTCACTACACTGCCCCATTATGTTTGTGTATCTATGCTAATATGATAGAGAAGAGAACACCCAGTCACTACACCGCCCCATTATGTTTGTGTATCTATGCTAATATGATAGAGAAGAGAACACCCAGTCACTACACCGCCCCATTATGTTTGTGTATCTATGCTAATATGATAGAGAAGAGAACACCCAGTCACTACACCGTCCCATTATGTTTGTGTATCTATGCTAATATGATAGAGAAGAGAACACCCAGTCACTACACCGCCCCATTATGTTTGTGTATCTATGCTAATATGATAGAGAAGAGAACACCCAGTCACTACACCGCCCCATTATGTTTGTGTATCTATGCTAATATGATAGAGAAGAGAACACCCAGTCACTACACCGATCCATTATGTTTGTGTATCTATGCTAATATGGTAGAGAAGAGAACACTCAGTCACTACACCGCCCCATTGTGTTTGTTTATCTATGCTAATATGCAGGCTTTCCATGGGACACATTTTTCAGTCCCATCCCATCCCACCCCATGGCAATTTATGCCTGTCCCATCCCGTCCCATCCCATCCCATCTCATGGGATTCCCTTGATAATATGGAATGCAGTTCAAATAAACTTATGAAACTTATGAAAGCTTAGGGTTAGTGTCCACTAAATAGGACTACATGTACAAAGAGACATGTAAAACAACATCATTTATTAATTGTGATATTCAAGCGTATTTTATTAAAACAAACTTTAATCTAAATATGACAATTCAGTGCCATTCTGACACTCTCATTCTGTTTCCGAGTCACTTTGCTCATTCAGAATATTATCAGTTTCCTGTTGATCTACTGTTTCTAATAATTCAGTTAATCCAGGTAATCACTGAACCACTTCCACAATTTTCATCTTACATGCAAATCTGATATACACAGAGTTTATAGCGAGAGATGGTAACATCAGTTTTCGTAACTTACTCAACAACAATCCAGCTGCACTAAATAAGCGCTCTACTGCTTCTGAGGACACGGGTACGGCCAAAACAATGTTCGCACTTGCTTTTATCGGTGGAAACCTATGTTAATTTTTCCAATAATTTAATGATTGTGAAGTTGGTTGCCGTTATTTTTGAAACATGGTTGACTTCATCCTCAAGGCATTTGTTTCTGGGGTCATCAGACTTAAGTGCTTTGTTTGGTGGATGATCAAAAAATAAGTCAAAATCACTTTTCGGCTTTTGTTCTACAATTCCTGCTACTTCACATGCAGCAGATGATTCAGAAGAAAGATTTAAATCTTTGATGAATGAAATAACAGTTGGAACAACAGACTTAGAAAAAACGATCCAATCATTGGCCCATTTATTGGTGTCCACATTCCCTTTCTTCTTAGTAACAACTGACTTAACCATGACTTCTATTTTGGCTTTAATGTCAACGCCAGTAAGGAATGCTGTAGTAACTGCCAGAGAACTGCCGCAATATGGCCAAAGTTTTTCTACAATAATTTTCTGAAAGTTCTGACAATATTTCTTCACCATGCTGCTGGAAGTTTCTTCGTCAATATCAACAATAATTTTGTACAACTGATAGTCTGGGAGGAAGTATAACAGCAAAACTAAATGAGATGTAGCACCATCAATTTCTAGTTTGTCACACACAAAAAGTTTTGAATTTCTCATGTATGTACAGCATTTCTTTAATCTGAGCAATATTCGGAATGTGGTTTAAGAATTCATCATCATCTTCATTAACTCTTTCTCTGCCATGCGCCCATACATCGCCACAATTAACCAACAGTGACGCCCGTGGGCCCTTTAATCACCACAGTTTAAACAGTGGTTTATTTTTCCCTTTTCTTATGTTCCATCAATTTTTAGTTAACTTCGGTAACTGAAAATTGAAACAGAAATATTTTGCAGTTTGAAACAGGCCGCTGACAACCATATTTGTCCTTAGAAAGCACTTGATTCTTGATTCGAAAAGATTGTATTGAGTCACTACACAGCCACATTATGTTTGTGTATCTATGGTAATATGATAGAGAAGAGAACACCCAGTCACTACACTGCCCCATTATTTTTGTACATCTATGACTAATATCTTTATGCAATGTATGTGTCTTTTCCCCACAAGTTCTATGGTTGCCAGTCAGTCTTTCATGCAACATGGAGTCAATGATGGTATGTCATTATCAGGACGAGATTAATCATCGCAGTTACACTATGCTGTTTACCCAGTCGTTAACGGACTTCGTTCAAACATGCCAGTAAGTAGTGCTAGAGTACCTCTACAGTTGACCATAACACCAACACACACTCACGCACGCATGCACGCACGAACGCTCGCGCACACACACACACACACACACACACATATATATATATATATATATATACACACACACACACACACACACATATATACACAGTGGAACCTCGCTTAACGAACACCTCGCATAACGAGTAATTCGCATAAAGAGCAAAATTAATTGTAAAAAAAAATGACTCGCTGAACGAGTGACGTTTCGCATAACGAGTGACGATGGGAGGGGAAGTCCCGGATTGTGCGCCTGCAACAGCAAGGGTCGGAATCTTGCTTGTTATGGACAACGCTCCTGCCCATCCTCCAGGACTACAAGATGACCTTCTTGAAGAATTTAAATTCATCAAGATCCAGTTTCTGCCTCCCAACACTACTCCGTTACTACAGCCTATGGATCAGCAGGTTATTTCTAACTTTAAGAAGCTCTACACTAAAGCGCTCTTCGAGCGTTGTTTTGAGGTGACTGAAGGGACCAATCTCACTCTCAGAGAGTTTTGGAAATATCACTTCCACATCGTTGCTTGCCTCAAGATGATCGAAAAGGCGTGGGAAGGGGTTACCAAGAGAACCCTCACTTCTGCTTGGAAGAAGCTTTATCCGGAGAGCGTTGTTCGAATGTGACTTTGAGGGGTTTTAGACAGTACCCTGTGGAGCTTTTAGTCAACGAGATTGTGTCTTTGGCCAAGATCATGAGACCGGAGGGGGATAACAAAGATATCGATGAGCTTGTGGAAGAGCATAGCCAAGAGCTGACCACTGAAATTACATTGTATCTCACAGCAAGAAATTGTGGAGGAGATTTTGTCCGAGGAGGAGAAGAAGGTAACAGCAAACCAACAATCTTCTGGCGCAATAAGACAAATGCTGAAAGCATGGGAAACTGTTGCATCGCACATTGAGAACCATCACCCTAATTAGGCAGTGGCTATGAGAGCTACTAATCTATTTAATGATAATGCTGTGTCGCATTTCCACCAAATTCTGAAGCTTCGGCAAAAACAAATTTCTCTAGACAGCTTTCTATTAAAATAGAATTAGGTATGTATTATAAATTGTAAATTAATTATTTCAATTTTTCCCCCTACAAATTGAATTCTCATTCCAGGTTCGTTCATTCCGCAATAGATGGGGAAGATTAATCACGCTACTTAACAATGTATATATAATTTTCTTTGAATAAACGTTATACAAAATATTTTGAGTATTTTTTCGGCATTGAACGCATTATCGTATTTTACGTTAATGTGTATGGGGAAAACTATTTCGCTTAACGAGTATTTCCATTTACGAGTAAGGTTCTGGAACGAATTATGCTCGTTGAGCGAGGTTCCACTGTGTGTGTGTGTGTGTGTGTGTGTGTGTGTGTGTGTGTGTGTGTGTGTGTGTGTGTGGTGTGTGTGTGTGTGTGTGTGTGTACACACACACACACACACACATATATATATATATATATATATATATATATATATATATATATAATATATATATATATATATATATATGCAAATCCACTGCAGCCAAAATTCATTGTGAAAACGGCACTTGATTGTTTGACATAAGCAAGAGCCGTGCATAATTCAGGAATCTAATGAACTGTGTTAAGACTAGCTGTTACTGCAGCTGCTGATGCTTCTTTCTTCTTCTGTTTCTTCTTCTTTCGTTTGCCTGACATTGATTGCTTAAATCTGCAATGTTGTTGTATAAAGTTGATCTGTGTGCAATGAGAAGTGACAAGAAATACAAGACAATTTCAACATAGAAGAAAAGAACAGATTTGAAATATTGTCTGATCTAAAGATCCCATTTCAAGATGTGGATGATCGATGAGAAATGTTGAAGAATTCATTCAGTTTAGCTGCGGAAACAACTATTCCAAAATTACAGAAAGTGGGTCGTAAGAAATGGATGACTGGAGAAATTTTACAACTAATGGAAACAATAATACACAACAAAGATAATCCTGACAAATATGAAGAGATTCACAGAAAAGTCAGAACATTATGTAAGGAGGCAAAAGAAGCATGGCTCGAGTAAAATTGCATAGAAATAGAAAAGCAACACAACAGTAAAAATACCAAATAATGCACAAAAGAATTAGGGACCTTACTAATAAAGAACACGTATATCAACAGGCTGCCTAAAACAAAAGATGGGAAAATCGTGCTAGAAAAAGATCATATTTTACATGTCTGATCAGATTATGTGAAAAACCTTATGATGATAAAAGAGAAGAACAGTGTGATATTTGAAATAATAATGAAAGACCATAAATTTTGCAGATGAAGGTTCAGAATGCTCTTAACCATAATTTGCAAACTGGCAAGACCCCGGCTAAGAAAACATCACAACAGAAATGATCAATGCCTTAGAAGAATATGGAATAGACCAAGTCAACATACTGCTGAAAACAATATATTATACCGGAGATATACCTCCTGAATTAAGTAATTATATATTTATTGCAATCCCAAAGAAATCAGGAGTCTTGGAATGTGATAAACATCGAACAATTAGTATAATGAGCCACATTACGAAGATTTTGCTAAGAATTATCATGCAAAGAGTTAAGAAAAAAATACAACCCGAAATAGGAGAAGAACAATGTGGGTTTGTAGAAGGTAAATGTACAATTAATGCTGTGTAGACTACTGAACATAAAACATGCCCAGGAATCACGAAGAGCCAAATATTGGGGATGACTGCCACGTCCTGTAAAGGACATGCAACTAAATTTAATATGCTGAGAACATTAACTGAACATTCTATAGAAGTAAACGAAGACCTACATCTTTGCTTTATTGACTACACAAAGGTTTTTGATAAAGTAAGAAATATCAACATGATAAAGATGCTTGCCGATCTACAAATTGATGGGAAAGACCTTAGACTTGTAAAAACGTATATTGGAAACAACAAGCTGCCATAAAGACAGATAATAAAGTAGGTCAATATCAGCCTATTAAAGAGAGATGCGAGACAGGGATGTGTAATGTCTCCAGATCTGTTTTCCATGAACTGTGAAATTATTTTCAGAAATGTAGAAAATATTAAAGGAATTATCATTGGGGGACGTAACATCAATACCATTAGATATGCAGATGATACAGTATTGATTGTAGACAATGAGCAGGATCTGCAACATTTAGTAGATGTGATTGTTGCACACAATGAACAACTAAGGTTATAATTAAATTGTAAGAAGGCACAGATTATGGTCGTCACTAGGAAGAAGAAAATACCGCAATGTAATGTACAAGTAAATGAGCATATTCTTAAACAAGTGAATCTGTTCAGTTGTCTCGGAACAATCATAACATCTGATGGGAGATGCTTGAAGAGATTAGAACAAGAATCGCTTTGGCAAAGGAAGGCTTTTTCAAGATGAAGATGAAAAACATACTGACCAATAACAATATGTCAGTTGCAACGAGAAAAAGCGTGTTGAGATGCTACATAGAATCTGTACTTTTGTATGAAGCGTGGACAATGAGCAGTCAAACTGAAAAACATCTGATGGCTGTGGAAATGTGGTTTCTGAGGAAAATGCAAAGAATACCAAGGACAGACAGAAAAACCAATGAACAAGTCCTTCCTGAAACAGATGAAGATCGTATACTGATTAGAGTCATTAGACGTAGACAGTCAAAAATTTAAGGGAATGTTATGAGAAGAAATAACTTGGAGAACTTGGTGACAACTGGCAAGATCGAAGGGAAGAGACCAAGGGGAAGACCGAGAAGTAAATACCTGGATGGCTTGGCCGCATGGCATGGTCGAGACAGGAACACAGAGCTGATCCACGACTATGGTGATCGAGTGATATGGCAAAACATGACCGCCCACGCTTATCGGCATGGCACATGATGAATGGAGACGTTGATAATCTAGTTAAATGAGAATTAAATACTTGTAATTGGTTTGTTTCTGAGGAAAAATTCAAAGAATACCATGGACCTACAGAAAAACCAATGACGGAGTCCTACTAGAAACAAATGAAAATCGTACACTGATTAGAGAAATTAGACGTAGACAGTCAACATTGTTTGGTAACGTTATGAGAAGAAATAAATTGGGGAACTTGATGACAGTTGACAACGTCGAGGGGAAGAGAACAAGAAATAGGCAAAGAAGTAAATACCTGGATGGCTTGGCCACGTGGTATGGTCGAGACAAGAACACAGAGCTGATCCATGACTCTGGTGATCAAGTGAGATTGCGAATCATGACCGCCCACACTTATCAGCCTAGCACATGATGAATAAATATAGTTGAGACTAACAAATGCTAGTGCAAAGAACGCCATAGATTTGAATACATAAAAAGATTATGCACTCGTCTATTTGACAGAACGCTATAGACATGATTACATAATAAGATATGCACTCGTCTATTCGACAGAACGCCATAGACATGATTACATAATAAGATATGCACTCGTCTATTCGACAGAACGCCATAGATGTTATTACATAATAAGATATGCACTCGTCTATTCGACAGAACGCTATAGACATGATTACATAATAAGATATGCACTCATCTATTCGACAGAACGCCATAGACATGATTACATAATAAGATACGCACGCGTCTATTCGACAGAACGCAATAGATGTGATTACGTAGTAAGATATGCACGTGTCTCTTCGACAGCAAGCCATAGATGTTATTACATAATAAGATATGCATGCGTCTATTCGACAGTACGCCATAGATGTTATTACATAATAAAATATGCACGCGTCTATTCGACAGAACGCTATAGACATGATTACATAATAAGATACGCACGCGTCTATTCGACAGAAAACAGAAGCATTTCCTGGGCTGTGCCTACAGGAGTGAGCACACTGTGGGCTGTAGTTATAGGAACTTGGTGACGCTGCACTCCCTCAACAGCACTCACCACGCGGTGTGTGGCAACAACTTGGCAGGTACTGCACTCATCCACCGTGTCATTGACTGTGTGAATGTGGTCTTGTGTGTGTGTGTGTGTGTGTGTGTGTGTGTGTGTGTGTGAGTGAGTGTGGCAACAACGTGGCAGGTATGTAACCATCCACTATGTCTAAACTATGTAAGTGTGGGTGTGTGTGCGTGTTTGTTTGTGTGTGTGGGGGGGGGGGGGGGGGCTCTCTTCCATTGAAAACCTTAAATATTTTTTAAAAAAATATATTCTGAAAAAGTACAGAACATATGTATCATTGTTTGGTGTAGTCATCACTGCGTTCAATGCAAGTCTTCCAGCGCCGATAAAGTGCTTGGATTCCTGTACAAACAAATGCTCTTGGGTCACCACTCGGTGTGATTGACCCGTTGTGAACAGTCTGTCACAGAAGTCACACCGTTTAGAAACTTCCTACTCCACTCATACACTTGCTGGGCTTGACAGGCATGCATCACGATACAGGACCTTCATTCGCCGATGAATTTCTATCGTTTTCACCCCTTCACTGATCACAAAACGGATAACAGAACGCTTCACCTCTTTGGTGCATGTTAAAAGTGGGATGGCCAACTTTGAACTGTCCTTATGATGTCATCGTATTCGTTTGCACCGTGATGTCACGTGCTTAAATACTCGTGTATTTTCTATTCTCCTAAACAACAATAATGATAAGTTACAAGACAATGTCATGGTTATTGTAATTTTCATCACTCTTTTAAAGTTTTTATTTGAATTCCCGCGTTTGTGGCAACAACTAGGCAGGTATGCATCCATCACTGTGTCATGGACTGTGTGTGTGTGTGTGTGTGTGTGTGTGTGTGTGTTTGTGTGGTTGTGTGTGTGTGTGTGGCAACAACTTGGCAGGTATACATCCATCCACTGTGTCATGCATCCACTGTGTCATGGACTGTGTGAGTGTGTGTGTGTGTGTGTGTGTGTGTGTGTGTGTGTGTGTGTGTGTGAATGTCTGGGTGTGTTAGTGTGGTTGTGTGTGTATGTGGCAACAACTAGGTAGGTATGCATCCACTCACTGTGTCATGGACTGTGTGTGAGTGTGTATGTTAGTGTGGTTGTGTGTGTGTGTGTGTGTGTGAGTGTAAGTGTGTGTGTTAGTGTGGTTGTGTGTGTTCGTGCAAGTGTGTGTGCGCGTGCTCGTCTGTGGCACCAACGTAGCAGGTACTACATCCATCAATGAACTGTGTTTGTATTTGTGTGTGTGAATGTGTGTAAGGATTTTATATACTCGTATGTTTGTGTGTGTGTGTGTGTTCGTGTTCGCGTGTGTATGAGTGTTCGTGTACGTGTGTGTATGTGTATATTGTATATGTGTGTACGTATGTGTTTATGTGTGTATGTATGCACTTGTGTACGTATAAGTGTATGTGTGTACTTGTGTATGTATAAGTGTATGTGAGTATATGTACGCGTGTTTGTGTGTGTGACAAAAACTTAGTAAGCATTCATCCATTCTGTCATGGAAAGTGTGTGTGTGTGTGTGCGCGCGCGCTTTTGTGTGTGGTACTACATTAATCCATGTTGGCATGCGATGTGTATGTTCTTCTTCCACGTTCTTCGTCATCTTCTTAGTCTTCTTCTTTCATCCTTTATTTATCCTTCAATTGGTACACAGGTCTTCAAGCAAATCACTCCAAGCGCCCCTATCATCAGCTATCCCATACAACTCACTCCAAGCGCCCCTATCATCAGCTATCCCATACAACTCACTCCAAGCGCCCCTATCTTTAGCTATCTCATACAACTCAATCCAAGCACCTCTATTATCAGCTATCCCATACAACTAACTTCAAGCGTCCCTATCATCAGCTATAACATACAGCTCACCCCAAGCGCCCCTATCATAAGCTATCACATACAACTCACCCCAAGCGCCCCTATCATCAGCTACCACATACAACTCACTCACTCCAAATGCCCGTATAATCAGCTACCACATACAACTCACTCACTCCAAATGCCCGTATAATTAGCTATCCCATACAACTCACTCACTCCAAATGCCCGTATAATTAGCTATCCCATACAACTCACTCACTCCAAATGCCCGTATAATTAGCTATCCCATACAACTCACTCACTCCAAATGCCCGTATAATTAGCTATCCCATACAACTCACTCACTCCAAATGCCCGTATAATTAGCTATCCCATACAACTCACTCACTCCAAGCGCCCGTATAATTAGCTATCCCATACAACTCACTCACTCCAAGCGCCCGTATAATTAGCTATCCCATACAACTCACTCACTCCAAGCGCCCGTCTAATTAGCTATCCCATACAACTCACTCACTCCAAATGCCCGTATAATTAGCTATCCCATACAACTCACTCACTCCAAATGCCGTATAATTAGCTATCCCATACAACTCGCTCACTCCAAATGCCCGTATAATTAGCTATCCCATACAACTCACTCACTCCAAATGCCCGTATAATTAGCTATCCCATACAACTCACTCACTCCAAATGCCCGTATAATTAGCTATCCCATACAACTCACTCCCTCCAAATGCCCGTATAATTAGCTATCCCATACAACTCACTCACTCCAAATGCCCGTATAATTAGCTATCCCATACAACTCACTCACTCCAAATGCCCGTATAATTAGCTATCCCATACAACTCACTCACTCCAAATGCCCGTATAATTAGCTATCCCATACAACTCACTCACTCCAAATGCCCGTATAATTAGCTATCCCATACAACTCACTCACTCCAAATGCCCGTATAATTAGCTATCCCATACAACTCACTCACTCCAAATGCCCGTATAATTAGCTACCACATACAACTCACTCACTCCAAGCGCCCCTATCATTAGCTACCACATACAACTCACTCCAAATGCCCGTATAATTAGCTACCACATACAACTCACTCACTCCAAGCGCCCCTATCATTAGCTACCACATACAACTCACTCCAAATGCCCGTATAATTAGCTACCACATACAACTCACTCACTCCAAGCGCCCCTATCATTAGCTACCACATACAACTCACTCACTCCAAGCGTCCCTATCATTAGCTACCACATACAACTCACTCACTCCAAGCGCCCCTATCATTAGCTACCACATACAACTCACTCACTCCAAGCGCCCCTATCATTAGCTACCACATACAACTCACTCACTCCAAGCGCCCCTATCATTAGCTACCACATACAACTCACTCACTCCAAGCGCCGCTATCATTGGCTACCACATACAACTCACTCACTCCAAGCGCCCCTATCATTAGCTACCACATACAACTCACTCACTCCAAGCGCCCCTATCATTAGCTACCACATACAACTCACTCACTCCAAGCGCCCCTATCATTAGCTACCACATACAACTCACTCACTCCAAGCGCCCCTATCATTAGCTACCACATACAACTCACTCACTCCAAGCGCCCCTATCATCAGATATCCCATACAACTCACTCCAAGCGTCCCTATCATCAGCTATCCCATACAACCACTCCTAGCACACCTATCATTAGCTTTCAAATAAACTCACTCCAAACGCCCTTATCATGAGCTATTGCATAAAACACACTCCAAGCGCCCCTATCATTAGCTATCTCATAAAACCCACACCAAGCGCCCCTACCATCAGCTATTCCATACAACTCACTCACTCCCATACAACTTACTCTAAATGCCCCTATATTCATCTATCCCAAACAACTCACTCACTCCAAGCGCCCCTATCATCAGCTATCCCATAAACTCACTCAAAGCGCCCCTGTCATCAGCTATCCAATACAACTCACTCCAAGCGCCCCTATCATCAGCTACCCCATACAACTCACTCCAAGCGCCCCTACCATTAGCTATCGCATTACAACTCACTCCAAGCACCCCTATCATTAGCAATCCCATGCAACCCACTTCAAGCGCCCCTATCATTAGCCACCCCATACAACTGACTCCATGTCCTTCCCTTATTATTAATTTCTGTTTATGCTTCTCTTCTGAGCGAGTTTTACTTTCTTCTCCTACTTTTTCTTTAGCCCTGCGGGTTCCAAAGGTCTTTCTAGTTATACTACTCTCAGATTTTCTCAATGTATGTCTAGCTTTTTCCATGATCTTCACGTTGGTGATTCTGTCATAACAGTTTATTCCTTCTACTTTGCATAGGCAGCAATTAGTAAATGTTGGAAGTTTATTTGTAATCGTTTTGATTGTTCTCCGTGTTTCTGATCCATACAGTAGTTACTGTCATAACTGTGTCTATCATTTACTGCTTATATAGTACCTTGCGGTTTATGGCAGTGGGGTCTTGAGCCTTAGGAATTAAAGCCGCATGACTAGTGCAGTCGTCGTGAAGTGCGCAGGTTAGAGTTTTCTTTTTGCCCCCGACAGAAAAAATATCCACACCTTACATCGAGATTCTTTTTTCAGAGAAATCCGTTGAATTTCATTTCTGGCAATACATATTGTCTTAACATAAAGTAGTGCTCATTTAATATTTGAAATGAATATTCTAAGTCATGTGCTCAGTTTAATTTCGTTTGACTTCCACACATTTCCTAGTGCTACGAAAGTTTTTCAAACCTGTGCTCATATATCTTTATCTGTTCCACCCAAGTTTGTCTACAACCTATTTGAATAGGTGTATGATTCCGTCTCTTGAAGTGAGCTTTCACCAAGGAAAACCAAATTATCATTTATTTGATTATAGTTTTCATCATCTTTGTCTTTGCCCTATTAATGTTTAACCAAAAGTCTTGTGACGTTCACCAACTCTTCTGTCCATTGTGGAATCGTTCCACACAAGTATGAAGGGTATAATCAAGTTTGATGGTGCAACTTAAGAAGAGTTTTAAATCAAGAGTGGAGTTAAGCAAGGTTTTGTACTAGCTCCCACCCTCTTTGGAATATACTTTTCACTTCTACTAAAATATGCCTTTCGTAATCAGGATGGTGGTATATACATTCACTCACTCTCCTCAGATGGCGGCCTCTACAATGCTCAGAGATTGATGGCCAAGACAAAATTAGGAGGGTACTGATCAAAGAGTTGCTTTTTTGCAGATGATGCTGCAGTTACGACCCACTCTGAGGAAGAATTACAACGTCTACTATCTGCATTATCCAATGCTTGTTCTGAATTTGGTTTCTTCTTCTTCTTTGCGTTCATCCGGAGTGTTTTTTCAGATGTGATTGCGGTGTGTCTAGTTAGGCACCCTTGGATCGAAACCCTTAGGCCAACACATCCGGCTTTTAGCGTGCATTTTTGACCAGGTTAGCATTCCTGGGAGACTCTCACTTTTGTGGTACTGTCCACCTCCCAGCTGGTAAAGTTGGAAGAGTCGGAGACTGCACGGTCATCCCTCAAATGAAGGCAGGGACAGTCCATAGCATTTTCCGCCATCCTGGGTGGCTTCCATAATTGCAGGGCCGGCACATAGCGCCCTGGTACTGGGCACACAGAGGGAATCGTCACGTCCTGCTCATGGCTGCTTTAATTCCTCACTTCAATATATTGGGCATTTCGTTCACCCCGAGCCTTTCCCGCACAAACCAAGCTGGTCTGCAGTCAGTATCCACTAAGCGAGTTTTTCGGACATGTGCTTGTCGTTGTGTCCGTCAGAGCTGTTCCAGACACGTCGGACATTCGGAAACTACCTAGTCAGAGCTGTTCCGAACAAGAGCGGCATTCGGAAACTAGGTAGTCAGAGCTGTTCCTAGCACAAGAGACAATCGGACGAGACAATTCACTCGGACGTAATTGCGTAGTGTCAATTTTTAGTTTGCCACCCGTAGGACGACACTTCCGACTTCCGGCGGGCATTTTTTAATGAGGTTAGCCTTCCTCTGGTTTCGTAGCACGTAAGACTGTTGTGATGTCGCCAACATCTCAGCTGGTCAAGATAGAACGATCAGCGACATCGAGGTCGGCCCTCAAGGGAAGGCAGGGGCAGACCTTGGGCATTCCCTTGCTATCCAAGGAGGCTTCCATAATTGCAGAGCCGGCACATATTGCTCTGAGACTGGGCTCACCCGAGGAGTTGCCACGTCCTGCTCATGGCTGCTTTAGTTCCTCACTTCCATGTGTTGGGCAACCCGTTTGCCACTGATCGCTCAAACACACACCAGGAGCGGTCAGACTGCGAGCGACATCCACTCGGTAAGCTTTTTATTTTGACTTCAGACCACGCAATAGGTCCGCTCGCCGTGCGTTCCATTTTGCGTCATTGAGACGTTCTTCCACTTTTGTCTATACTCTCTGTGAGCTGGATACAGACAGTTTTCGTAGCCATTTCCTTCGACTGGGGCACTTTTCTGACTTTTCGTACTCGCTCACCAGGTAGGCTACATGTGCTGCCGGCTCAGCACCTTACCTTCGTGCAGCAGTGGACGAGAAACGGCCTGGCCCTCTCATCCGGGAATCTCTCATATTCCCCAGCTGAGAGCCTTCGAACATGTAATAGAACTGAGCATGTAGCTTGCTCAGTATCACGCTTCTATTTTTCGGTAGGCGGGTATCGGCCTGGCTCTCAGATGTGAGGGTTTGTGGCTTAGAGGCGTTCAGCCACAGCCCTCGACAGGGAGCCTTAAGAGTTTTGTCCGGACCAAAAGCGTCTGCCTTCGTGCCTTCGTGCACCTTTTTAAGCTTTTGACTGCTATCCTCAGTCACCTGCAGAGCAGCAGGTTGTGTCTCTCTTAGTCTGGTCCCTATCCCATATGCTGTCCGATATGTAGTTTTTTCACCCATCGGCAAGCACATGGGGTCGATGGGACACGCAAGCTCCCCCACCACGGCAAGGTGGAGACACATCGGGGGAGGAATTTGGTTTAACAATTAGGAAAACGAAGACACAGATTATGTCACAAGATGCACACGGGGTACCATCAATCTTTATTGACGAGGTCGAACTAGAGATAGTAGACCACTATCTAGGATCAGAGGTAAATAGCAAATTATCCCTAGATTTGGAAATCAACATCAGGATTGGTAAGGCAGCAACAACAATGAACATGTTAGCAAAAAGAGTCTGGGAGAACAGGAAGCTTACTGCCAAAACAAAAGCCTTGTCTATCAAGTCCTGTGTCCTTAGTACTCTTCTTTATGGCAGTGAAGCCTGGGCAACTTACTCACACCAAGAGAAACGTTTAAACAGCTTTCATATGCGGTGTCTGCGAAGAATACTTGGTATTAAGTGGCAAGACAAAATCACAAATACTGAAGTATTGGAAAGATCAGGTTGTGTGACGGTTTATTCCATGCTCAGTCTTCGTAGACTTAGATGGATAGGACATGTTAGGGGGATGGATGATGGTAGAATACCAAAGGACATCATTTTTGGTGAATTACAGATGGGTAAGAAATCTCAGGGTCGGCCTCTACTACGATACAAAGATGTGTATAAGCTGGACATGATGGATACATGCATTGATAATGTACATTGGGAGCAAGTTGCCGCTGAACGTCTTGCATGGAGGGCAAATATCAGAAATGGAATAAGACAAAGGAGAAAATTATTGCAGATAAGTCACACACCGAGCGTGTGAGACATAAGACGGTGCATGATGGTGGAAATAACCTTGTGTTCACATGCATCCACTGTGGACGAACATTTACAGCACGAGTTGGCCTTATCAGTCACATTCGCTACCACCATGGGTTGTAGTTATGCCTTTTTGAAGCACAAACTATCGTCTGCCAAGATTGCAAGGTACCAATGAATGATTGTCTTAGCGGAAACAATATTTTGCTACCTAATAATTGTTGTTACCTTATAAAGTAGAACAAAGTGACGGTGCGCGATATCATTGTAACAATGGGTCAAGCCACCTGTCTCGCGCTACGAAGGTTTTTGGTTCGTACCCAAACTCCGTCATTTGGTTTACCAGTTAAATTTTTTCTTGACTCCTGGGGGTCATCGCTGGATCTTCGGAGTTCGTGCTCTATGCGACGATTTAGGCTTGCCTGTCTTCTGAAAGAAGACAGATCCATACGGGATAGAATCCAGTGCAATGAAATCGATCCTTTGCCATTTAAAAAAAAAAAAAAAAAAAAAAACTAAAGTAATATTTGTTTTTCTTTAAAGTTTATGTTTGCTGCTAAATTAATATTTTTTTTTTTCATTACGACATAATATTACCGACTCAAAAACAATAATGCTGGACTTTTGCTAGGATTTCATATTTCCATCTCTACTCATAGGCTACCTCAATACAACTACAATCTCGTGGTCTTTTCTCACTATATATAATTTCGATTTTCAGCGTATAACAGAAGTAGACCATGCATTCTACAAACTAAAGAGAGCATACTCGAATGCCTTCGTCCCTTCTGGAAAGCAAGAGAAAGAGATGAGCGCTGCCAGTAAGTCTTATATTAACTTATACACAAACATACATGCATTGCTGTCACTTATAAGACCACGGGAGCTATGATAGTGCAGTAGTTAGTGCATTTAGATACCAGCATAGTAGCCCATCGTTTGATTTCAGATTCTGGTATTGGCCCAGCCTTGCATAATTTATACCGAAGATTTATGTTGCGACGTCACATCAACAGGTGAAATACGTTGCTCTGTTTCGTCAAGCCCGTGGCTCAGTACATCCGACACGACCAGCATTTGTTCGGGTGTGCTTTCCCTAGCCTGTGGCTGTCCCCAGTCTACACACAAGGCAGCAGGTTTATGCCTCCCTTCGTCTGGTCCCTATCCCTTGACCTGTCCGACATGGGAGACCCTACCAGAGCTGTGCCACCGTCTGCATAGCTCTTGAGATCATTGGAACATACAAGCTGATCTACCGCGAAGAGATGGATGCACAGCAGAGGAGAGCTTTGTGTTGGGAAGTAAAGACGATTGGCGTAATACCGGACACATATTTCCCATCGTGTGTCGTTCGACCATGGAAAATATGGGTCTAGATAACTATAACAACAAAGGGCATTATTGATATTGCATGGGTTTCAAACAAAACAGTGAGAATTAGAAGATACACAGACAAGAAAGGACACGTATAAATGCACCCGACAACTAAGCAATTTCTTCCCAAACGATCCCATCGTGTTGCTTAAATAAGCAGAGAGGGATATTTAACTGATTATTCCCAAATGATTTATATCGTGTTACTTAGATAAGCAGAGAGGGATATTTAACTGATTATTCCCTATGGACTCTGTAGACGACTGGGTCTAAAAATATTGATAGCCAGGTCTAGAAGGTCATTACCATTTTTTAAACATTTTGTCTAATGTTTTTTTTTTTAATTACAAAACCAAAAAAAAAAAAAAAAAGAAGGGGGGGGGGGGTACTTATTAGGAGCGGTAGCTGCCCACCTGCCATGGGGAAAGCTGATCCCCTAGCCAGTCCGCCACTGCTTTGGAACATTGCGTTCGAGCCTGTTGACGCCGAAATGCGTAACACCTGTGGAGGATGCATGACTAAACCAGAACTAATACCAGCTAGTTCGTGTGTACTGTCCTGAATCATGAACTGGTTACATCCTAATATGACTCTCCGCAGATATGAAGTCCTAGCACCGGAACTGTCCATCTCGCTGGTTTACGAACTTAGAGAGAGACAGAAGAGCTCTATAACACAGTCTGTGTGGAGATGGTACTTTGGTAGCGGGTAGGGCGACAAATCTCTGCTTGAACTCACTCAGTCCGTTCCGTGGGGTTTCAACGAATTGAATATGAATACATGGGACTAGATACTTAAGGCTCAGTTTTCTAACCAACCATCTAATTCTATGGAATCTAACCAACCGTCTAATTCTGTGGTATCTTACCAACCATCTAATTCTATGGAATCTAATCTACTATCTAAGTCTATGGAATCTAACCAACCATCTACTTCTATGGAATCTAATCTACTATCTAAGTCTATGGAATCTAACCAACCGTCTAATTCTGTGGTATCTTACCAACCATCGAATTCTATGGAATCTAATCTACTATCTAAGTCTATGGAATCTAACCAACCATGTACTTCTATGGAATCTAATCTACTATCTAAGTCTATGGAATCTAACCAACCATCTAATTCTGTGGTATCTTACCAACCGTCTACTTCTATGGAATCTAATCTACTATCTAAGTCTATGGAATCTAACCAACCATCTACTTCTTTGGAATCTAACCAACCATCTAATTCTATGGAATCTAACCAACCATCTAATTCTGTGGTATCTTACCAACCATCTAATTCTATGGAATCTAATCTACTATCGAAGTCTATGGAATCTAACCAACCATCTACTTTTATGGAATCAAACCAACCATCTAATTCTGTGGTATCTTACCAACCATCTAATTCTATGGAATCTAATCTACTATCTAAGTCTATGGAATCTAACCAACCATCTACTTCTTTGGAATCTAACCAACCATCTAATTCTATGGAATATAACCAACCATCTAATTCTGTGGTATCTTACCAACCATCTAATTCTATGGAATCTAATCTACCGTCTAATTCTATGGTATTTATCCAACCATCTAAGTCTATGAAATCTAAGCTACCATCTAAGTCTATGGAATCTAACCAACCATCTACTTTTATGGAATCTAACCAACCATCTACTTTTATGGAATCTAACCAATCATCTAATTCTATGGAATCTAACCAACCATCTACTTTTATGGAATCTAACCAACCATCTAATTCTGTGGTATCTTACCAACCATCTAATTCTATGGAATCTAATCTACCATCTAATTCTATGGTATTTATCCAACCATGTAAGTCTATGGAATCTAAGCTACCATCTAAGTCTATGGAATCTAACCAACCATCTAATTCTATGGAATCTAACCAACCATCTACTTGTATGGAATCTAACCAACCATCTAATTCTATGGAATCTAACCAACCATCTACTTTTATGGAATCTAACCAACCATCTAATTCTGTGGTATCTTACTGTCACAGCGTAATTAAATGTAGACGCTACAGACTGAACCGACAGGGCAGGTATAGCAGGCAGACAGGCAGTTGACAGGGACTGGCTTGTACGACAGGTAGGATAGTACTAAGACAGGTCACAACTGTTGACAAATAGCGAGAGGTCAGAGACAGTTAGCCGCAACGCAGAGCAGACTTGAGAGTCACGGACCATAGACAGAGGTCAGGACATAAGGATAGATCGTACTTGACTAGCGACAGGGACAAACGTGAATGCAAGTGGACCGAGTGAATTGAGCTGAGTGACTGAAAGATGACAGGCGTACTCTAATTGAATGCGACAGAGATGAATTGTGTGCAGCCTGGATGCAGTGATAGATAGCGTACAAGCGTGAACGTGTACATACTTTTTGTATCATTTTTATATGGTGTACCGACACAATGGTGTTGATTCGGTACCCTGTTTGTTAACGAGCAAGTGAGGTGATTCGCGAGCTGACGTTTCTAAATAAACGTTTACCATTAAGACGGAATTAAATCCCGCCTCTGTGTGAGTTCATTGGTGTGTGAAAGAACATAATATAGGACACTTACCAACCATCGAATTCTATGGAATGTAACCTACCATCTAAGTCTATGGAATCTAACCAACCATCTAATTATATGGAATGAAAATATAAAATAACACAAAAGACTTGAGTACCTTAACAACATTCAGCCGATGGTAATCACCTTCCACTTCAGAAACTTGATCTCCGCGCAAATGTTTCGAACAATTTACAGAGTATCTCTTTACGAGGAAGAGAAATCGACAACTTATAATGCCACTCAGGAGGTCAGCATGGCCGATGGATAAGAACGCGTGTTATTAAACAGCCGGTGTGCTGATGCCGAGGTAAGGGGTTCAACCCCTACATGGGCAGTTGAACTAAAAGGCTGACCTCTCGTCCTTGGCTTGGGGACGTAAATTACAAGTACCTTGGAAGTCGGAGTTAGTTCACCTGATGGCAAGGGAAACTGTTAATAGCACTGCTAGAAGCAGTGTGTGTGGACTACGTTTGAGTTCACAGCGAGCAAGTGCAAAAACAAGTGACTCTGGATTCCCACACATAGCAACCTCTCGCGGGATGAGAGGGTCGATAAGCTCTGCTAAATCTGGAGCCGTGAAACAAGGCAGGGACAGGCCTTGGAGTATGAAACAGCCCAACACATTCTCAAACAAAATACAAGTGAAGAATGGATGGTCAGGTAAGCAAATGGAAAGGAAACACCAAACAATTTCAATGACAGCAATGATGGATTTAACAGAAAACACAAGAATCTAATTTACCACACCATGTATATCTTGAGAACATTAACATAAAGAATGACTGTCACGAATAGCGATGTATATAAATACGCGGGCGAGTCAATAAGTAAGTCACACAGTTCTGTGGTATGGCAGGTAAATGTAATTGGTGTTTTCTACAGGCGTCATTAAGGGACAGCAACATCGAACTTTATATTCCCGTTCGTCGGGTGGCGCTAGGTGTCACATGCGCATGCGCAGCGCATAAAGAAATGGCGACTGTACTTACGGAGTGTACAACCAAAGAGTAACGTTTTGTGCGTGTTTTTTTTTTTTGGGGGGGGGGGGAGGCCTGTCTGCAAAGGACATTCATAAGTAAATGCTTCCTGTTTATGCTGACTACTAGCCCAAATCAAAGCGTGCTTCAGTGCAATGGAAACATCCTTCTTCGCCTTGTGTCCAAAAATTCAAGGTTACGCCATCAGCAGGGAAGGTTATGCTGACAGTGTTCTGAGATTGTCAAGGCGTGCTTTTAACTAATTTCAAGAAGAAAGGTGGCAATGTGAATTCTGAATAGTTCTGTGAAGTTTTATCGATGCTTTATTGTGCAATTCGAAGAAAACGTCCAAGACTGCTGACTAGAGGAGTTTCGCTTCTTCATGACAATGCCAGACCATATACGGCTCGATTATCTCAGGAGAAAATTAACCAACAAAGGTGGGAAGTTCTGGAATATCTACCTTACAGCCCCGACTTAGCCCCTAGCGATTTCCACCTTTTTGGTCCACTGAAGACCCACCTCGGCAGTAGACATTTCGCGAATGACGCCAAAGTTGAATGTGAAGTGGAAACGAGGTTTAGAGAACAGAGCACGCAGTTCTATGCAGCAGGTTTGGGAGGACTGATAAAACGATGGGATAAGTGCATCAATGTTGATGTAAATTATGTTGAGAAATAAAGTGACAATGCAAATAATAAATAAACACTGAGGAATTTTCACAAGATGCAGTACGAAGAAATTATTAGGATGTTGGACTTTAAACATTGATGGAAAATATTTGAGAGTAATAAATAGCGTGTTTAGGCAACAAAGAGCAGCCATAAGAACCGATAAGCCATTCTGGAACGTTTCAACACATTTAAACAAGGTATTAGACAGCATTGTGTACTATCAGCCGATCAGTTCAGTTTGTACAGCGAAATAATAGTGAGATACACTACATGCCAGGAGTATCAGTTGGTGTGCAAAATGTAAACAACCTGCGTTATGTTGATGATATGGTTTTGGTCGCTGAAAATGAAACAATATATGAAAGTTACAATATATGATAGAGATAACTGCAACAGAAAGTTAAAACAAAGGACTTTGAAAACAGAAAAGCAGAAGTAATGGTCATTACAAAGACAAGATGGCATGCTACATCAAAGTGACTGGAACGAATCTGAAATAAGTCAATATAGTTAATTACTTAGGTACTTTAATAACAACGGCTGGGAGATGTATAAGGGAAGTTCAATGCAGAATAGCCAAAGCATAGGTCGCATGTCACAGGATGAAGAATATTCTCTGTAATTTATCTGTGTCAATCTAGGTGGGGAAAAGAGTTCTTAAGCGCTATATTGAGCCAATCCTGATGAATCGTGGATAATTAGCAGAAAAGCGAGGGAATTATATGAAAACACATGGAGATGTGGTTGAATACAAGAATGATGAGAACACCGTGGACGGATAGAACAAAGTAATGAAGATATATTTAAAGATATCAACTCACAAACAGAACTGATTACTCGCATCACAAGAAGAAAACCCACATTCTTTGGGCACGTCATTAGAAAAGTAAAGCCGGAGTATACCGTTACAAAGAGAAATTTAATTAGGCAGTCAGTCAGTCAGTCAGTCAGTCAGTCAGTCAGTCAGTCAGTCGACAGATCATCATCATTGCACATCGAACCATTCAGTCCATAAGTACTCGGATCCCCTCAGCACATCCCGCAGCGTCTAGCGGTTAACGACACCAGTTCTGTGTTGGTTTATCAGTCTTTATTGGCTTCCTGCGTAGTGTTCTTGTTTGGCCACACCTCTTTTAATTTTCTGTTCTCACAGTCTGACCATGGTTGTAGATTCACAGTCATCACTTGGTTCTTGCAAAAGTATTACTTCTCGTAGGGCATTCAAAATGTCAGCCTGGTCCATGGCGCGTCCGCCCTCCACAGTAGCTTTACCTGCGAGCTTGTCAGCCCGCTCATTTCCTTGTACTCCCGCATGCCCTGGCACGAAGATGAAACTAAGCTTTGCCAGCCGAGACCGCTCCAGAGACAGCAACTACTTTCTTCGGATCCACCCCATTTCTATCCCCTTGAGCATGCTCATTGAGTCGCTAAGGAAACATGCCCTATTGAATGTCTGTCTCTCGAGCCATGTTATTGCTTTACTTACTGCCATGACTTCCATAGTCAGGCTACTTGTGGTCTCAGCAAAAGCACCAGAGTCCTCCTTTACAATTCTCCCTCCGGCCTGAGCCGTTAAGGCCCATGAGCTTCTCACATGTCGGACGACCGACCCATCTGTGTAGATGTCAGCATCACTGTCTAATGAATTCTCGAAAACAAACGCTTGTACTTCGCCCTCCATAGTAGCCGGGTTTTCTTGTCTGCATTTTCTGTCTAGTTGGATGCAAACTGAAAAGGATGTGCAGAAATCTGTTGGCACTTGTACCCACTCCTCGCCAGGTTCTAAGTCCTCAAGTGCACAAACCTGTTGAAGAATGTCATCGGCTTGACTCATCCACGGCCTCCTCTTTTTAACCTGCTGCTCTTCACCTTCTTAATTTCACTATGCAGTGGATGTTGTGTGTTTGCGTTAACTCTGAGGTAGGCACGTGTATTCTGTCTTCAATGGTTGGAAAATCAAGAAGGTTACGCATCGCCCTGCATGCTGTATCTCTTGTAAATCCAAGAATAATGCACATAGTTTCGTTCTATATCCTTTGCATCCTTTCTACCTGCTTTTGCCATCGCATACTCCAAAACAGACATGACTAGCCCCTCGTATAGAAGACATAGATGGCGCTGCTCACAGTTTGCTGCCGCCATCACCCGCATCGCAGCCAAACTCCGCTTGGCCTTTGTTATCACCTGGTCCTACAAACCCTACTCAAGACGACTACCATGTTACGGACAGACCAGAACAGGTCATTCTTCTGCGCCTCAGAACAGGACACAATAGATTACGCAACCACATGTATACAAAATTCAAGATTGGTGACTCAGCCATGTGCACATGTGGTTTGGCGTCGCAGACAGCAGAGCACATACTCCATGATTACCCAACCTACAACATATCCAGGCGAACCTTCTGGCCTAGAGAGACAACAGTGGAAGATAAACTCTACGGACCGCTGAGTGAACTAAAAAAGACTGTTAGATTCATACAAGAGACAACATTGCAGTTATAAACATATTTCAGGCGAACGAAAGAAGAAGAGGAAGATCACCTGGTCTATGTGCTCATTATAAGCAAAGCTTCGATCAAAACGTATCCCCAGGTATTTCATTGCCTGCGTTCTTTCCACAGTCTCTGAACACAGATTTACCGTTGGTGTTGGAGTGTTGACAATATGGTTATTCAAAGAGAACCATGTCACTGTTGCCTTTGTTGGGTTGACCATTGCCCCAGCTTCAACACACCAAGTACTTATGCGATTGACTTCTGTTTGTAGTTCCATAGCAACCTGATCTCTATACTTACCCTGACGATACACTAAAACATCGTCGGCATATGACAGTGTCCTTCCCGGTCCAGTGATCTGCTCGCTGGTGCAGAGAAGAAAGTTGAGTGGAGGAGAGACAGGGGAAGACCAAGAGAGAAGATGCTGGACAGTTTGACATCATGGCATGGAGGAGTATCAGTATCGAAAAGTTTGGCAGCACATAAGACAAAGGGCCGTGGACAGACATGATCACCAACGTGGAGACAGAAATGCATAATATGGGGAGAACACAAACAGGACTGCATGAGGTAGCTAAGGATAGAATGGCTTTGCAGTGGGTTGGTTGTGTGCCTATGATCCAATGGAGGATATAATGCGACATAATTAGCACACATCCCAGTCAAGTTGTTTTATTTTTACAAGGGACTGACGCTCACTTTGATGGGGCTGATGAATAAATGCATAATGTAGAACATCCTTGGACATACAGAATAACTGATTGACAGACAGATCTGAATCGCAAGTAGACTAACGGATAAATAAATAGCTGGGTATGACAACTTAAGCAAACAGAACAATCACTGAATGTATTGAACAACAGTTCCACCACACAGCATCTCGCATATGACAAGATGTACATATTAAAGGCAATGATTTTCTATGTTCTAACAAGAGAGCTGACTGATGCGCGTGAATGTATCCAGAATAGTATGATGGAGAAGGAATGCAGTAGGGAGGACATGCGCTTTCTGGGCAAGGTGATAGACAGCAGCTTTATACCTTACGCTCACCCTGAAGTTAATAACTGTGAACTAACCGTGTCTGGTAAGTGATTGCGCAAGTGGCCATTAGGTGTGTATTTGTTGTCAGTGAATGTTTTTGGCAATCTAGTGAGCAATGATCATTGTCTCTTGTGTTTTGTTTTAATGTGTGTATATGTAGTAACAACTAATGAGGATTGTCATTCTCGGTAAGCTGGTATATTGTTGGGGTGGCCCGTTTTCCGTGAAAGTGGTGTATTGTTGTATGATCGTTACTGAATGCATTGAATCCTCTCTATCTCATGCACTCTGCCTGCCTGCCTGCCTGCCTGCCTGCTTGCCTGCCTGCCTGTCTGTCTGTCTGTCTGTCTGTCTGCTCGTTATTCCTTATTGGTACATAGGCCCTGAACGGAACCTCGCCAGGCCGTCCTATCTGTTGCTATCTCTTGCAGCTTATATCATATCCTCCCCATATATTTCATCTGGTTTGGTTCTCTTCTCCATGTTTTTTTCTTCTGTAGACCTCCCTTTATTTCGTTTGCTATTATGGTCCCAGTGACAGAATTGTATAATTAAACTATGCCCATGTTTTCTCAATGTATGTCCTGTCCATCGCCAGATCTTTCCTTCAACGCCTGTTTCACTGGAATCTGCCTAGTTCTGTACCTAAGGTCCACGTGAGTGATTCTGTCATACCACATTAGTACTTCCAGTACTTCTTCGTGTTTCTGAGCCTTTGTTGGTACTGACTTAACTTTCTGTCAGTCATCTACTGCCTACAGTACATTGCGGTCTAGGGCTTAGGAGTCTTGAGCGTGAAGAATTAAGGCTGCCTGGTTAGTGCAGTCGTTGCGAACTGTGCAGGTTGAGGTTTTCTTTTTGCCCCAAACAGAAACAAAATCCAACCTTACAGAGGATCCGAACCCGGATCTCACGAGGGAGAAACCAGCATGTTAGCCACTCGACCTGCCCATGTTAGAGTTAAATATTTTAATTTTGATACTCATTGCAATGTCTGTTGGCTCCAATATGTTTCCTGGTGTTATGAAAGCTCGGCTCCGGGTTATCATCGCTCTATTTTATATTGTTATTTTGATATCTCTGATTGTTGCCCTATCTTTTTCTGCATGAAATCACATACATCAGTGTATGACTCCGCTCTTGAGGTGAGGTTTCATCAAGGGAGATCTTTCTCCCTCTCTCTTCCTCTCCAACCATTACTTCTGCTAGCATTTCTTCAGTCTCCTAGACTTCTAAATCATCTCTGCTGTAATCCACCTGAGGTGTTTATAGATTGTATATTACTTTCTATGAATGGACGAGTAAAGAACCACCTTAGACGTACGTTTAGTGAACACTGTTAAATCACATCTCTCATAAATTGAATGTGTGACGAATATTTTTGTAATCACAGATCTGAGATCTCACTAACATAATGTATAGAAAACGTTGTGAAGTTTCAGCTCTTAAAAATTATAAGGAACACTATGAAATCACAGCTCTTAGAAAGTGACAGTGAACTGACATGTAGAATATAACTAGTCTAGATAAGCGAATGAGTCATGAGCATAGTTACGTTGAGTAACATTTTATCTTTAAAAATCTCCAGATGACATAACCTCCAGATAACATAATGTAATTTGAATAAGGAAGACACAAACAATAGATTTATGCCAATTAAATAGCAGGTCATCGAACACATACCTAACTTGATTGACAAGATATTATTCACAAGCGATGGGAGCCTAGCAAGGCCGACACAACACACACTTCCCGCTTCGTCGATTGCACAGCACGTTTTGGAAACCGGCTATGTGATTGATAAAGACAGTGCGTTACGCATGTTGTTTAATACACAAAATATTCGCTTGTTAAAGTTTGCAGAAGCCATAATGATTAATCTACTTAGGCCACTTTTGTTCAAACAGAAATATCCATGCCGCAAGCACCAGCTTCTTCTCTTGGAATGCATCCTCAATTTCTTGAGAGAGGTAGGTTGCCTGATCTTCCGTAGAGTAGCACTGCCTAAAGCCAGACTGCTGTGGCACAAGGATGTTTTTACTTTCAATGTACCACTGCAGTCTGTGATTGATGATGCGCTCCAGTGTTTTGTAGAGACAGCTGGTGAGGCTAATTGGTCTGTAGCTAGAGGCAATGGAACTATCTTTCCCTGATTTTAGGAGGGGTATCATGATTGCTTCTCTCCAGGCTTGTGGAACACTGCCTACGGTCCAGCTGTTATTGAAGATCTGCAGCAGCTTTGCTTTGGCCTCTGTTCCTAGGTTCCTGATAATTTCATTGGAGATACCATCAGCTCCTGGTGACTTTCTCATTTTCAGTTTTGATATGGCTAGCTCCAGTTAGCTGATTGTGATGGGTGCCTCCAGAACCTCATGTATTATTTCCTGCTGTCCTATGTTGTCGTTTCTCTCGAATCTCTTGTTGTTTCTCTGGACTAATTTTGATATTGTTATCTTGTGCGAATGAGCCCGCAAAATGGTCAACTGCTTGCTTTCTTGTTAAGATGTTTCCATCTTTATGTAGTGCAATTTTTGAGTTTCTCCCTGTGCCCTCATCGTTAAGTTGTTTTATTAGCTTCCACAATTTCCTCGTGTCTCTTTCAAAGTTCAGAGACTCTGTTTTCTCCTGCCAGCTTTTCCGTCTGGCCTATAGCTAGGACCTTTGAAATGTGGCTTTTGCGTGCTGGAATTTATTGTGGTGCTCCTGGCTGGGTGTGGCCTCTGCTTGCTTTCTACACACTTCCACATCATTATGCAACTGTTCCAGTTCACTACTCCAGTAGGGTTTATTTTGTTTACGGGCTCCTCTTGGTACTGTTTCTCGCGCTGCCTGTAGTATGCATTTCCCAAACTCTTCAACTACTTTATTTATGTCTTTCTCATTGTTCAGGTTTCTAACCAGTATGCTGGTGCGATTCTTGTACATTGCCCAGTCTGCTTTCTTGTAGTTCCACCTCGAGAGGGTGCTGCTTTGACCTACAAGCTCATTTTCTACGGTTTGAAAGACTGGCCGATGGTCACTGCCACCAAGTTGTTTCCCAACAATTCGTGTAATGTTCCACTCCAGGTCTGGTGAATGAAAAGCCACATCAGGTGTAGTTGTAGTGTGCCATGATCTCGAGTAGAAAGTATGTGGGTCGGACGGCTTGTTAATCAAGATGAATCTATTCTCATCCTGCCAGTCTTCCAGTCTCTCTTCTCTATGGTCCATGTGATAATAGCCCCAGCTCTGCGAGTGGCTGTTGAAATCGCCACACATAATCATTTTTTTCTTTTAATGATAGTGTGTCCAGTGCCTGTGTGCTGTCACTTGGACAGTAGTAATTGATCAGATGTAGGTCTGTATTTCCTGTCTCAAGTTTAAGTGTCTGATACTCAGCCCCTTCCATGTAGACTTCGATTTGGGAAGCAATGACGTTATTTTTTTTACAAGGGTCAGTATCCCACCTTTTCGCCCGTCCTTTCGGTCAGATCGGTGACACTGGAAGCCTCTGATTTTGAAGGCTATATTTTCGTTGAGGTGAGTTTCTTACAAGCAACATATGCTTACTTTTTCTTGGTCCAAGATGTTTTCTAATCCCAATTTTTTTTTTTTGGTGCTGACTCCCTCCGCATTCCAGTGCATTATTTTAAGTCTTTGTTTAGTATGGCCAGCCGTCCTATTCTCATGTCCCCTGGCTCCACAGGACATCTGAGAAGAACCTCCAGTAGTTGTGGTTGGACACTTTCGAGACATAGGGACCGGCACTGCACCTGCCTGGGGGGGGGGGGGGCAAAGCAGGGCGAGCACCATAACATCTAGCAGTAGTCGACATATTCCATTTTGCGTGATTGCGTGGCATCCTGATTTCTGTGATGCGCCTCCTGGCTGATTGCCTCCGTCTTCAGCACCGTTCTTTGCAAGAGCAGACTGTGGTCTCACTCGAGTGTAGATGTGTACGCGCGCACACACGTATCTGCGCATGCGTGTACGTGCATACACATCTAGAGCATACTGGTTATTTTTCGGCGCCAGAAACTCGTAATCGCCCCTTCTCCTGTTAGTTAAAACAGTTCCGCCACGTGAAGGCCAGGAGTTGGACTTTTGCTGCAGATGTTATGTATTCACGAGCCATTGGGTTATTTAAACAATGTTGGGCGCTCACCCAACACTGCACCCCGGCTACATACAGCAACTTTTGGAACTGCGGGCATAAACATTAACCAACAGGAATGGTAGACTGGTTTGAACTCTTAATGCTTGTATTTGTATATCGTCATTGTCCCAACTGGACATGTCTAGCTCTGACGCCACCATGCTGTCGCGAATGAGAATCGCCATTCCCAGATGTCGTCTGTTGTAGAAATATTTGAAGCCGGCAATTCGGAGTAGCTGATCGCCCAGTCTCGTCTCCTGGAGCGCTACAATGTCATTCCTGTAAACCAAGGTTTCTAGAATAGAGCCCCGTTATTTTATGCTGGCGCAGTTCCAATACAGAATACGAATATTCCTGAGTCCCAGACGGTCACACTTGAGTCTACAACGCCTTAACCACCGCGCTTACCTTGTTTGTGGCCTGCCCGGCGTCCACACTGCCTCGTTAGGTTGACTGCCGACCGCTCGGAGAACACACGTTGTTCCGCCATATTGAAAAACTGAAAACCACACACGCTGCGAAAAATTCACTCAAGGATTGCTTCGCTCGATGCACGAAACTCCGTAGCATCGGCGCAGATCTTGAGTAGAAACTCCTGGTTTTACATCCTGGCACACATATTACACGCAAGAGATGAATAAATCCATCTCCTACGCCAAAAAGTTAATTATCACAAAACAACACGACCGTCCGTCGCCATCTTGAAACCGGAAGCCACGTTTGATAGAGAGATAGAGAAGGACTGAGAATCAGGAGGATACATTCTATGATACTGAGCCAATCCTGATGTACGGAAGCGAATCATGGACAGTTAGCTGACAAGTAGGGAATTATGTGGGAGCTACAGAGGTGTAGCTTTATAGAAGAGTGATAACACTGTGGATGGATAGAAAGAGCGGTGGGAAGGTTGAAGGGGAAGTGAGTCCAAGGGAGGTAAAGAGAAGGACACTGGACAGTTTGATATCATGACATGGAGGAACATCAGTATCAGAAATGATTGGCAGACAAATAGCAAAAGACCTTGGACAGTCAAGATCACCAATGCCACACAACATGAACTATAAGGGAAAAAAAGATTCTATGACGGTACAATACCCAAAAACAGTTTATTTGCATTCCATGTGACACATTTTATTCAAGACTGAAAACTAGAATTATTTGTATGCTTAATGGAAAATAAAGAGGTTAAGGGCGTTGTTCTATATCCCTTATATCCACGTACGATACACAGCTGCGGGAGATTTGACAGCAGATCGCTTTGCGCTGGTTACTTACGGAGGTATGTGAGCCGGTGGTTCATAAATCAATGGCAAACTACTGAACGTAAAACTTACAAAGACATCAACAGCAGCTGAAAAAAATGCTGGTGTTGACTGCAATGTCCCGTAAAAGGAATTGCTGGGGAAAATGGAAAATAACACAGCGGCGACCGATTTAGCAGCAGACCATGTCGCGCTGGTTTTACCGTGTTGGAACGGGAGCCGGTCGTTCAGAAAGCAATGGCAAACTACTAAACGTAAAAAACTTGTCAAGACATCAACAATGACAGTAAAGTGCTGGTGTTGACTGCAACGTCCTGTAAATGATATGCAACTTTTTAAAAAAAATGGAAAATAATTAACTAAAAGTTCTTAATATAGGAATACATAATAACAATATCGTGATGGTTTAATGTAGCTGAGATGTTTGGGCGTGTGCGCGCGCGCGTGTGCGTGCGTGCATGTGCGTGCGTGCATGTGTGTGTGTGTGTGTGTGTGTGTGTGTGTGTGTGTGAAATAACCACTAATTTGATCTTAATCATCTTTACTTAGATCACTGGATGGAGAAACTGCTTCTAGAGACTCCAAAATGGCTTTAATGTCCCTCATTTATGCTCATTCCATCGTCCATAACGTTTATCCATTACTGCATATGATCATGCATTTCAGGCAGCTGACACCAAGCCATAGACTATGTTAGAATAAATGTGTTTGAGGTGTTTTATGTGTATTTTATTAGATACAAACATACAAACATTTTTCGCAATTTGAACACTAACAACTCAAACAAAACAATGTTTATTATAAATTCATTACTGTTAAAACAATGCTAGGAAATTAGTCAGACGTTTATACCATTTATTCAGTTAGTTATTTTATAGGATTTTCAAATTATTTAGCAATGGAGTCTGAATATATGATGTTAACTGTTACTTCTCATTTGAATTATTTTCTGTTTTCTAGAATCTTCAACAGTTCCTTGATTGTAGCAAAGGGGTAGAAAACATTGCAATCCCACATACCGTGTTCGAAATAAGCTGCAGGCAATTTGGAAGTAGACCGTATTGTGTTGATTTTTAACAATAATATGAGACAGTTGTACAGGCTTTCATATGGCTGGAATCACAGCATTATACAAACGTGTGTGTACTAAGTGATTCAATGAGCATGATTCAGAAGGTCGAAGCTGGATCTGTACGTAGACAGTGGACTGAGTCACTGCGGAAGTCTGTTGTCCATAAAGTCACCTTCATCTTCGTCCCGGGACATGCGGGAGTCGAGGGAAATGAACGAGCTGATAAACTGGCTGGCTCTGCACCCCCTGTAGATGGCCAGCCCATGGATCGTGCCGATGTTATTAACGTCCTCAAAGATATGGCGAGAACAGAGGACTTTGACGTCAGTGAATCCACATCGCTGTCCAGGATGAAAGACTTGGGAGTAAGAATCGGCACGGCCAGACGCGAGAGGTACATCGGGAGAACAAGGCGCCTCGTCAACCAACACAGAGCTGGCACTATTAGCCACCGGTTGCTGATGCATATGCTGGGGGGAGGATCTGAACACCTATGGACATATCCGGAGTGCAATGAAGATATCCCAACTGATAACTGATAACTGATAAGCAGCCAGAACATGCTTAGGTTGAATGTTATGTCATGTAAAGGACATGACACTCAATTTTTTACCAAAGTTTCTAACCCAGACCCTAACGCAAACTCTAACCCTAACTCGAACCCCATCCCTAACCCTAATCATACACAATAGCACTTGCTTGCCTTCTTTATTATATTACAGCCTTCTATTATATGTGTGTATATACACTTAATACATTATACTGCCCCCCCCCCCCCCCCCAATGATATGCCAGTTTGTACTGCTCTCTAATATAGACGATATAGACGTCACGTGACCAGCCCTGTCTGGGAATAATCACTTCGAAGTTTAAATCTTTTCAAAATTTTTGATTGGACACAAATATTATGTTTATTTTTTCAAAGATACAGACTAGGCATGCGTGATCTTTTAATTTTATGAAGTAGATTTTAATATTTTGGAGCTTAACTTGGCCACTTCATATGGCCTGCAATATCATGAGACATATATAAATATATATTTGCAACACAAATTTCAGAGATAGTGAACGACGTTAATGGCTGTCTTAGGACATCCTCGTCCGGCAGGGACAGTCATGAGCCACAGGTGACACCAGACCGTCATCCAGCTAATGATGGCAAAACCATAACTACAATAAATAAATTTAGAGTAGGAACATGGAAGGTTAGGACATTGAATGGGCTGGAAATGTTTAACAATGTTCTAAGAGAGATGGATAGCATGAAAATGAATACACTAGGCATAAGTGAGATGAGATGGAAGGGATCTGGCAAACCGACAAACACACAATAATTTATTCTGGAGGGGATACACATGACAAGGGTGTAGGAATAATATTTGATGGGAAAAAAACCAGCAAAATAAATTAATGAATACTGGTGTATTTCAGATAGTCATAATGGTCAAAATCAAAGGCAAGCCGATAGATATAAATATTATACAAGTATATACACCAACAACAAGCCGTAGTGATAAAGAAATACAGCACTTTTAACTTTTACGATGAAGTAGAAATGGCGATAGCTCAAATTGGATCACAAGAAATAAAAATAATAATGGAGATTGTAATGCAAAAGTAGGAAAGGGAAAAATAGAGGATACAGTGGGGAATTATGGTTTAGGTACAAGAAATGGATTGGAGAGAAACTAATAGAATGGGCAAATATCAATGAAATTATAATTGGAAACACATGGTTTAAACACCATAAAAGACGACTATACACATGGAAAAGCCCTGATAATAAAATACGCAACCAAATTGACTATATACTTATTAATAAAAGATTTAAACATGCGTTAATTAATGTAAAGACAATGCCTGGTGCTGACTGTAATATTGATCATGTACCACTATTTGGACAAATAAAAGTAAGATTAAAGAGATGGGGAAAAGTGGTTAAGAACTTGAGACTTAATAAAGAGGTTCTGAAAGTAGATAAAGAAATTCAAGAACAATACAAAGTGACTGTAAAAAAATAGGTACAACGCAATAGCTAAAATACAGAGCATAAACGAACAAAGGGAAATTTTAAGGGACTCAATTCATCAAAATGGCAAAGAAATATTACCGGAGAGAAGCCAAAAAGCTAATTTTTTTAAAAATGGATGAATGAAGATATCTTAATGCTGATGAACAAAAGGAAACAGAATAGAAATGACAAACAAGAATATTTAAATATTGAGCACAACCCACTACTGGCAACGCCGATCGCATTCTGGTATGAACCTAAGGCCTATCCACGTCAATATGGAAGCACTATACTCGAGTTTCGCCCTCATTTGAGCTCGTCAGTAGTGCATATCCCTGACCGGATCCGGAAACAGTCCCGGATCACGCGTGTGAAGCGGGTGTGTAACCACGCGGCACACACTGGACACACCAAATTATCACAACAGAACATCACAACGCTACCCATCGTAGGCTATGCTCAAGATTGCCCAATCGCCGCGACCGACGTCCGTCAATCGATGGGACCCGAACGATCAGGACTTCTCACTGGCAAGGAACACCAGGCCTCCTAAATCCAGTAAGCAATAATCAATTGATTATGTGGTTGTTTCGGGATTTGAAATTTAATTATTGAGCACAACCCACTACTGGCAACGCCGATCGCATTCTGGTATGAACCTAAGGCCTATCCACGTCAATACTGGATTTAGGAGGCCTGGTTTCCTTGTCAGTGAGAAGTCCTGATCGTCCGGGTCCCATCGATTGACAGACGTCGGTCACGGCGATTGGGCAATCTTGAGCATAGCCTACGATGGGTAGCGTTGTGATGTTCTGTTGTGATAATTTGGTGTGTCCAGTGTGTGCCGCGTGGTTACACACCCGCTTCACACGCGTGATCCGGGACTGTTTCCGGATCCGGTCAGGGATATGCACTACTGACGAGCTCAAATGAGGGCGAAACTCGAGTATAGTGCTTCCATATTGACGTGGATAGGCCTTAGGTTCATACCAGAATGCGATCGGCGTTGCCAGTAGTGGGTTGTGCTCAATATTTAAATTTCAAATCCCGAAACAACCACATAATCAATTGATTATTGCTCACTGGATTTAGGAGGCCTGGTGTTCCTTGCCAGTGAGAAGTCCTGATCGTTCGGGTCCCATCGATTGACGGACGTCGGTCGCGGCGATTGGGCAATCTTGAGCATAGCCTACGATGGGTAGCGTTGTGATGTTCTGTTGTGATAATTTGGTGTGTCCAGTGTGTGCTGCGTGGTTACACACCCGCTTCACACGCATGATCCGGGACTGTTTCCGGATCCGGTCAGGGATATGCACTACAGATGAGCTCAAATGAGGGCGAAACTCGAGTATAGTGCTTCTATATTGACGTGGATAGGCCTTAGGTTCATACCAGAATGCGATCGGCGTTGCCAGTGGTAGGTTGTGCTCAATATTTAAATTTCAAATCCCGAAACAACCACATAATCAAACAAGAATATGCTAAGATAAATAAAGAAATAAGAGATAAATGTGGGAAGGCTAAAGAAATTTGGTTAACGACAAGCAATGCAAAACAAAAAAAAAATGATTTAAGAAAAAGAATTAGTTAATTAGTTAGTCGCGGTTCAAACTTCACGGCAACGGGTCGTCCCCATTATGCTCCGTTCCTGTGCCAGTGAATATCACACAAAATGATCCTCACTGCCCTATGTGAACAATGGAATAGACAGGAGTCTCGGCAAGCCGAAAGCCCGCACAGGTACACTGTGCATAATGCCGCCGCCAGAATGTCAACACATAAGTCCTACACGAAATATACAGTTCATCGTAGATGGAATCGGCAGTCACCAGAAAGACTTCATTGACCGGGCTCTATCCAATATGGATCGGTCTATTTCCACAGGGCGACACACCAAAGCGCCACACAAAGCACCAGCTCCGCAGCTCCAGCGACAACTCCCATTAGTCTCCTGAAAAATGCACTCATGAACCGAAAAGGCAAACCAGTCAATTGAGCAACAGCCAGCCGTCATCGTTCCGAACATGCAGTTCACGCTACAAACAACCTCGGACAGATGTAAAAGCATTCCACGCGAAATTCACAGCTCACAGTGTCGCGCCACGCACTCACTCATCAGCAGGGCGACGGAACCATGCACTACCAGTCCAACATAAGGAAAATGCCAATGCAAACCGTAGCCACAAGCCTTAACACTCCAGAGGCCTTAACAGTTAAATGCCTATCCGCCATTCTGGGGACCGGAAGTCCAATAGACTGTAGGCTAAGTCTCAGCCCAAGCCTTCTTAGTGGCCTCTTGCGACATGCATGGAAGGCAACAGTTCTACTATTGTTTGCTTCCCTTATAGCCCGCACAGGTACACTGTGCATAATGCCGCCGCCAGAATGTCAACACATAAGTCCTACACGAAATATACAGTTCATCGTAGATGGAATCGGCAGTCACCAGAAAGACTTCATTGACCCGGGCTCTATCCAATATGGATCGGTCTATTTCCACAGGGCGACACACCAAAAGCGCCACACAAAGCACCAGCTCCGCAGCTCCAGCGACAACTCCCATTAGTCTCCTGAAAAATGCACTCATGAACCGAAAAGGCAAACCAGTCAATTGAGCAACAGCCAGCCGTCATCGTTCCGAACATGCAGTTCACGCTACAAACAACCTCGGACAGATATAAAAGCATTCCACGCGAAATTCACAGCTCACAGTGTCGCGCCACGCACTCACTCATCAGCAGGGCGACGGAACCATGCACTACCAGTCCAACATAAGGAAAATGCCAATGCAAACCGTAGCCACAAGCCTTAACACTCCAGAGGCCTTAACAGTTTAAATGCCTATCCGCCATTCTGGGGACCGGAAGTCCCAATAGACTGTAGGCTAAGTCTCAGCCCAAGCCTTCTTAGTGGCCTCTTGCGACATGCATGGAAGGCAACAGTTCTACTATTGTTTGCTTCCCTTATAGGCCCCGGCAACACGAAAAAACAATTAATTAAATTCCATTAAAGATACAGCAAACATGCACAGATATATCAATGAACTCACGGGAAGAAAAATAAGAATACATACAGGGTGTTTGAAATCAAAATCTGGAAATATATTATTGGAGGAAGGTGCTATAATGAAGAGGTGGAATGGGTATATTAGAGAATTATATGACGGAGAAAGGGAAGAATTAACAGAAGAAAGTAAATTAGAAGGCCCACCTATTCTATAAACAAACAAAAAAGATGTCGCTGACGCTATGAAACATATGAAGAAAGGAAACATATTTGGACCAGATAAAATCACATAGAAGAATTAGAAGTATTGGGAGAATTTGGAGTCGATATATTAACCAAAATGCTGAATGATGTTTACAGCAGTGGATATTTACCGAGCGATATGCTGAAATCTGTATTCTTAGCTATACCAAAAAGACCAGGAGCAATTGAATGCGAAGATTTTCGTATAATTAGCCTCATAACCCATCTTACTAAGCTTATACTCAGAATTATAATGAGAAGAACAAGAAAGAAAATAAAAATGAAAATTAGTGAATAATTGTTGTGGAAGGAAGGGGTACAAACAATGCAATATCTATCTATCTATCTATCTATATATATATATATATATATTATATATATATATATATATATATTATATATATATATATATATATATATATATATATATATATATATATTAAAGAGAATGTCTTTGCCTTTGTGTCTTTGCGTGTGTGTTCTTTATGCGTTCGCGAACGGTCCATCTGATTAAGAAGAAAGATGTTCTTCTCATTCCCGGGCAGCCAACTGGCATAGTTTGTTAGTTTAAAATCAGCTATTTACGAAATAAAACGACATTAAATGGAAAGACGTCTAATTAAGGGGACTTAACAAGAAAAGTTATATTAGGGACATTACTTTTAGTAACATTGCTATATTATGTAATTTAAATAATTGATGTAATTTTCTCAAAGTTTCATAAAATGTTTAAAGAAGTTATCTACAATCATATGCGTTATAACATAATGATAAAATCTTTAAGGCATTTTCACAGTTTTCATAACAATAATGCATCTATGTTAAATACGTGAAAATTTTCGAACCCATTTTTCTCGCAACGGGAAATGTCTGGTATAAACAAAGTGATAAAAACATTGCGTCTTCAAAGTTTTCGTAAAAATATTTTTCGAACCCATATTTGCCGCAGCCGGCTTCGTGGCTTAGAGGTTATGACTTTTCTCTGTAATCTCGTGTACTCTCGTCGGTAACGTGATGACGGTAAGAATCAGCAGTGGTTCGAATCGCATCGGTAACTTACGGGGTATGTGAGCCGGCCGCTCAGAAAGCAATGGCAAACTACTGAGCGTAATCTTGCCAAGAAATCAACATACAGCTGAAAGATGCTGGTGTTGACAACGAGGTCCTGTAAAGGATGTGCTAAAAAAAAAAAATTTGCCGCAACGGGAACGGGAAATTGCCGAAGACAGACAGACAGACAGACAGACAGACAGACAGACAGACAGACAGACAGACAGACAGACAGACAGACAGACAGACAGACGGACGGACGGACGGACGGACAGACAGACAGACAGACAGACAGATTGATCTCCGCCAGGGACTGGGCGAAGCCGAGCAGGGTCCTCTAATATATATATATAACGAAAACTAATAGTAGCAGGTTTCATCATGATTTACAAACTGAGTATTTACTAATGAAACCACCACTAATAAAATGGTCAATTTAGACACAGAAAGACATATATTTGTGCTTCATATATTATACTAAGGCATTTGATAAAGTAAAACATGATGAATTGATTTAAATGTTGGAAGATATCAACATTGATGGGAAAGATTAAAGAATAATAAAGAATATTTACAGGAACCAAGTAGCAGCAATTAAAATTAGAAATAAAGAGGGAAGTTACGAACAGATAAAACTAGGAGTACGACAGGGATGTGTCTTGTCACCGGATCTCTTCTCCCTCTATAGCGAATTAATAATGAGAGAGATCAAAGATAAGCCAGGAATACTAATCGGAGGTTATAATATAAATAATATAGGCTATGCAGATGACACAGTATTGGTGGTGGATAATGCAACAGACCTACAACAATTGTTGGACATTGTAGTAACAGAGAGTGCAAAGAAAGGACTCTCCTTGAATATCAAGAAAACAGTAACAATGGTGATATCAAAGAAAATGGTGACACCAAAATCTGACGTAGAAATAAAGGCGAAAGTTGTTAGGTACTTTTCTGTTAATTCACCCCAAACAAACAGAATCCCAGTGTATGACGTCACATCCAGAGTTTCCCTGTGTTGTTCCGTAGCTCGGTGTGCATTGTTCTATGCGGCCGTGGTGCCGCTATTCTTGCGGTGGCCAGAATCGAACAATGTCCGCAAGAATGGTGTTAAACACATCGAGACCAGCGCATTTAGTCTGTCGACGCCACATGAATTCGCACATGTAGGACTCTAGTAGATGCGTGTGTGTTCCATTCTGCCCCATGTTTCTCTCCTTGGCCGTTCTCCATATGCGCTCGATGTGCACCGGTGGGGGGTACGGGGTGTCAGGCATTGGTAGCACCTTTGGTAAGGATGGCTCTCATGTCCTTTCAGGACCCATCCCTCACTGGTCCAAGTCTGACACCCAGCTCGTGCCTGTGGCTCCTAGTAGCTGTCAGCATGCGACAGCGGCCACCCCCCGGGCAACAGCTGTGAGAGGCTGGCTAAACCAGGCATGGGTATCCGATTTGGTGTCAAACCAAGAGGTAAACTAGGGTATGCCTACCCAGCATGTGAAGACAGGATTCGGCAGACTGCGCGGAAGAAATCATTCCTGATTCAACGGGCAAGACGGCGTTTACCTGCAAAGCGTTGTGGAACGTAGTGAGCACGGCAAGGCACGTAGAGCGCCCTGGTCATCCACTGCACCTGTATTCGTCTCCAATCGTCTCGACTTGTCTTGCCACTGGACTCAGATGGACTCAGGCGAGAGAGTGAGGTCGACGAATTGCGCAACTCTTCCTCACTTTAATCCAAGTCATCGCGCAAGTCATTCTTCATCCAACGTCACATATCACCTTCAAGCCCTGTGGCGATGGGCGAGCGGCAAAGCGGCAGGCGTGGGTACGCTGGCAGCCGTAGTCGCAGACCTGCACACAGGCGGCTCAGGCCATATGGTCGTCTTCTACTGACCGGAGCAGCAGTGGGATTCGGCAGCCCCCTGAGCGACTGAGCAGCCCTCTATAGGAACACACTGCTCACCTCCATAGCATGAGGAAGGGGCTAGAAGAGGTGCCCTAAACATTGTCTGCTTCATCACTACCTAACCAGCTAGCCGCGGTTGGTGGGTACCCTAACTGCGGTCGACATACAAAGAAAGATAAAACAAGCAAAGCTAAAAGAATAAACCATATTCCCTTAACAATTGGAACTTGGAATGTACGCACCCTACTTGACAGAGACGGCGCGTCGGGTCCAGAGAGACGAACAGCACTGACTGGGAGAGAGCTGGGCAGGTACAACATCGACATTGCAGCCTTGAGCAAGACACGACTTGCAGAAGAAGGCCAAATCTGTGAAATTGGTGCCGGCTACACATTTTTCTGGAGTGGAAGGAAAAGCGAGGAAAGACGCCAATCCGGTGTGGGATTTGCCATTAAGTCGGCCCTGGTCGGCAAATTAGCTGGATTTCCAAAGGCTATAAACGACAGGCTCATGACCATGAAGTTGCCTCTGCTGAATGGAAGGAAGCACGCAACCATTGTGAGTGTCTACGCACCAACTATGACCAACGAATATGATGTCAAGAACAAGTTCTATGAGGACCTGCACAATGTATTAACATCTGTTCCCAAAAGAGACAAACTTATACTCCTTGGGGATTTCAATGCCAGAGTAGGCACGGACACCACCTCTTGGAGTGGCATTATTGGAAAGCATGGAGTCGGAAATTGTAACAGCAATGAACTCCGCCTCCTTCAGACATGTGCCGAACATGATCTCCTGATTACGAACACAATTTTCCGTCTCCCCATGAGAAATAGGACATCGTGGATGCACCCTCGCTCGAAACACTGGCACCTCATTGACTATGTCATCGTCAGGAGGAGTGACAGACAAGACGTTCGAGTGACAAAAGCCATGTGTGGTGCCGAATGTTGGACAGACCATCGTCTCATTGTCTCGAAAATGAACATCCACATCAGGCCACCACGGCGTCCTCAAGGGGCGAAAATGCAAACAAAGCTAAATGTCACCCGCCTAAACAGCAAGAAAATGCAGCAGTCGTTTGAAAATATGCTGGAAGACCGCCTCAAGCCCAATGCTGAAGCTAAACAGGATACAGAAACAGAATGGAGAGCCCTAAAGGACACAATTTACAACACTACTATGGAAATCCTGGGTCCAGCTCCCCGAAAGCATAAAGACTGGTTTGATGAAAATTCCGAAGACATCAACCAAATGCTGGCTGAGAAACATCTTCTCCTCAAGGCACATTTGAATGACCCAAAGTCAACATCAAAAAAAGATGCTTTCAAGAACATTCAGAGAGTAGAGCAGCAGAAACTTCGGCACATGCGGGACTCCTGGCTGAGCAGCAAAGCTGATGAAATTCAGGGCTTTGCTGACAGACATGATATGAAAAACTTCTACGACTCACTGAAAGCGGTCTATGGTCCTTCATCACCAGGCATAGTTCCCCTCCTCAGTGCAGACGGGGGAACATTGGTCACCGATAAGAAAGAAATCCTCCAACGCTGGGCAGAGCATTTCAACAAAATCTTAAATGCAACTTCCTTCTTCGATGATGAAACCATCAACTGCCTTCCTCAAGTTCCCACCAATGAGACACTTGATGACCTGCCAACCATAGTGGAAATAAACAAAGCCATCCAGCAACTCTCCAGCGGCAAGGCACCTGGTCCTGACTCCATCCCAGCAGAGATATACAAGGCAGGTGGGCCGGTCCTAACAGAGCAGCTTCACCAAGTCTTCACAAACATATGGGTGAACGAGACCATGCCACAAGATTTTAAGGACGCGTCAATAGTCCACCTTTACAAACGTAAAGGAAACCGCCAATCCTGTGACAACCACCGAGGCATCTCCTTGCTTTCAATTGCAGGGAAGATACTCGCCAGAATTCTTCTCAATCGCCTCACAGCCCATCTCGATCAAGGTCTTCTTCCTGAGAGTCAATGTGGCTTCAGAAAAGAACGTGGAACTGTTGACATGATTATCGCTGCAAGGCAGCTGCAAGAGAAATGTCAGAACTGCGAAATGTTCTCCACTTTCATTGACCTTACCAAGGCTTTTGATACGGTCAGCAGAGAAGGACTGTGGAAGATTATGGCAAAATATGGCTGTCCACGAAAGTTTGTCCAAATAGTGCGGCTATTTCATGACGGCATGCAGGCAAGAGTACAGGAAAATGGTGAACTGTCTGAACCCTTTCCTGTCACCAATGGAGTGAAGCAAGGATGTGTCCTGGCACCAACACTGTTCAGCCTCATGTTTTCAGCCATGTTGATGAATGCCTTCGAGAACGACGACATTGGAATAGACATCAACTACCGTATGGATGGAAAGTTATTCAATCTCAGAAGGCTGAAAGCTAAAACCAAAATAACAGCGGCACCGTCAGAGAGCTCCTGTTTGCTGATGATTGCGCTCTATACGCCAACTCAGAGGCGGACATGCAACATAATGTTTCAGCTTTCTCACATGCCTGTGCCAACTTTGGGCTCAATATCAACTTCGGAGAAGACTGTAGTTATGTACCAGCCAGCTCCAGGGAATAATCACACTGTGCCGAATATCAAAGTGAATGATCATAGACTAAGTGTTGTGGACAAATTCACCTATCTTGGCAGCACCGTGTCACAAGCTGCCACAATCGATGACGAAGTGAATGCAAGAATCTCCAAGGCCAGTGCAGCCTTTGGCAGACTGTACAAGAATGTATGGGACAGAACTGGAATAAGCCTGCAAACAAAGCTAAAAGTCTACAAAGCAGTTGTATTATCCACACTGCTATATGCTTGTGAAACCTGGACTGTTTATCAGCGACACGCTAGGAAATTAAACCACTTCCACACAGTCTGCCTAAGGAAGCTACTGAAGATTAAATGGCAAGACAAGATTCCAGACACTGAAGTCCTAGAAAGAGCATCCATGCCCAGTATCCACACTCTACTGATGAAGAATCAGATTCGCTGGGCTGGTCACTTGACTCGCATGCCAGATCACAGGCTTCCTAAACGAATTTTCTACAGCTGAACTGCGTTGTGGTAAACGCTCCCAAGGTGGCCAGAGGAAACGTTTTAAAGACACTGAAAATTTCACTGAATGCTTTTGGAATTCATCATGACACCTGGGAGGCTGCAGCCAGAGACCGAAATTCGTGGCGTGCATCATTGCGCAAAGGTGCAGTCATATGTGAGGCAACCAGGACTGCAAGAGCTGTGAAGAAAAGGCAGGACAGAAAAACCACTGCAGGAAAACCTCCTCCAGAGACGTCAAGCATTCTTTGCCCACATTGTCAAAGAACATTTCGAGCCAAAATAGGCCTTATCAGCCATCTTAGAACCCACGGCTCCACACCTTCAACCCACTGGATGAAATGAATGGTCATCATCATTCTTGATGGACAAACAACAACATATGCACCGGTGGTAGGGTCCACAAAGTTGTGGGAGTGGTTGACTGTGAGATGCGTCAATTCGGGACACGATGCTGCAGAAAAGCAACGCTACACTGCTTGTCGTGGACAGCTGCTGCTGCTAGTTCCAGAACACTCATGATGATGAGACACACACACACACACACACACACACACACACACACACACACACACACACACACACGCAGTGACACAGAAACGGGGTTGCCAACGCCATATAAACAGTGTGGGGCAATTGAAACGCACTGACACGCACTGTACCCGAACACAGAGGATTGATTGATTGATTGATTGATTGATTGATTGATTGATTGATTGATTGATTTAGGAACCGACATCACAGCATTCGGGGCATTCCCATAAGCGCTCCGTTCCCACCCTCAGCAGCCAGCAAAGAGTTCCAACAATAATAGTTCCAGTTGCAATCTGATTATATGTCCGTCTCGCCTTTCCTCTGAGCGTCGAGCGTCGGCCAGATCCCGTCGTCACACCTCGCTGTCTCATTCTTACCAGACTATGGTGAGATCCATTTGCTCCTCCGATGTGTACACGTGCTCCCACAAGGCCGCAACCACGTCTGCCTTGTCATGCATCAATACTCCACCAAGTTTTGCCGACCAGCCAATCTGTCCGCCTGTTCAGAGGAGATCACCGTCAGTGCTAAATATAGCTGGTGACGTTTGTTTGGGGTGAATTAACAGAAAAGTACCAATTCTTAACCAAGTGGATAATTTTAAATAACCTAGGGGCATTTATAACATCAGATGGAAGATGTACAACAGAGATTAAGAGCAGAATAGGACAGACAAAAGCCATATTTCAGAGAATGAAGAGTAACTTATGCAATAAGTCACTATCGGACGAACGTAAGAAAGAGAGTTCTGAAATGCTATATAGAACCAGTTTTGCTGTATGGCAGTGAATCTTGGAATGTAACAAACAAATTAGGAAGAACTTAGAAGCAACAGAGATGCGGTTTTTGAGACGAATGTTGCGAATTCCTTGGACTGCCAGAGTTACTAACAACGATTGCACGAAGAGGCTAATGAAACTAGAATACTATATACAATAATGAGAAGAGACAAACAGCTTCCTTTGGTCGTGTGATAAGAAGAGAGACATTGGAGAACATCGTGACAACTGGAAAGATAGAGGGGAAGAGAGGCGGACCAAGAGAAATGACGCTGGATGGATTGAGACGGTGGCTTGGAGGAATATCATCAGCAGAGTTGATCCAGAACACCAAAGACCGAGTTATGTGGAGATCCATGAACGCCTTCGCCAGCTGGCAAGGCACTTGATGAGGATGATGATTATGAAAGCTGTAGTGACCACACAGGGAGTTTAACGTATTGCCTCAAAATGGCTTGCAATTTGGTAAGTGTTACTTTAGATATTGCAATGTTAATTTCTTAAGCTATATAAAAATTGGAGTCAAGGCAGCTTAGTGGCTAGATGCTCACCAACTGACCCGTTGGCATCGGTTTGAATCCACACCTGTGTGGATTTTTACAAGTAACCTCGGCTTCCAGGTTAAATTTTCGTTGTATATCCTTTACAGAATGTAGCAGTCAACCCCGATTATTTTTTTTTTGCAGTTTGTGATTTCTTTGCAAGTTTACCTTTAGTAGTTTGCCATTGTTGTCTACACGACTGACACTCATACCATTGTATGGAAACTAACGCCAGGTGATTTGCTTTCAAATCAACCGCAGCTGTGTTTCAAACACGGTATGCGGGATGACGAAATGCATTCGTAGCCCCTTTGCCACAGAGCTTCCATGTTACCTAGCCTGAAATGGGTACCAACAAAGGTCTTGGGAAGTCAAGATGGCCGGCGTGATACTGACCACGTCACTCCTGGAGTGCCGATTGGTGTATATACATACAGGTCTAGCACTACATGCTCAATACACCTGAAGATGTAAACAGGTCCTTGACCTACTCTTTACTTATCCACATGCTTGTTACTGAGGTTTATTCAGCTTTGATCCATGATCTAGTGCGATTAACTCATAGTTTTCGTTAACATCTATTGTTATTTTGGTTTTGTTTTGTGTGTGTTTGTTTTTCCTGTTTTTTATAACATCTGATAGTAGTGTTATGATGTATTGTCATCTCTTATAGTAGTATTATGATGTACTGTAATATCTGACAGTAGTGTTATGATGCAGAGGAGTGGCTGGAAGGGTGGCTAAAATGTCGGATTCTCCTTCGGGAGACTCGGGTTCGAATCTTCAGTACCGTGTGGATTTTTTTTTTGTCAGGCGCAGAAAGAAAACCCTAACCTGCACAGTTGGCGGCGACTGCACTAGCCAGACGGTCTTAATTCCTCAGGCTCAAGACCCCCCTGCAGTACACCGCAAGGTACTACATTGGCAGTAGATGACACTTTTTTTTTTGTAGTGTTATGATGCATTGTAATATCAGACAGTAGTGTTATGATGCATAATGCTGGGTTCTCTTTCAGGATACATGGGTTCGAATCCTCTGTAAGGTATGGATTTTTTCTGTCGGGAGGGGAGAGGGGGGAGAGAAAACCCTAACCTGCACAGTTCGCGGGTATTGCAATAGCCAAGTGCACGTAATTCCTCAGGCTCAAAACTCCCTAGTCCTACACCGCAAGGTAACTACTCGGAGTACATGACAGTGCTATCAGTAAACAGTCATGTACATGACAGTGTTATCAGTAAACAGTAAAGGACCCTTTTACACACCTTAAGACCCATATTGTATAGACCAATCTGTATTAGGTGGGCGGTGTAGTCAGTATCCTCTCCTTTACTTCCCAAGACATTCTTGGTACCTATTTTAAGCTGCGCTGACCTGGGAGCCCACGTCCACTTGTAAAAACTTGAATTCACCCAGCTGGCAGATCAAATCCATGACCACTCGGTCAGCAGGCAACTGTCTGGTCACTATGTTACCGGGGCTATCAAGTAGTGTTATGATGTCTTGTCATATTTTGCTATCTTTAGCGCTTTCAGTCACAGAAGAGTTTGCAACAGACGCTGTCGCTTCATCAACTACTGTAGAGAGAAGTCTCACGGGTACAGTAGAAGACAATGAGCCTAACCGTTGTAAAAGACTTCCCACAGAAGAAATAGCCGACAAGTGGTTCGTACAACTAGATAGTGGGACTACTGGTCCCAGAAAATATCTACTAAGCTTACAGTGGCACGGGAACTGCACATAAAGTTGTATAGCTATACACACAAAGATGACAGCAGACTTAGCAGTGACACGATGGTCATTTGGAAAAGAATTTATCCCCCAGACTTGACTTGAGCTATGCAGCACAAAGAAGCCGATAAAGATGAAGATTCAACTTTCGTCCTACTCTCACACTTGGATACTAATTAAATGTTCGGTTAAGAAGCACTAACTCCCATTAATAATTAGCAATAAGCGACAACACCGCTTACCATTGGTTTAATTCTTAAAATAGATATAGACGTTCCCACAAAGAAACGTTAAAGTAGAATAAGATATGAGAATTAGTATATAAAAAATGGTTCTCTGAGCGATGTCTCATTAATCACAAGGCGGAGTGGTGGTACGTAAAGCAAGGTGGTAACAGTGATTCCAGGAAGGTGTTCGGGCACTCGTTTGCAAATGGTGTTTCCATCGGTGAAGCTGGTAGTTCTCTCCGCTGCTCCTCTTTTGGGTCGCCCTATTCGCCAGTAGTCAACACGTTAGTTTAGTCACAGGTTTGTAGTGTGGGATGTTTCCACACTGAGGTTGTGTTGCTGGGTTGCAACGCTAGTTTGATGCTGCTAGTGAGTTGTTCAGGTTCTCAGAGATACCACAATACTCTAGTTCCAGAACTAGTCGATCCTCAGTACAAGTCGTGGCGCTTAATCAATTTAATACAAGTGGCATACATTAAACGATTACTGATTTCAGTAATATAAATTTAGAATGTCCACTCTTAGGATTGCAATATTCGCCCCCGACATTTGGCTGTGATTTCACACGGAGGACTGCGACCTGAAGGAAACTAGGCTTAGCAAGGGGACACTACCATTGCCAGTTGCCAGGTCACCCTGTGCTCGAACAATATCTCTTAGCCAAACGTAAATTACCACATTAAACGTTAGTACATACTAAGTGATTGTAACAAATATTAATTATATTTCTAAAAATTTTTAGACTATAGGCAAGATGAGTCTTCTTTTGAAAGCTTTGCACAGATGCCCTCCGTTGAGAAAATGTGCGAGAATCGGACTTTTCCACAATTTGGAAAGTCGTATCGTTTGCTAGATCTAGTGTCTGGGTTATATGTGGCCTCAGACTAGGCTTCATCTGTAGAAGTATAAAGATATCTCCCAAGCAATCTGTTTCCATATTGCCGGTTCCGTGGAGGTCGCCTCTAGTAACAGTGTCTTAGTTACACCATGTCCCTAGTAGAGAGTTTCCTTCACGTGTTCCTATAATTGTCCTGCCCGTTCGGGCCTCTGAAACTGGTGCATACAAGTTCAAGATCGGCTGCCTTTTCTTCCTCTTGGACGTCTCCAAAGAAGGATTAAAGATAGCTTCTCTGACCTGCGTTTGAAGTTGTCGTGGATCCTCTCCTCTGGATTCTCCCCTGATGCGTACTTCCTCTGCCACCGCTAAGGCCATTAAATGGACTGGAGGGTCGGAAGTTTTCTTTGTATATTTTTTTTATCAAGTTTGTGTGTAACACATGGGCTTTACCACTAATAGAAATCTTGAAGCTGGTGCGGGATACTTTCTTCACAACTTGAAAAGGTCCCTGCCAACTAATTTATAACTTATTACTCCTTTGGCTTAGTAACACTAAAGGTGTGCCCCCTACATCAAGAGATTTTTATTTAGTTTGTTTCTTGTAGTAGGACACATATTTCTTCCTGGCCCCGCGGAAGTTGGAATTTGCCAATTTCCACACCGTCACCAGTTTTCGTTTCAGTTCCTCTACAGCAGTAAAGCAGTGACAACATCTTCAGCAGCTCCTTCTTCAGACCAGGTCCTTATTAAGACCTCTGAAGGTCCTGTCGTCCAAACAATAATGTTGCTGGTGCAACACGGGGTACTTCTCTATAAGCAAATAGTGTTACAGGAAAGTACTCGTCCTAATTGTCTGGCTTCTCTTGGGCTAACGTGTTTAAGATCAACTTGGTGGTCCTAGTATATTTGTCCACAAATCCTGTAGCCTGAACTTGGCTATGGCATGTGTTGATCATCTGACACATCCGAAAGAGGTGAAAAACTTCTTCCTTCAACTGTCCATTGAATTGCGATCCATTATCTGTAACAATATGATTAGGAAATCCTAATTATGTGAATATTGTCATCATGAGTGCATCGGCTATCCTTGTATAGGGTTGCCAGACGTCCGGCAAAGAGACGCCATGTACTCCTCTTTAGCCTAATGTCCTCCATCCGGCAGGCAAAGCTAAAAACCTTTAAAATGTCCGGCTTTTTAAATATTTTATGTTATCATTTTTTATGTATTGTTGTTACAACTTACAATATATCTACACTCTACCGTGTGTTTACATTCTTTATTAAAATCCATTGCTTAATAATATTTATTTAATTTTCCTATTTATGCCAAATGTGAAACACCAATTATTTGTATAATTTGCATCTAACCGTTGCTCTATTCGGCAACACTAACAATGCTGTAGTCTCTATGGTCAAAATGTTAATGTTATTTTCGGTTCCGGTAGCAGAGACGCCACTTAAAATTGTTTTGTTTTTTTTAATTTGTAATTTTTGCCGTCTATGTTTATGAAAATGGCTTGTACAAAGAGAAAATGCAAATTCTCGAACACTTTGAAAAATAAGTTTGCATGCTTCGTTGAAGGACGCAACGAGAATGAGGCAAAGTGTACGATTTGAGATAGTTACTTGTCCGTTGCCAACAAAGGAACTACTGACTTGGAGCGCCATGTTGACAATGAGAGACATAGAAACCTAATCAAAGTATCCACGTCATCTAGCACATTGACGTCTTTTTTTCAGCCTAAGTACTCAAATGTATTGCTGAAAGTGCATGCGGCTGCAGCATCTTTGGCATGTCATACAGTTTGTCATCATCAGCCTTACAACTCGATGACCTGCACAGCTAGTTTGATGCGCACATTATTTGAAGATTCAGAAATTGCTAAAAGTATTGCTTGTGCAAAAACAAAGACTGAAGCAATTATAAACCAGGTGATTACCCCACCCCCCCCCCCCCCCCCCCCCCCCCCCCCCCCCCCCCCCGCACTCACACACACACTGTTGATGAACTTGCTAAATCTTTAAGTGGTATTTCATGTTTCGGTCTTTCGACAGATGCTAGCAATCACGGTTCGCATAAATTATTTCCTATCGTTCAGTAATTTGACTGGAAAGCAGGTGGAATCCAAATTAAGATTCTCGAGTTAGACAACACACCAAATGAAACCGCAGAAACTATATCACAGTATGTTTTTAGAACACTCCGAAAACATGATTTGTACCCAAAATGTGTTGCTTTTGCTGGTGACAATGCCAATGTGAATTTTGGAGGCATTAACAGAAGAGAAGGTAGAAATGTTTTCTCGCATTTGAAGGAAGCCTTGAGCAAGCCATTAGTAGGCGTTGGATGTTCTGCTCATGTTCTGTACAACTGCATCCAACATGGCGCAGATTTAATGCAGATTGACGTTGAATCTATTGTCTTGAAGATATTCAATTACTTTTCTATATACACTGTCAGAACAGAAACTTTAAGGATTTTGTGACTATGTCAACATTAACTATCAGCAACTACTCTATCACTCTAAACCTAGATGGCTCAGTTTGTTTCCAGCTGTTGAGAGGCTGCTGAGGCTGTTTACTGCTTTGAAAGAATATTTTCTTTCTGTAAACCAACCACCTGCTATGATAAAAAATGTATTGGCTATTGTAATAAAATTGTACTGATTGTGGGTTTAATCTTGAAAGATTCAAATGAAAAATTCAATATGTCCTCCTTTTTGTCTTATTATGTCCTCCTTTGTCCTCCTTTTTGTCTTATTATGTCCTCCTTTTGGTGCCCACGTATCTGGCAACCCTATCCTTGTAGCATCTATGACTGGTAATACGATAGCTTCCACCCAATAAGTGCAAGTGCCCACTAAAATTAGGATGTAAACATTCTTCCTCTTCGAGCGTGGCATGGTCGTTCGATGCCCATGGCTACCCGCTGAAAGGGCATATGCAAAATTGGCATTTGGCCCAAAGTTACTGGTGCAGTCATATGTTTAGGTGAGACCCGTGGCATTCTGGACAGGACTTTATGTACCGATGAATGTCGGCTATCATTCCTGGTCAAAGGTAGTGGCATGTAATGCGTTGAGTTGTGACACCAACTCCCATATGTCCACTGAACGATACATTGTGGCCCATATGTAATACCTGGTTACAGAACTTTTTAGGCACGACAAGCTGGCCATGGTTGTTCTCCTTGGTTCCCACCCAAAGGTATAAAAGCGTGTCCTTCAGTAAAAATCTCCTCCTAGGGGTGGATTTCTTGATTTTGGCAATTTACTGAAACAAGATTGTAAGATGGGATCCTCCGATTGTGCAGCCATAATCTCCCGAGGTAGTGGTTTGATAGGACGATCAGGCTCACTTGACTCTGTCACCTAATTCCGGGTCTGCATTGCTGCAACATATATCGGTGGTTTTGGTTATCTCAAGTAGACGTACCGGATCCTAGCATGAATGGGTATGCTGGGTCTTCTATCACAGCAGCAGAGATAGTCCCAGTGACATATTTTGATGTCACTTTCACTTTGGAAATCAGCATCTCCATTGATCCAGAGCTCATGGTAGCTCATTTTACTTCAATGATTTCGTTGGTAGGTTGTCCTATTTTTACAAGCCGAGCAGCAATCAACGCATTTACTGAAGCCCACTTCGTACAAGCATTGTACTTGACTTCCGTTGACCTTAATCGCCTCGACTAATGGAGGTCTTTTATTATTATCCGTTGTCTTCCATTGGTGGGTTCTAGCCTACATAGTCAAACAGGATGTGTACTTTACTGGGGTTTTGTTTTTGCCATAACTAGTTTTATGGTCATTAGTCTGGATGGCTTGGCCTGGTGGCATGGTCGAGACAGGAATACTGAGCTGATCCACGACTCTGGGTGATCGAGTGAAATGGCGAGTCATGACCGTCCACGCTTTCCGGCATGGCGCATGATTGATTGATTGATTTGATTTTTAAAAAAAATATTGTGCTTCTACCGACAGATGCTTGATTGATATCTGGTTAGCCGTAGCAGGAAAAGGTGATGTAATGTCCGGGCACAACACTGCTTTCATTTCTTATGCGCCAATCCAAAACGAGCAACTGAACGTTGCTTGGTCATTATAACGACGAAAATCCACTCACTACACAGCTTTTATTTTCGCTTATTCTGATCGAAGCGAGAACGCTCTCAGGTAGCCTATCATTCGTCAAGACTGCTAATTCGGGAATTTTATTTGCACTTTATAACGTGGCCATTAAAACATATTTTTGCCTCAAATTTTCTCTCGGGCCGAATATATTTATACGTTGGTTGAGACCTCTCGATTAGAGAAATTAGACGCAGATAGTCAAAATTTTTTGGGCATGTTATGAGAAGAAATGGATTGGAGAACTTAGTGACAACTGGCAAGATCGAAGGGAACAGACCAAGAGGAAGATCGAGAGGAAAATACCTGGATGGCTTGGCCACATGGCATGGACGAGACAGGAACACTGAGCTGATCCACGACTCTGGTGATCGAGTGAAATGGCGAGTCATGACCGCCACGCTTTCCGGCATGGCACATGATTGATTGGTTGATTGATTGAGACCTCTAGGGCCTGTTATGGTTTACGCCGGGCCTGATGTGGCCCGCGGGCCTTGAGTCTGATACATGTGCCTTAAAGGCTTACTCACACCAAAAGTTTACATTCATTCTGTCACGCCTGTCTTTGATCCTTGCTGCTGTTGCTTCCCTTTACCTTTGTAAACAATGTTTTTCCCTATTTTAGTTTGTTTGTATTGTTTTTAACTGTCTTTGTTGCTTTGGCATTGAAAAGCATGCTGCCCTTGTGATAATTATTCATCATATGTTCCTGTTTTGTTAAAATTGTTGTTCTTTTTTTTTTTTTAAATAATGAGCGGACATCTGTCATATCTTGTGGTATTGTTTTAAAGATTTTTTAAACGCGTTTCATTTTCGTCTTGGCAGTTTGTGAATATTTATTCTAGATTATGCTGACTGACATCAGGCTGGTGCAGTTTGTGCATTTCTCTTCCAGATTGTGTGGAGAGACACGGTGGCTGATCCCACAGATCAAAGGCCCAATGAAAATCAACAGATAACAAGGAAGACGGTTACAAGGGTGACCACAAAAAGTGGACATGGAGAACTGCCTCCAGAAACTTCATGTAGGTGGCAGGTTTTTATTTTGATCTGAATTATTTTATAAGGGGCGTTCATTTGAAGTCCGTTCGTGCCGCACCGCACGCAATTGCGTTCGTTGAACATGATCATGTCATAGTCATGTGATAAGTACTGACTAATGAATAAAAGAGAAAGTGCTTATTGTCCCATGATGCATAGGTTCTGTTTCTGACCGTTGAGAAAATGGCCGGGTTGATCCAAGATCCGTCCAAAGAAGCTCAAAGAGCATTGATTCCCTTTCTTTCATTTGAAGGATGTCGACCAGTGGACATTCATCGAAGAATGCAGGCAGCATACGGCGACAGACTGGGCACGAATGTTTCGGAAAGGACGTCAGTTCATGACAGACCTTCGACGGCCGGGTCAAGCGCACATTGTTGCAACAGAAAAAACCATCGCCAGAATTGATGCAGCAGCACATATGAACAGTTGTCGAAGCATACGTTCACTAGCGAAAGAATTTGATGTGTCAATTGGGACAATTCAAAAGGTTGTTCGTAAGAAACTGCAACATTGGAAGGTGTGTTCACAGTGGGTACCACGAATGCTGACCGATCACCAAAAAGAGGAACGCATGGGATGGTGTTTGAACCACTTGCTGCGTTACAGAATGGAGGGTGATGCATTTCTCTTCCGCATAGTGGCAGGCGATGAATCATGGTGTCACCAGTTTGAGCCGAGCAGCATAAGAGAGAGCATGCAATGGAAGCATGCTGGATCACCAAAAGCCAAAAAATTGAAGTTACAGGTTTCAGCTGGTAAGGTTATTCTGAGCGCACTTTTTGACCATGAAGGGCTATTGTTGGCCGACTTTAAAGAACTTGTTGTCAACATCAACTCCACCCACTACTTGCAAACACTAGACAAGCTGCAAAAAGCCATCAAGAATAAACGAATAAACAACAATGGTTACGCTGAGCGCATTTTTTTACCATGAAGGGCTATTGTTGGTCGACTTTACAGAACCTGGTGTCAACATCAACTCTACCCACTACTTGCAATCACTAGACAAGCTGCAAAAAGCTATCAAGAATAAACGACCCGGCATGCTTTCTCGCGGTGTGATTTTGTTGCACGATAATGCTCGTCTGCATGTCGCAAAGATTGTGCAGAAAGCATTAGCAAGGAAGAAGTGGGAATTCTGCAACATCCAGCCTATAGTCCTGATTTGTCACCATGTGATTTTCATTTGTTCGGCCCTCTAAAACAATCTCTCAAGGGGCAACGATTTCACACAGATGCAGACGTAATGAACGCAGTAAACACTTGGTTCAGTGAACAACCACAATGCTTTTTTGCGGATGGTATTCACCGCCTGCCTAAGCAATGGGATGCTTGCCTGAATGCCTACGGCGACTTCTTCTGACCAACCCATGGTGCATAATTCATTCAAAATGAATGCTTTGTTTAATCTACCACACCTGTTAATGTTTCTTTCATGCTTTTGTAATGAAGCCACTGGAACAGGTTTCAAATGAACACCCCTAATAACAGTTCTCTCTCCTTATCTGTCCCTTATTCTCTGCGTCTTTTTATGCTTGTGAGAAAGAGAGAGAGAAAGAGAGAATTTACAGTAATAACCTACTCTCCATGAATATGAATAACGTTCTGTAAAGTAAGTCAAGGACCCTAGTTCACACCAACAGGCATACTGGGTATATGGTGCTAGCCCTATATGTTTAGACCACAAGGCAATCGGTGCCCAATGTCGTCAATGTTATGTTTAGACCACAAGGCAATCGGTGGCCAATGTCGTCAATGTTATGTTTAGACCACAAGGCAATCGGTGCCCAATGTCATCAATGTTATGTTTAGACCACAAGGCAATCGGTGGCCAATGTCGTCAATGTTATGTTTAGACCACAAGGCAATCAGTGCCCAATGTCGTCAATGTTATGTTTAGACCACAAGGCAATCGGTGGCCAATGTCGTCAATGTTATGTTTAGACCACAAGGCAATCGGTGCCCAATGTCATCAATGTTATGTTTAGACCACAAGGCAATCGGTGGCCAATGTCGTCAATGTTATGTTTAGACCACAAGGCAATCGGTGCCCAATGTCGTCAATGTTATGTTTAGACCACAAGGCAATCGGTGGCCAATGTCGTCAATGTTATGTTTAGACCACAAGGCAATCGGTGCCCAATGTCATCAATGTTATGTTTAGACCACAAGGCAATCGGTGGCCAATGTCGTCAATGTTATGTTTAGACCACAAGGCAATCGGTGCCCAATGTCGTCAATGTTATGTTTAGACCACAAGGCACTCGGTGCCCAATGTCGTCAATGTTATGATTAGACCACAAGGCAATCGGTGCCCAATGTCGTCAATGTTATGTTTAGACCACAAGGCACTCGGTGCCCAATGTCGTCAGTGTTATGTTTAGACCACAAGGCACTCGGTGCCTAATGTCGTCAATGTTATGTTTAGACCACAAGGCACTCGGTGCCTAATGTCGTCAATGTTATGTTTAGACCACAAGGCAATCGGTGGCCAGTGTCGTCAATGTTATGTTTAGACCACAAGGCACTTGGTGCCTAATGTCGTCAATGTTATGTTTAGACCACAAGGCACTCGGTGGCCAGTGTCGTCAATGTTATGTTTAGACCACAAGGCACTCAGTGGCCAGTGTCGTCAATGTTATGTTTAGACCACAAGGCACTCAGTGGCCAGTGTCGTCAATGTTATGTTTAGACCACAAGGCACTCGGTGCCCAATGTCGTCAATGTTATGTTTAGACCACAAGGCACTCGGTGCCTAATGTCATCAATGTTATGGTTAGACCACAAGGCACTCGGTGGCCAGTGTCGTCAATGTTATGTTTAGACCACAAGACACTCGGTGGTCAATGTCGTCAATGTTATGTTTAGACCACAAGGTACTCGGTTGGCCAGTGTCGTCAATGTTATGTTTAGACCACAAGGCAGTCGGTGGCCAGTGTTGTCAATGTTATGTTTAGACCACAAGGCAATCAGTGCCTAATGTCATCAATGTTATGTTTAGACCACAAAGGCAATCGGTGGCCAATGTCGTCAATGTTATGTTTAGACACACAGGCAATCGGTGCCCAATGTCGTCAATGTTATGTTTAGACCACAAGGCAATCGGTGGCCAATGTCGTCAATGTTATGTTTAGACCACAAGGCACTCGGTGCCCAATGTCGTCAATGTTATGATTAGACCATAGGGCAATCAGTGCCAATGTCGTCAATGTTATGTTTAGACCACAAGGCACTCGGTGCCGAATGTCGTCAGTATTATGTTTAGACCACAAGGCACTCGGTGCCTAATGTCGTCAATGTTATGTTTAGACCACAAGGCAATCGGTGGCCAGTGTCGTCAATGTTATGTTTAGACCACAAGGCACTTGGTGCCTAATGTCGTCAATGTTATGTTTAGACCACAAGGCAATCAGTGCCCAATGTCGTCAATGTTATGTTTAGACCACAAGGCACTCGGTGGCCAGTGTCGTCAATGGTATGTTTAGATCACAAGGCACTCGGTGGCCAGTGTCATCAATGTTATGTTTAGACCACAAGGCACTCGGTGGCCAGTGTCGTCAATGTTATGTTTAGACCACAAGGCAGTCGGTGGCCAGTGTTGTCAATGTTATGTTTAGACCACAAGACACTCGGTGGCCAGTGTCGTCAATGTTATGTTTAGTCCACAAAGCACTCGGTGGCCAATGTCGTCAATGTTATGTTTAGACCACAAGACACTCGGTGGCCAATGTCGTCAATGTTATGTTTAGACCACGAGGCAGTCGGTGGCCAGTGTTGTCAATGTTATGTTTAGACCACAAGGCACTCGGTGGTCAGTGTCGTCAATGTTATGTTTAGACCACAAGGCAGTCGGTGACCAGTGTCGTCAATGTTATGGTTAGACCACAAGGCACTCGGTGGCCAGTGTCGTCAATGTTATGTTTAGACCACAAGACACTCGGTGGTCAATGTCGTCAATGTTATGTTTAGACCACAAGGTACTCGGTGGCCAGTGTCGTCAATGTTATGTTTAGACCACAAGGCAGTCGGTGGCCAGTGTTGTCAATGTTATGTTTAGACCACAAGGCAATCAGTGCCTAATGTCATCAATGTTATGTTTAGACCACAAGGCAATCGGTGGCCAATGTCGTCAATGTTATGTTTAGACCACAAGGCAATCGGTGCCCAATGTCGTCAATGTTATGTTTAGACCACAAGGCAATCGGTGGCCAATGTCGTCAATGTTATGTTTAGACCACAAGGCACTCGGTGCCCAATGTCGTCAATGTTATGATTAGACCATAGGGCAATCAGTGCCCAATGTCGTCAATGTTATGTTTAGACCACAAGGCACTCGGTGCCGAATGTCGTCAGTATTATGTTTAGACCACAAGGCACTCGGTGCCTAATGTCGTCAATGTTATGTTTAGACCACAAGGCACTCGGTGGCCAGTGTCGTCAATGTTATGTTTAGACCACAAGGCACTCGGTGGTCAATGTCGTCAATGTTATGTTTAGACCACAAGGTACTCGGTGGCCAGTGTCGTCAATGTTATGTTTAGACCACAAGGCAGTCGGTGGCCAGTGTTGTCAATGTTATGTTTAGACCACAAGACACTCGGTGGCCAGTGTCGTCAATGTTATGTTTAGTCCACAAAGCACTCGGTGGCCAATGTCGTCAATGTTATGTTTAGACCACAAGACACTCGGTGGCCAATGTCGTCAATGTTATGTTTAGACCACGAGGCAGTCGGTGGCCAGTGTTGTCAATGTTATGTTTAGACCACAAGGCACTCGGTGGTCAGTGTCGTCAATGTTATGTTTAGACCACAAGGCAGTCGGTGGCCAGTGTCGTCAATGTTATGTTTAGACCACAAGGCAGTCGGTGGCTAGTGTCATCAATGTTATGTTTAGACCACAAGGTACTCAGTGCCCAATGTTGTCAATGTTATGTTTAGACCACAAGGCACTCGGTGGCCAGTGTCATCAATGTTATGTTTAGACCACAAGGCAGTCGGTGGCCAGTGTCGTCAATGTTATGTTTAGACCACAAGGCACTCGGTGCCCAATGTCGTCAATGTTATGTTTAGACCACAAGGCACTCCGTGGCCAGTGTCATCAATGTTATGTTTAGACGACAAGGTACTCAGTGCCCAATGTCGTCAATGTTGTGTTTAGACCACAAGGTACTCAGTGCCCAATGTCGTCAATGTTATGTTTAGACCACAAGGCAGTCGGTGGCCAGTGTTGTCAATGTTATGTTTTGACCACAAGGTACTCGGTGGCCAATGTCGTCAATGTTATGCCAGCCACCTTTGCTTTCCAAGAAATGTCCTGCTGTTCATTCTAGGCTGGGTTATCAAAGGTCATCTGATGTTTAGTTTGGTTGTAAAGGTTTCCCTACATTGCATACTTGGACAACTCTATTAGTACTCCAGTTTTTTTTCATAGGTCACACAAGAAGATTCTGAATCCAGAGCATGAACACCTCAGCATCAATTCGGATCAGAACAACACATGATGTAGATATGTTTAATGTATTGGTTTTTTCAATAAAAAATGTTGACTTGGCAGCGGTCTATTCCTCCCACACTTTTTAATTTCTTTCTGCCAAGGGATTGTTAAGATGAACAGTATGCACTTGGTCCTACAGATTCATCATTCTTATCTGAGAAGGTTGTAGATCCATTACTATGGGATCTGGGATGTACCATGTTCCAGTTCTTCATTTTGTAAATATGGACACAATGACTATTTCTTCAATCCTCTTGAATTAGAGGATGGTGGTCACTCCTCTAAGCCATAATTTGTCATGTTAAATGTAAGAGATTTCACAAAGTTGTATCTGTGTCATGTTAAATGTAAGACACTTCACAAAGTTGTATCTGTGTCATGTTCAATGTAAGAGATTTCACAAAGTTGTATCTGTGTCATGTTAAATGTAAGAGATTTCACAAAGTTAAATGTAGCAGATTTCAAAAAGTTTTTCCTGTGCAATGTGAAATGTATCAGATTTCACAATGTTGTTCCTGTGCAATGTTAAATGTAGCAGATTTCACAAAGGTTTTTCCTATGTCCTCAATACAGTGCTGGAACCTGAGGATGAAGATCCAGCTTTCTTGTCACCAAGTACAGGAAGGTTACAAAAAGCCATAATGCCTGCGGCTCCAACACCAGGAAGTGAGAATACTGCTTTCTATCTTGGAGATTCTACCCACCATGCTGTAGCACCACCAGAGCGATCATCTACTCCAACTTCTGTACACCATTTGCCATCTTACAGCCACGCAATCAGAGATAGAATCCCATTGGATGATTCAACAGTTTAACAAGCTGACTGCTAGTAACTGTTGTATAGTTTTCAGCATATAAATCACACAATATTTAGGAGTTTATAAATGTACAGAAAGATGCAATCACTCAAACTTATAACTACATGTAAGTTGTAGACATTTTGTTTATACAGATAAAGACTCTCAGTAGAATGGTTGATAGATGCTACATTGAATTTTTCTGTGTGTATGTTTCACCTGTGGATGGATGCACATTAGGAGAAGAAACAGAAAACTAACATTACTAAATTGTTACTTTTTTGTACTTGTTTATATATATTGACTATAGAACTAAAGGAAAACCAAGAATCTGATAAATAAATTAGAATAATGCAGGGATGCTGTTTCCACACTGTACCTCATTAATAAGGTTTAATATATTGAAAATCTCTTGCTTTTGTTGGGAAAACAAGCCAGTGCACATTCATTTATCATAAATGGCTTGAAAATGGTTCATTTGCTAGTTGCTATAGAATGTCCACAAACGAATGCCGTCATTCACGATAAATTAGTTTGAAAACTGTCTGTTGCATCGTTATGAAATTTTTCCTGCCGTCTTATATTTACCCCCACCCAAGGAATATGTCTTTGATAGGTCCAAAAGCAACTTAAATCATCGAAAGCGGCGACATTTCTTTGATGTTTTGCTGAAAAACTAGTGATTTCTCGCTAACAAACTTGTTTTTACAGTAAGGAACGCCCCGCCAATTCACATGACGACACAGGCGTATCCGGATTCGTATGGGAGTGGGTGCAATAAAAGAAGTAGTTTAAAAGTCGACAGGGTCGGCTGCATTGCACCGGGTTTTTATCCCATATGGCTCCGTTTCTTTCCACCCTGCTACTGAGTGAGTGCGTTGGCGACACTGTAAGCTGTGAAATTCACGGGGAAGGCTTTTACATCTGTCCTGTACAGTGACCTGCATGTTCGGAACAATGGCTACCGGCTGTTGCTAAACTGACTGATTTGCCTTTTCGATTCACGAGTGCATTTTTCAAGAGACTCCCGGGAGTCGGCGCTGAAACTACGGAGTTCGTGCTTTATGCGACACTTTCTGCGGGTTGCCCTGCGGTAAAAGACCGAGCCATGTGAGAAAACCCGGTTCAATGAGGTCTTTCTGGTGACTACCGATTCCATCAACGATGAACTGTAGTTTTCATGGACTAATTTTGTGTTGGCATTCTGGCGGCGGCATTAAAAAGTCGCTTAAAAGTCGACAGGGTCGACTTCATTGCACCGGGTTTTATCCCATATGGCTCGGTCTCTTTCCGCAGCACGGAAAGTGTCGCACAAAGCATGAACTCCGTAGCTTTTAGCGACGACCCACAGGAGTCTCCGAAACATTTAACTCGTAAACCGAAGGGCGCAGCCCGGAATCGAACCCACAACCTTGGGAGCACGAGTCAAACGGCTTGACCACTTCGCCACAGAGACTCCCAGAGACTCCCGGCGGCATTATGCACAGGGTACCTGTGCGGGCTGTTGGATTGCCGAAACTCCTGCCTATTCCAATTTTCACATTGGACAGTGGGGAGCATTTTGTGTGATATTCACTGGCACAGGAACGGAGCATAATGGGGACGACCCGTTGCCGTGAAGTTGGAACCTTGACTAACTAACTAACTAACATACATGTGTATATATTTACATTCTGAACATAATGATTCATCTTGCGTGTCTTTTCATTATGATATAAAAGCTAGTTAAAAATTGTTGCCTAGTGGTCTGGGGAGGATAGGGCCTTACACTTCAGCCGTAATTGGAACATGTGCTTCCATTCTAATACATCATCATCATGATCATTATGTACTGCCACCTATCATGGGCATTCATGCACCAACAAAAAACTGAATTAACAAAGATGCCAGTCTTAATACGCCTGCAGCATCTCTTTATTATATTTTAGCAAATTCAATGTAATGTAAACAATTTACAGTACCCAATTTAAGTGTAAACACAGATGATAAAGCAGTCGTTGCCACAATAAGAACCATCAGAAGAAGAACGCAAAGAGCAGGAAAATACATGCCATGCGAATCAGTAAACTTAAAAAACCTTAAAGATGAGGCAGTAAGGGAAAATTATGAGAAAGAACTAACTGAAATCTTTGTAAAATTACCTATAGAAAGAAAAACAGTGGAATAAGAATGGGAGATGTTCAGATCAAGCATTTTAAATACTGCAAAAATAACATGTGGAACCACGAAAAAACGCAAAACACGGATAAAGAAAATAACAAGTTGGTGGAACGCAGAAGTAAAGAAAGCGGTAAAAGACAAAAAGGAAAAATATAAAAAGTGGTTGAAAAGCAAACAGGAATGTGATTACATAGAATATAGAATAGCGAGAAGACATGTGAATATAATAGTAAAGAGAGAAAACAAAAAGACTAGGAAGAGTATGGAGAAACCCTAAATAAAAACTACAAGGAGGCAACTAGAAACTTCTACAAAAAGATAAGTGCAATGCGAACCAGAAGAGAACACTTTGACCCAACTGAAATAATTAACATCGAAAATGGAGAACCAATAAGTGAACAAAAACAAATCCTAATAAGATGGAAGCAGTATTTCGAACAACTTCTCAACATCCCATCAGATGTCACAGGAATGTCACAGATGCCACCAAAGAACTAGAACCAGACATACTTTTTTTTTTTTTTTTTTGCATATCCTTTACAGGACATCACTGTTAACACCAGCATCTTTCAGCTGCATGTTGATTTCTTGGCAAGATTACGCTCAGTAGTTTGCCATTGCTTTCTGAGTGGCTGGCTCACATACCCCGTAAGTTACCGATGCGATTGGAACCACGGCTGATTCTCACCGTCATCACGTCACCGACGAGAGTATTCGAGATTACGGAGAACAGTCATAACCTCTAAGCCACGAAGCCGGCACCAGACATACTAAAAGAAGAAATTATAGAAGCCATCAGATTAGCCCCATTTAACAAATCACCGGAACAAGATGAAATACCAAATGAACTAATTAAAGCAGCAAAAGAAGTAGGAACAGCATGGCTACATAGACTATTCAACCATGTTTGGGTAGAACAACAAACACCACGAGACTGGGGAAATGCCATAATTATCCCAATTTGGAAAACCAAAGGCAGCAAAGGAGATTGCACACAATACAGAGGCATTTCACTGTTGAGTCATGCTGGAGAATATTTGCAAAGTTCTTGAGAAAAGATTACGAACTACTATAGAACCCCAGCTAAGCGAAACACAACTTGGATTTAGGAAAAACAAAGGATGCACAGATGCCATTTTTGCTCTTAGACAACTTATAGAAAAATCAATTCAGTTCAATGAAATACTCTACTTAGCCCTTGTCGACCAAGAACAGGCATTTGATAGAATAGATAGAAACAAGCTGTGAGAAATCCTTGAACAATATGGTGTGAGTACACATCTAACAAACCTATGTAGAAGCTTATACAATAACAGTGAATGCATAGTGAGAGCAACTGGAGGACACTCAGAACCCTTCACCATAAGATCTGGAGTACGACAAGGTTGTGTCCTGTCCCATCTCTTGTTCATAACATATATAGACAACATATGTAAAGAAACCAACCAAACAGAGACCGCAAGAATACTGCATGACGAGAACACAGAAGAAGAACCATCTGCATATCTAACCATTAGAGAACTCCTGTCTGCGGACGACCAAGCACTAATAGCAAAATCAGAAGCTGAATTACAAGACCACATGAATAGTCTAAACGAAATGTGTAAGGAACATAACATGAAAATTAGCACAAGCAAAACAGAGGTAATGACTATAACTAAAGAAGAAACAACAACAACAATTCACCTAAACGAACATCCCTTGAAACAAGTAGAGTTTTTTCTTCTTTTTCTTTGCGTTCATCCGGAGTGTTTTTTTTTTTTTCAGATGTGATTGCGGTGTGTCTCGTTAGGCACCCCTGGGTCGAAACCCTTAGGCCAACACATCCGACTTTTAGCGTGCAATTTTGACCAGGTTAGCATTCCTGGGAGACTCTCACTTTTGTGGTACCGTCCACATCCCAGCTAGTCAAGTTGGAACAGTCGAAGAATTCACGGTCATCCCTCAAAGGAAGGCAGGGACAGTCCATGGCATTTTCCGCCATCCTGGGTGGCTTCCATAATTGCAGAGCCGACACATAGCGCCCTGGTGCTGGGCTCACCGAGGGAATCGTCACGTCCTGCTCATGGCTGCTTTAATTCCTCACTTCAATATATTGGGCATTTCGTTCGCCCGGGCCGTTCCCGCACAAACCAGACAGGTCTGCAGACGGTATCCACTCAGCGAGTTTTCGATTCGGACATGTGCTTGTCGTTGTGCCCGTCAGAGCTGTTCCAGGCACGACGGACATTCGGAAAACTACCTAGTCAGAGCTGTTCCGAACAAGAGCGGCATTCGGAAACTAGGTAGTCAGAGCTGTTCCTAGCACGAGAGACATTCGGACGAGACATTTCACTCGGACGTAAATGCGTAGTGCCAATTTTTATTTTGCCACCCGTAGGACGGCACTTCCGACTTCGGCGGGCATTTTTAATGAGGTTAGCCTTCCTCGGGTTTCGAGGCACGTTAGACTTATTGTTGTGATGTCGCCCACATCTCAGCTGGTCAAGATAGAACGGTCAAAGACATCACGGTCAACCCTCAAGGGAAGGCAGGGGCAGACCATGGGCATTCCCTCGCTATCCAAGGAGGCTTCCATAATTGCAGAGCCGGCACATATTGCTCTGAGACTGGGCTCACCCGAGGAGTTGCCACGTCCTGCTCATGGCTGCTTTAGTTCCTCACTTCCATGTGTTGGGCATCTCGCTTGCCACTGATCGCTCAAGCACACACCAGGAACGGTCAGTCTGCGGGCGACATCCACTAGGTAAGCTTTCGCTTTGGACTTCGGACTACGCAATGGATTCGCTAGCCGTGCGTTCCATTTCGTGTTATTGAGACGTTTTTCCACCTTTGTCTACACTCTCTATGAGTTAGATACAGACAATTTTCGTAATCATTTCATTCGACTGGGGCACTTCTTCTACCTTTTAGTACTCGCTCAAGAGGTAGGCGACATGTGCTGCCGGCTCAGCACCTTTGCCTCCGTGCAGCAGTGAGCGAGAAATGGCCAGGCCCTCTCATCCGGGTATCCCTCATATCCCCCAGCTGAGAGCCTTCGGACAAGTATCTGAACTGGGCATGTAGCGTGCTCAGTATCTCACCTCCATTTTTCGGTAGGTGGGTATCGGCCCGGCTCTCACATCCGAGAGTTTATGGCTTAGAGGCGTTCAGCCTCAACCCTCGACAGAGAGCCTTAGAGTATGTGTCCGGACCAAGAACTTCTGCCTTCGTGCACCTGATTTAAACTTTTGACTGCTATCCTCAGTCTACCTGCAGAGCAGCAGGTTGTGTCTCTCTTAGTCTGGTCCCTACCCAAGAGCTGTCCAATATGTAGTTAATATCCATCGGCATAGCGCTTGGGGTCAGTGGGACACTCAAGCTCCCCCACCACGGCAAGGTGGAGACACATCGGGGGAGGTAAAGAGTTTCAAGTACCTAGGAAGTATAGTATAATATCATCAAATGGCAGATCAGAAGACGAGATCGAAAATAGATGCAATAAGGCAAACCAACTCATTGGACAAATGGCACCAATACTAAAGAACAAACATGTATCAATAACTACTAAGAAAGCACTTTACAACACAATCTTCCTACCAACTCTATGCTACCAATTCAAAACCTGGACAATGACAGAAAAAGAGAAAAGAAAAATCACAAGAGAAATGAGATTCCTGAGAAGAATGCTCAACGTATCAAGAAGAGATAAGGTCAGAAATGAAGAAATCAGGACTAAAGTGGGGGTTATAGCAGCACTAGATTTTATTAGAAAGCAGCAAGTCAAATGGTTTGGCCATGCAAGTAGGTTACCAGTCAACAGCATACCACAACAAGCAATGATCTACAGACCAGATGGAGAGGAAGAGGCTGACCACGTAACCGTTGGACGGAGGGGATAGCAGAGTCCATAGGAATATCGATACATGAAGCCCATAATCGGGCACTCTCACGATGTTTATACTACATCTCGACACCGCAAGGTACAAGAGGAACATGACGAGATGAGATGAGAATAAACAATTAGCATTTATTGCTGAATGTCCTGCAACACCATAAAAATAACTTGTACAGGTTTATTATCTATATATATAAAATAGTATGTATGTATGTGGGTGGGTGGGGATGTATTTGATGCGTTCGATAACGGTCCATCCGATTGAGATGAAATTTTCTACATGTTTTCTTTTCATTCCCGTGCAGCCAACTGTCATTGTTTGGTACTGTAAAATCAGCTATTTACTTATTAAAATTTAATTTTGTAATTACCTCGCTTAACATAAGAAAATTTATATAAAGGGACATAACTTTTAGTAGCATTGCTATATCTTAGGTTAAGTCCCCTGGCTATAGATAGATAGATAGATAGATAGATAGATAGATAGATAGATAGATAGATAGATAGATAGATAGATAGATAGATAGATCTGACCCAATAGATAGAGAGGGTGGGATAGACAGAGGGAGAGATGGACGGATGGACGGGCAGACAGACAGACAGACAGACAGAGACAGACAGACAGCCGGGTCATCAGACAGACAGACAGACAGACAGACAGACAGACAGACAGTCGGGAACGGGAACTTATATGACTACTTATATGAATTAAATGAGATGCTCCCCATCAGGGACTGGGCGAAGCCGGGCCGGGTCAGACAGACAGGCAGACAGTCGGGATCGGGAACGGGAGCTTATATGACTACTTATATGAATTAAATGAGATGCTCCCCACCAGGGACTGGGTAAAGCCGGACCAGGTCAGACAGTCAGACAGACAGACAGACAGACAGATAGTCGGGAACGGGAGCTTATATGACTACTTATATGAATTAAATTAGATGCTCCCCACCAGGAGCTGGGCGAAGCCGGGCCGTGTCAGACAGACAGACAGACAGACAGACAGACAGATAGATAGATAGATAGATAGATAGATAGATAGATAGATAGATAGATAGATAGATAGATAGATAGATAGATAGATAGATAGATAGATAGATAGATAGAACGAACAGACTTTATTTTCAAAGGGTAACAAATTGGGCACGCAGGCCTGTCTTACATTCGGCCCTTCCAATCACTCATCTTTCTTTCATCAACAGTGCATAGGAAAAAAACATTGTCACATGAATTTTGTAAACATAAACAATGCATATTACTAAACGGATACTCACGCAAACCTCAGGTCCTGTATGACATCACACTGATGTTAGACAACAGGATGCCTTCATCCGACATACATGACTTTGCGTTGGAGCTCAAGCCAATGAACACAAGCAAGCAAGCAAGCACTATGTTATGAGACACATCCACCACCCACCCACACATCCCCCATTCACTCCAACTCCCCCACCCAACCACACACACATACAATACATTCCCCCACCCATCCACCACATCCCTACACCTACACATCTCCCCACCCACACACACCTCTAACCCACCACACATCCCATCCACCCACACACCAAGCACACATACGTTCAATAACCCACACATCCCCCACCTACACACATCTCCCCACCCACTCACATATCCTCTACCCATCCCATTTCCCACCAACAATCACTCACCCAATATCCTCCTCCACCCACACACCTCCAACCACCCAGCCAAACACACATTCCTCAGCCACACACACATCTCCCCGTCAACTCACATATTCTGCACCTACCCACACACAAATTCCGCACTCACCCACATAATCTCCCATCTCCCCCAGCCCACTCACAGATCCCGAGCCCACACCTACAAACATCCCCCACCATCTCCTAACCTGCACATACTCACCCACCCACATATCCTCTACCCACCCACACATCCTCTATCCACCCATCCCCCAACCAAACATCCCTTAACCACACACCCTTACTCATATACAATCACCCACCCACACATCCTCTACCCAACCACACATCCTCCATTCACCCATTCCCCCAGATAGATAGATAGATAGATAGATTAGATAGATAGATAGATAGATAGATAGATAGATAGATAGATAGATAGATAGATAGGTAGGTAGATAGGTAGGTAGATAGATAGATAGATAGATAGATAGATAGATAGATAGATAGATAGATAGATAGATGGATGGATGGATGGATGGATGGATGGATGGATAGATAGATAGATAGATAGATAGATAGATAGATAGATAGATAGATAGATAGATAGATAGATAGATAGATAGATAGATAGATAGATAGATAGATAGATAGATAGATAGATAGATAGATAGATAGATAGATAGATCCCTGCCAGGGACTGGGTGAAGCCGGGCTGGGTCAGCTAGTATTTTATATTTACAGTAAATGTGTATCTCACTTGCTATTGTATGTATTTCTAGACAGTTTTATTTTCGCAAAGTGTTTTTGTTACATCAAATTGTATGATAGCCGTATTTGTTATAATTAGTATTAATTATAGTTGTCACATGTTTGTCACTGACAAATATAAATAAAAACACTTAAACCTATTTCAGTTCTCCAGTATTTTATCTTAACTTCTCTACTGTCAAAATTAAAGCATTAGAGTGTTTTCATTGCTTGTCCTACTCCAAGGACAGATAAACATCAGCTAAGTAACTTTTATATACTTTTTATGTAATTGTATCAGTGTGTGTTTGTTGTCCATTTTGTCACTTGTGATTATCTTGTAAAACTGACAAATTCCACTTCTCATTGACTTATTTGCTGTCAGAATTAATGTATGAATAAGATAAACCTGCGGCTTATCTCACAGAGATTGTTTTATGTGGCAAGGTAAACAGATTTACAGACTGAGTTTTTGCTGAGTGATGATAAGGAAGTGAACGTCAGATATTTTGACACTATTGTCTTTCAATTTATTTACTGAATTTACGTCTGTGGAAACGTGAAATTAAAAAAAAAAAAAAAGTTATAATGCAGCTGCATAAAATATATTTCTGAACTAAAAGCTGTAACGTGATGACATACCTTCTTAATTGAGGAAAGAGTTGTAATATATTTTAATTAATAGGATAACTTGGCCTCCATAATTGACTAAAGAGTGGTATCATGATAACGTGGCCCAATAATTTAATAAAGAGATAACTTGATCTCCATAATTGATAAAAGAGTTATAATATGATAACTTGGGCTACATATCTGATGAAACAGTTATAATATTGTAACTTATTCTCCATAAATGATGAATGAATTGTAATATCTTCTTCTTCTTCTTCTGCATTCATCCAGTTTTATTTTTCTGGATATGATAGCGTTGTGCCTGTTTACAGCAAAGCTGCGTTCTTGCGCCGTTAGGCCGACACATCCGACTTCTGTGGGAATTGTAATATGATCACTTGGCCTCCATAATTGATGAAAGAGTTGCAATATAATAACTTCTTTAACATGATAACTTAGTCTATATAATTCATTAAAGAGTTGTAATATGATAACTACATCTCTTTAATTGATGAAGGAATTGTAAAATTGCATAACTGGGCTTAATAATTGATGAAGGAGTTGTAATATGATAACTTGGTCTCTATAATTTATAAACCAATTGTAATATGATAACATGGTCTCCATACCTGATAAAAAAAGTTGTAATATACGGGGGTAAGTTAATAAGTAAGACACAAATGGCTGTAGGAAAATAACTAAATATGATAACAACTTGAAACCAGCTTATTTTTATACATACATTGTCCCTTTATTCCTCAGCATAATTTCCACCAACATTGAAGCACTTATCCCATCGTTTTATCAGTCCTCCCAAACCGGCTGCATAGAACTGCGTGTTCTGTTTTCTAAACCACATTTTCACTTCACATTCAACTTTGACGTCACTCGCAAAATGTCTCCCACCAAGGTGGGTTTTCAGTGTTTATGCTGACAAATGTTTATCCAGTAAAGCGGTGCATAGCTGTGTATAAAAAGGTATGAGAGCGAGTCAATAAGTAAGTCACACAGTTCTGTGGGATGGCAGGTAAATGAAAACAAAGCATGCAGTTATTTTTCTACAGCCATTTGTGACTTACTTATTAACTTACCCTCGTATATAATATTTATAACTTGGTTATCAAGATAAATTGGCCTCAACAATCGATGAAGGAGATGTAAGATGATAACTTGGTTATCATGATAACCTGGCCTCCATAATTGATGACAAAGTTGTAATATGATAAATGGCCTCAATAATTTATGAAAGAATTGTAACATGGTAACTTAGTTATCATGATAACTTTGACTCCATAACTGATGAAAGAGTTGTAATATGATACCATGGGCTCCACAACTGATGAAAGATATGTCATATGATAACTTGGACTCCATAATTTATAAAAGAGCTGTATTATGATAACTTGTGCTACACAATTAATTAAAAAGTTGTAATATGATCGGGTTACATATCTGATGAAATAAATGTAATATGATAACTTGGACTCCATAATTGATGAAAGAGTTGTATTATGATAACTTGTGTTCCATAATTGATTAAAGAGTTATAACATGATAACATATCTTGGCCTCCATAATTGGTGAGAAACTTGTAACTTGCTAACTTGGTTATCACGAGTAATATGAGATGTAATATGATAACATGATAACATATCTTGGCCTCCATAATTGGTGACAAACTTGTAACTTGCTAACTTGGTTATCACGAGTAATATGAGATGTAATATGATAACATGATAACATATCTTGGCCTCCATAATTGGTGACAAACTTGTAACTTGCTAACTTGGTTATCACGAGTAATATGAGATGTAATATGATAACATGATAACATATCTTGGCCTCCATAATTGGTGACAAACTTGTAACTTGCTAACTTGGTTATCATGAGTAATATGAGATATAACATGATAACATATCTTGGCCTCCATAATTGGTGAGAAACTTGTAACTTGCTAACTTGGTTATCACGAGTAATATGAGATGTAATATGATAACATGATAACATATCTTGGCCTCCATAATTGGTGAGAAACTTGTAACTTGCTAACTTGGTTATCACGAGTAGGACAACAAATTAATGTCATAGCAGCCATCAAACTGTAGAAGAGACAAATGTGTTTAAAATGTGCCATTACTTACAACAGACATCACTGTGTTTCAGGCAATACCCCAGATTATCAATCTCCCTCAGCACATGTTAAAGAATACAGATACTGTATATTTGTTCTTTCAAAGCACATTATGTACATGTTTGCACCAACCTCTGACATACTCTTTTGTCTTGCATTCCTATCTATCCATCCATCCATCATGTGCCATGCCAATAAGCATGGGTGGTCATGTTTTGCCATCTCACTCGATCACCAGAGTCGTGGATCAGCTCCGTGTTCCTGTCTTGACCATGCCACATGGCCAAGCCATACAGGTATTTACTTCTCGGTCTTCCCCTTGGTCTCTTCCCTTCGATCTTGCCAGTCGTCACCAAGTTCTCCAAGTCATTTCTTCTCATAACATGCCCAAACAATTTTGACTGTCTACGTCTAATGACTCTAATCAGTTTACGATCTTCATTTGTTTCTTGAAGGACTTGTTCATTGGTTTTTCTGTCTGTCCATGGTATTCTTTGCATTTTCCTCAGAAACCACATTTCCACAGCCATCAGATGTTTTTCAGCTTGACTGCTCATTGTCCACGCTTCACATCCATACAAAAGTACAGGTTCTATGTAGCACTTCAACACTCTTTTTCTCGTTTCAATTGATATCTTTGTATTGGTCAGTATGTTTTTCATCTTGCAAAAGGTTACCTTGCAATGGCAATTCTAGTTCTAATCTCTTCAAGGCATCTCCCATCAGATGTTATGACTGTTCTGAGATAACTATCGATTCACTTGCTTAAGAACATGCCCATTTACTCGTATATCACATTGTGGTATTTCCTTCTTCCCAGTGATGACCATAACCTGTGTCTTCTTAATATTCAGTTCTAACCCTAGTTGTTCACTGTGTGCAACAACCACATCTACTAAATTTTGCAGGTCCTGTTCATTGTCTGCAATCAAGGCTGTCTCATCTGCATATCTAATATTATTGATGTATCATCCCCCAATGTTGATTCCTTCCATATCTTCTATATTTCTTACAATATTTTCACTGTACAGGGAAAAAAGATCTGGAGACATTACACATCCCTGTCTTACACCTCTTTTAATAGGCTGATATTGACCTACATCGTTATCATTTCTGATGGCAGCTTGTTGTTTCCAATATATGTTTTTTACAAGTCTAAGGTCTTTTCCATCAATTTGTAGATCTTCAAGCATCCTTATCATGTTGACATGTCTCACTTTATCGAAAGCCTTTGTGTAGTCAATAAAGCAAAGATATAGATCTTTGTTTACTTCTATAGAATGTTCAATTACTGTTCTCAGTATATGTACAGCATTTACTGCTCCCTTGCCTTCCACAAACCCACATTGTTCTTCTCTTGCATTCCCATTTATCTTCAAATTTCTGATGTACAGTTAACAGTGGGTTACTTCAAATATGTTCTTTCACACTGCAATACAGGAATACACCACACTTTTGTCTTGTTAATTAAAATGAATGAAAGAGAAAGCACATCCTTCATTTACCTTTTTATATGCTTTTTTTTAAAATGATGCATATCCCTTACAGGACGTTGCAGTCAACACCAGCATTTTTCAGCTTCTGTCGATGTACTAGGCAAGTTTTACGTTCAGTAGTTTGCCATTGATTTGGTCAAGTGTGTGCATTTGTTCATGTTTTATGTCATGTTGATTTGGTCAAGTGTGTACATTTGTTCATGTTGTATGTCATGTTGATTTGGTCAAGTGTGTACATTTGTTCATGTTTTATGTCATGTTGATTTGGTCAAGTGTGTACATTTGTTCATGTTGTATGTCATGTTGATTTGGTCAAGTGTGTACATTTGTCCATGTTTTATGTCATGTTGATTTGGTCAAGTGTGTACATTTGTTCATGTTTTATGTCATGTTGATTTGGTCAAATGTGTGCATTTATCCATGTTTTATGTCATGTAGATTTGGTCAAGTGCATGCATTTGTCCATGTTGTATGTCATGTTGATTTGGTCAAGTGTGTACATTTGTTCATGTTTTATGTCGTGTTGATTTGGTCAAGTGTGTACATTTGTTCATGTTTTATGTCATGTTGATTTGGTCAAATGTGTGCATTTGTTCATGTTTTATGTCATGTTGATTTGGTCAAATGCGTGCATTTGTCCATGTTTTATGTCATGTAGATTTGGTCAAGTGCATGCATTTGTCCATGTTGTATGTCATGTTGATTTGGTCAAGTGTGTACAATTGTTCATGTTTTATGTCATGTTGATTTGGTCAAGTGTGTACATTTGTCCATGTTTTATGTCATGTTGATTTGGTCAAATGTGTGCATTTGTTCATGTTTTATGTCATGTTGATTTGGTCAAATGCGTGCATTTGTCCATGTTTTATGTCATGTAGATTTGGTCAAGTGCATGCATTTGTCCATGTTGTATGTCATGTTGATTTGGTCAAGGTTAAAATTTGTTCATTTTTTATGTCATGTTGTTTTGGGTCAAGTGTGTAATTTGTTCATGTTTTATGTCATGTTGATTTGGTCAAATGTGTGCATTTGTTCATGTTTTATGTCATGTTGATTTGGTCAAATGCGTGCATTTGTCCATGTTTTATGTCATGTAGATTTGGTCAAGTGTGTACATTTGTTCATGTTTTATGTCATGTTGATTTGGTCAAGTGTGTACATTTGTTCATGTTTTATGTCATGTTGATTTGGTCAAGTGCATGCATTTGTCATGTTTTATGTCATGTTGATTTGGTCAAGTGTGTACATTTGTTCATGTTTTATGTGCCTCTAGAGCCAGGCATCCAACTTCAGCTAGCATTTGCTGCAGTCTGCTCCCCTAACCTTTCATTCAAATTGTTTAGATTTGCCTGTAAGGTAATAGTTCAAGGTCAGCAGTTTAGTGTTGTTAATTGGCTGTCATCTTCTGAAAGTGGCAGCAAAACTTCACATGAAAGAGAATCTGTTGCTGTAGTCATCATATTGTAGATTCTACTCTCCAGAAATTTAATTCTCATTTAGTAAAGAAGTTTCAGTCCCAGGAGTCACGCAGGTTTAATAACTCAGCACCACTTGATTGGTAGCCCAGGGTACTTAATTATGTTCTGCAATAACTATCATAGCTTGTTGAGATTAACATCAATTGTGAAGTGTGATGCTTTTGTTTCAGATATGTCCTCTGAATTCATGTGCAGAAAACCATTATATGATATAGTGCTAGCTTTCAGATTTGGTTTTAGCATCTACTCCAAGAACTTACATATATCTTGACACCTACTTCAGGAACTTACATCATATCTTTACATCTAATTTAGACATTTTCGTCATATCTTTATGTCTGCTCTAGGAACTTACATCATATTTTGACATAAAATCTAGGACCTTACATCAAATCTTAACATCTGATCTATTAACTTACGTCATATCTTCCCAGGGATTGTTGAGTTTGACTGGCAGCAACTTCCTCACCCAAGGCCCACAGCTGCTGAAGGCTAGATGAAAGTGCGTTTAAGTCAGGGACACCCTGATTGGAAAAAATAATGTCTTTTTTATAACTTATTTATTTCACATGTTTAATTTTAGTTTGAAAGAAAGCACATTCATCATGTTATTTTAACTCTAAGTGTGCCTTGAACAACATGGAGAGGCCCACATGTCAGAATCCACTTCAGTTGGCTCGGAAATGGAAGCTATTTCTAGATAAACTAAACTATGATAATATTCTTTCCAGTCAATAATTCTATGTGGGTAAGTTAATAAGTAAGTCACAAATGGCTGTAGAAAAATAACTAACTATGATAACAAATTGAAACCAGTTTATTTTTATACCTACATTGTCCCTTTATTTCTCAACATAATTTCCACTAACATTGATCCACTTATCCCATCGTTTTATCAGTCCTCCTAAACCGGCTGCATACAACTGCATGCTCTGTTTTCTAAACCACGTTTTCACTTCACATTAAACTTTGGCGTCACTCGCCAAATGTCTCCCGATTTGAAATCCCTAGCGATTTCCCGTAAAGCGGTGCATAGCTGTGTATAAAATGTTATGCGGGCTAGTCAATAAGTAAGTCACACAGTGGAATGACAGGTAAATGAAAACAGAACATGCAGTTCTATGCAGCCAGTTTGGGAGGACTGATAAAATGATGGGATGAGTCCATCAATGTTGGTAGAAATTATCTTGAGAAATAAAGGGACAATGTATGTATAAAGATAAACTGGTTTCAAGTTGTTATCATAGTTAGTTATTTTTCTACAGCCATTTGTGACTTACTTATTAACTTACCCTCGTATGATATAGCTTTGCTGCCAACTCTCCTGCAATTATGCAGTTTTATTTGCTAATTTACTGTTAATGACGAATAGACTGTTTGTCATTCCCATAAATATACTTTGCATTTGCAATATTGTCTAACCCACATACACATTTACAACAGAAGGTGTAGCACAGCTGTTGAACAACTATAGGATGGCAGCTTCCCCATAAGAATTATGAAGTTATGGTTGGCTAGATAACTAAATGATGAAGGGGAACAAGGCATGAAAATGTTCTCTAAAATTTATCTGGTATACACTTCTTTCTCCTCTTTCCCCTTGTCTTTATGAGTGTCAATCAGTACTTTATTTCTCTAAGGATCTAAGAAATTAACAGATCCAGACTTGAAATTCACCACTTATATGTGAGCTCTCTAACAACAAAAAAACAACAGATCAAGATTTGAAATCCACCACTGATACGTGAGTTCTGAGACAGTGGAATGTAATAGCCACCAGAACTGGTTCTTGTTTAACAAAAGTGATGTCAGTGTACATAGGACACACAATTAGATGGTTCATCTCCCTCAGCAGACGTCAAAGTGTATATGAATGCTAACCACCCCTATGGCACTCTACTCTATTTGGATACTTTTAACATGTCCCTGAATCAACATCAAGAAGTCTTTCCTTAATCACTTGCACTATTAAAGATTTGTCTGTTTGAAAATTGCCTAATACAGGCGCTCTAGAACCTAACCAATCTGCCCTCTCATTGCCACAGACTCACATATCTCCTAGGGAGTCTCCGTGGTGAAGTGGTCAAGCCATCTGACTCAGGCTCCAAAGGTTGTCGGTTCGATTCTGGGCCGTGTCCTTCGGTTCACGGGTGCATTTTTTCTGAGACTCCTGAGGGTCGTCGCTGGAGCGACAGAGTTTGTGCTTTGTGCGACACTTTCCATGCTGTGAAAAGAGACTGGGCCATATGAGATAAAAACCCGGTGCAATGAAGTCGACCCTAGTGACTTTTCGACTTTTTTTCACATATCACCAGGACAATATATCCATAAAAGCTTCCATCCATTTTTCACACTTATGATGGAGACTCACACATGTCCCAGTCAATCACTTTTTACCTTCTGTATCACTAGTCTTAAGTTAGTATAGTGACTTTGGCATAAATAATGGCAGCAAGCCATCAGAGCAACATACTACCTACAATGCACTCCGCATACTAAATGTTGTGACCTCAGAAGCCCTGCTCATGAAAAAGCTGACAGGTTTGCAAGCTGAGCTAATGTGGAAAGCGGACGAGCAATGGACATGGCTGATATAGTCAATGCCTTCAGAGAGGTCGGAAAATGAAACAAATCTGCAACCTTGACAAAACTGCAAGGAAATCCAAGTCAAACGGGGTGACGCCAGACAAGAGCACTATGCAGGCAGCCAAAGAAGAATAGTTATCCAACACGGAATTGGTGTCGTTGAATGCTACATGCTGAGGGAGATACTGAAGAGATCTCTGCACTAATGGACAGAATGATTCAATGTACGGTAAGGACAATCTGACAACTAACTACCTAAGCTTTTATAGTTTTGTTAATGTGTCCTGTCCAGCAAATGTCTTCTCTTCACTTCCTGATTATCTAGCATGTTTCCATTTCTATCCATGATGTCCACATTGGTCATTCAGAGATACCATTTCAGTCCATTTATTCCATCTGTTAATGAATGTTTGATATTTATCACTAACTGTTGATGTCATTTTTATGTCTTACAGCAGTACTCTGTGATGTTAAAAGTTGAATATTCTAAGTTTGGTACTGACTTTAATTTCATTTGATGTACAAACATGTCTTAGTCCCTGGAAGCCTCTCTTTTCTTGCATTTTGTATTCTTATACTGAAATATCTGTCTATTCCTCCAGTTGTGTCTACATGGCTACCTAGATGTATGTATGAGTTCACATACTGAAGTAGTCCACATATTGGAGTGTTTTCTTACCAAGGATAACTGGATTACCAGGATTATTACTGTAGCGAAAGTATACTCACATGCAACTCTCTCTTTTCAGATTTGTCACTGACATTTTCCAACACACAGGCTGGTAATGATGTCAACTGTATTCCCTGTTTAAAAAAAAAAAAAGCATCATGCTGCCACAAGCTTATTACAAATCGAGAACATTAAACTTTTAAATCTGCATTGAGCATAGGTGTTACACACATAAATGAGTATAGTGTTTATATATATATATATTTATATATATATATATATATATATATATATATATATATTATATATATATATAATAATATAATCTCTTCCCTTTTGGGTGTTTGTGATTTCTTGGCAAAAATTTTTGTTCAGTAGTTAGCTTTCTGAACAACTGGCACTCAGGCCATTTACAACTAACACAAGGCGGTCTGGTGCCAAATTGCCAGCAGCTGTTTTAAGCATAGTATGCGGGATTATAAATTGCGTCCATAACCTCTTCGCCACTGAGCCGGGATATATATAATTATATATATATATTATATATTTATATATAATTTTTTATATATATATATATAATATATATATAATATTAACACAAATGAGTACGAGTGCTATACACAAAAACATGCTGAATGGTTCTTAAATGGTACTACTAGTGCAATACAGCAAAGTGACTGAAAACTTATAGACACCTTTCACTGAAAATGTGCATTTATGAATGAGTCATGTTTGTATGTAGCTGCAGTGTTTTCTACAAATATATATACGGGAAGGCCTCGCTATACGTTGCTTCGGTTTATGTCATTTCGCTATAACGTTGTCACAATGGGTCATAACTTCACTTTACATTGCTATGTTCCGCTATAACGATGTCACCTGTGTTACTATGCTGCGTTAACGTCGCCATTTTACATTTTCTGCAGTGCGTTTTTCCAGGATGTTATCGTGTAATCACCCATAATTATGAGTTCAAAACGCAGAGCAGTGCTGATAGTGTATTTGGTTGTAAGAGAACCAAAAAAAAGTGTTACTCATGAGGTGACGTTTGATGTTTTATGTCATTTTGAGGCTGGCGATCGGCTGTTGATATTGGTAAAGTCCATGGTTTACCTCCAAGGTGCTGACAAAATCAAAAAGGATGCTAAAAACGTAACCTCTTTGAGTGCTTCCAAGATCACTCGTATCAGAATTACTCTTATGGAGAATATGGAAGCACTATTGGCCGTCTGGGTTGAAGACGCCTGTGAATATTCCTGTGAGCAAGATGGCTATCCAAGAGAAAGCAAAGTCTCTCTATGAAGATCTAGCTAAGAAAGCGGGTGAGAGCAGTACTAGTAGTGCTGATGATAGTTTTGGCGTGAGTCGTGTTTTAATGCCTCTGCCTTCCAATAATTCTACCACTCGCCCCCAACCCACCTCTGTTTAGCCAACAAATATCAACAACCATCAAAATAAACATTACATAATACACTGTATTTCATTTAATTCTATGGAAAATAGTGTTTCGCTATACGTTGTTTCACTTAAAGTCAAGTTTTTGAAGAACGTAACTCCGACGTTAACCGGGGTCTTCCTGTACCTTCATCAATGAAGTTGAGAGAAGAGAGTTCTCAGGAGGTATTTAGAGTCAATTCTGATGTATGGACGTAAGTCATGAAAAATTAACAGTTTGGTGAGAAATTACTTGGAGGCTGCTGAGATTTAGTTCTAAAGAAGAATTTAGAAACTATTTTGGACATATTACAAAGAGCAATGAAGACATCTTGAAAGAAATCAGTGCATAGGCAGAACTAATCAGTCCTATCAGATGTAGAGAATCCAGATTCTTTGAACATGTCATGAGAAAGAGTAAACTGGAAAAAGTTGGAAGGGAATAGAGGCATGGTATGACATAGAGAAAAGATTCAAGACAGCTTGATATCATGGCGTGAAGACGTGTGTATTGAAAATTATTGACAATATGTAAGACAGCAGCTGTGGACAAACATACTAGACAGCATGGACTATAAGAATAGGAAGCAATATTTACACATTCTTAATGGCTTGTTTGTAATTAAATTTCACATTAATTGCACATGGATAAAATCATCAGCGTTTGAATCTCCTCTTATAGATCACACATGGAGGATCTCAACACAGTGCTTGAACTCCATAATGCCAACGAGAATTTCAGTATGTGTGTACCAGAATCAAATATACTCTAAATATTCCACTGTGAGCACGTTTTTTAAATTTTGGCCACAGCAGAGGACTATTTTGCCGCTTCTTTACAATTTCTAACTGGCAATAGATTTTTCAAGTGCACAACATATGCATGGAATCTCCTATTTCTTGTCTTGTGTAAGAAGTTTAGGCCTTCAACCCACTACCAAAAGATAAGGTGGTCTTTGCGGTGAAGTGGTAAAGCCACTTGCCTCACATTCTTTAGGTCATGAGTTTACTTTTAGACTGTGTAATTCAAACCATGAACGCAACTGTTTACGAGACTCCTGAGGGGTCATCATTAAGGGATGAAGTTTGTGCAATGCTCTAAGCAGGCAGCTTGCCCTTCTGTAGAGGGAGACTAAGCTAGATGGAGTCAAACCCAGTGCAATGAAGATGATCTTCTTGCCTTTAACCTTCAACTTTATAAGTGGGGGTATAACATACAGGGGTTCCTTATTTGGTAAAAAAAAATGGTCATTCAAAATTGGACTTGTATCTGACAATGCTAAAGATAGAAACAAAAGCCATATCTTAAGGCCACCAACCACATTCTTAATACCTCATAATTGTATTATCAAGTAGTTGTTTTCATTGTCTTGAATAAAACATTGGTATGGCTGATTTTGTTTTTATCTGAAAATATTTCTTAGCCCTATCGGTATGGAAAATGTTCATTGTCAAAGCGACCTAGGGAAAATAATTGGGAACCTTTGGTATTATAGCATGTTATGATTAATTATACATAATGAGATAATATGTATAACAATAACATTGTATACACTGGATCTTCACAAGTGCCACAGAGTTTGTTCGCTGTGCTGAGATTCTCCTTGTGTGATCTATTTGAGAACACTTATGCAGATATCTATGTGCAGTGAAAGAGATCCTCTACCAAAGCCAAATATTGCATATAAGTCAGTCAAGTCACGGACTCTGTCTACCCTCCTTGTGGCATACTCAGCATATGGTGCTACCCCCATATTTTTAGACCAATCAGCAGTCAAGAGGTGATGTGGTCAGTATCACACCAGCCACCTTTACTTCCCAAGACTTTTCATGGTGCTCATTTTAGGTTGGGCCGACCATGTCAAGTTTTGTAATCTGACTCGAATTTGAAGCCATGACTGCCAGGCAATCATGCTAGGCTCAGTGCTAGCTTGGCTTCCACAGCCATAACAAAACCACACAGGTACTGCAGCAGGAACATGGTGTGGTATTGTTAAGAGTAGGACCATCAAATTTGTAGGCCACTGTGCTTGGGAAACAAGAATCCTGACCCTGCTAAAGATTGAACCTGGTCCACTGGCTTAGCTAGCAACCACACTAAACATTAAGCAACCTCTGCTCTGGACACCAGGCTTAACAAATGAGATGACTTACACTGGATGGCCTAAATAGCTTCAGATCTTCCACTTTAAATTCCTTCCATTGTGGAGATGGTTGGTGAAGAATAATCCTCAGTGACATCACATTATTCATGTCACACTGAAACTGTTGATAGAAAACAAAACAAGCAATCAGCCCTGGATAAGTAGATTAGCATACATATTAGACATGCTTCAATAGAGTTAGTTAATGAAAAATGTTAATGAATGGGAGTGGCAACTTGCTGTCTTGACAGACGAAAGTATGTGGATTGGAAGTATTGTGGATTGGATTTGGCCAAAATTCCATTGCACAATGCTTGGGCATAGCTTCAGAGAACATGTGTTGCCCATGCAGCATGTTCCCTTTCTCGGCCTTGCCTTGTTTACTCCAGACTAAAGGATAACCAGTACATCTGGAACAAGGTAGGCTGCAGACGCTGGCGGCTCAGCATCAAACCTCTGAGAGTATTAGATGTAAGGTCCCACCTCCCGAGAGGAGGAGGTGAGCGGTGACCAGACCCACACATCTGTGGGATTTGACATAGAGACGTTCAGCCATATCCCGCAGCTGAGGCCTCACATCAAGTTTCTGGACCTGTATGAGCGTGTATACCTGTCATTCATAAGTGTAACTGATCAGTATTAATGAATGAATTACCATTTTACTATAAGATCCCATGGTGCAATGAAGCTATCACAGCAAACTTAATAATAGATTTTGATAAAGAACCTTGGTCTGCTCATTTCTGAATAGCTTGTTGTACTGTTGTCCTGTGCCTGGTTCTATGGAGCACAAATGAATATGCATCAGTGGCCATCAGATCGCTACAAAGAGCTGTAGATGCATTAGTTGCATGGGCAAATAGATGGTGTGTCAGCATAAACACTGACAAGTGCAGCACCACTCTATTTACCCTCTCTCCAAAACAAAAGACAGGGATAATTTAGATAAATGGAATACCCTAAGAGAAGAAAAAGAACCAACATACCTTGGAGTAACATTTGATGACAGGCTGACATGGAGAAAGCACATCAACAAAGCAGTAGCAATAAAAATGGGTAGGAAAATAGCCAACCTGAGAAAACTAAGTGGAACTACATGGGGAGCCGGCGGGAAAATACTTAGCAAGGTTTATCAACAGAGCATACGACACCTGGAATATGGGTCAACTGAGTGGTGTTCAGCATAAAAAAAACCACACTTCAAGAGCTGGATAAGGTGCAAAATCAAGCACTTAGAGTCACCACAGGAGGGATGAGATTAACCCCTATAGTGGAGATGGAGAAGATGGGGAGGACACAAGCACTGAGAGAGCGCAGAGATACGAAAACGCTAATACAAGCAGACAAGTTACTCAGCATGCCAGGCCACCCTATGAAGAACAGATTTTAAAACCTAGCTATGGGGCGGTTGAAAAGAAGCAGTTTTATCCACCAGGCCAAACGACTCTGCAAAGAAACCACTGATCTGCCCACAATTGGTATCCCCCTGAAAAGCCATGTGGGTAATCCTAGGGTGCAAAAGGGGCATGCCGGCAGTGTACATGGGATACATCCTAGCTTTGCCAATGATTTCAGGCAGGCTCATGGTGCTGCAGGCTAAGTCATATCTCTGAGTGACTGCAGACAAGGAACACACCCAGCATGAAGTCCTAGACATAGTTAAAGGCCACAGACTAATAAGAGAAACATAATGCATGCCTCAGGCAAAGGGCACAAACAGAGAAGTTTGTATACTCAAGAACATATGGAAAGGAGATGAGCAGGAAAGAATGCAAGAGACAAAGTCAAATCCGTTCAGTGTTATAATCACATAGAACAGAGTGTGCAGGGACTAACCAGCAGCTGCTCTGAATGGGAGGTACAACTGATTCATGACAATTTGTGCCTAGGCAATGTAACCATCTACATGGAACGCTCTGTGCTAAATGGGTAAGAAAGCACCTAGGGCATCATAGCAAACGTTAATGCAAGGTTTTTAGTGCAGGAGAACCTGGCATATGATACCATGATATCTAGCCTGAGAATGGAGATGAGGCAGTCACAGAGGTGTTCCTCTGTCTGGAGAACACATGTTATTGTAGTCGACTCACAGAGCATGCTGAAAAAGTGAAGGTGAATGCTTCATGCAGAGTGGCATGCTTCAGTTCAAAAATCCACTGGATCGTATCCCCAGGACATGTTGGTGTGTTGGGAAATGAACAGGTGGACAGATTGAATGGGTCTGCACCGCTGGGTGGGATACTGGTGCACAATACAGCAGATGTGGTCAGGGCACTTTAGGAACAAGTGAATAGTGTAGAAGAACAGATAAATCATCATGGTATTCATGAAATATCAAAATGTAACACTCTATATAATCAATAAGTAAAAATATTACAATATAACTTAATGTGAAAATCTATAGATTATTTTTAAAACCAACCAAGCTATGTAAATGTAAACAATGAGCCCTATTTCATGCCATCAAGGCACATTGGGAACATGGTCTAGGCCCATATTATCTTAATGAAATGGCATTCAATCATTTATGTGGCCAATATTCTGCTTGCCACCATATCTGTCAGAAAATTTAACGGCACCAAGTTTATGAGACTGAGTCCACCCCAGAGCCATTTGTTCATGAAAACAAAAAGCCTACATCGACAGGGATTGAAACCCAGGATCACAAGCAAATATGCAACGTCAGGTGTTATGCGCGCGGGGCCCGCCGGCAAAGTCCGCGGGGCTGCGCAAGTAATTAAAATACCACACACTGTTAATACACATTTATGCTATGAATCTCTCTATGTTGACATTTTTGTCTTCATTTCAGTTATTTCAGCCTTATTTTCACGAGCTAGAATTGGATAATGAGCTCTTTAGCATACAGTCACATATTTATTTTTAAAAAGCACCTACCTGCTTCTTAGTAAAAGAGAAATTGTCCTGAGCTCCAGTTTCCGAGTGAGGATCTGGCATCAGTCTGAAATTGTTTATGGCTATTCTCCAGCTAAGGTCACTGGCTGCAAACACAGAAGTCAAATATATACTTTAATTTTCAATATATCCATCATTCCCATATTTGAGATGCTCTTACATAAATTCTTCTTCTTCTTCTTCTTCTTCTTCTTCTTCAGCGTTCCGAGCCATTGAGGTTCTTTGCTGCAGATACAAGCCGTCTCCATTCGTCTCTCTGGTTGACCTTCTCTTGCCAGTTGTTGATTCCAAGTGCTTGTAGGTCTGTATATATATTATCTCTCCACCGTCTTCTTGGTCTACCTCGGGGTCTACGGTCATTTATTTCCTGAGTGTAAGCGAGTTTTGTTTCCCTATTGTCTTCCATTCTTTCTATACGCCCCAGCCATTGTAGTCTATTAGCCTTCATGATACCAGTGATTAGCGGGGACTTAAACAGATCATAAATGTCTTTGTTGCTTCTTCTTTTCCACTCTCCACTTTGTGTATCCTTAATGGGTCCAAAGATGCGTCTTAAAACTTTGTTCTCAAAGGTTTGTAACAACAATTCTTTTTCCTAATGACTGCTTCTTCACATTTTTGATTGAACCATCTGTTCTTTCTATACGTGGTTAACACACCGAGACATTCTTCTGCGGTAGATTGAATTGTATTCTTGCTGTTCAACCAAGTTTGGTCAACGCTTTCCTCCAAAGGGTTTTGCAGAGTTTCAAGTTTACATTTTATTTCATCTGTAAATTTCTCTTTGACTGTAATTTCCTGTAGTTTTTCTCTGTTATATGTTAGGTGTAATCTTTGTAATTTAGTATAGAAAGCTCTCTTAAGTTTTATTTTAAATTTTGCTCCAATGAGGAAGTGGTCACTGTGGCACTCAGCTCCTCTATAACTTCTAACTTGTTGTATGTTTGATGCATTTCTGTTGTTAATTAAAATGTGATCTATTTGATTATAGGTTCTCTTGTCACATGATTTCCAAGTTTGTTTGTGTATATCTTACATAAATTATGCCTTTAAATTGTGTGTACATTTTTCACATGTGATGCTCCATGCAACAGTAGTACCTAATATTCTTCATCATCGTTCCTCTCTCTAAGAGAGTTAGTCACACCTGGTTATGCACTAATTCAACTCAGAGATCAGTGTGTCCAACACACACACACACATGCACGCACGCATGCATGCACGTACGCATGTGTGTGTGTGTGTGTGTGTGCAAGGTTTATGACAGATTCCATCTAAAGTAACAATTTCTGTTTACCTTGGGGTTGGGTTTTTTCGTAAGAAATTTGTGCAACAACACTAGCCACTAGCTCTTTTTATTTTCCAACTCTTGTGGAAACACAAAGAAATTATTAGAATGTTGGAAATTTTAAACATTGATGGTAGAGATCTAAGAATAACAAAGAACATGTATTTGCAACAAAGAGCTGACATAAGAACTGGCAACTAATTAGGAACATATCAACACATTAAACAACGTATTAGGATTGTGTACTTTCACCCAATATGTTCAATTTATACAGTGAAATAAAAGTGAGATCCATACAAGAAATGCCAGGAATATAATTTGGTGGGCATAATGTAAAGAACATGCGTTGTGCTGATGACATGGTTGTGGTCACTGAAAATGACAAGCAGGTATAAACAATGATAGATATAACTGTAACAGAAAGTCACAACAAACCAAAAAGTAATGGTTATTACAAAGAAAAATTGTATACCCAAGTGCAATATCAAAGTGCGTGGAACCAATCTGAAACAAGTCAATGTATCTAATTATTTGGGTACTTTAATAACAACAGGGAGGGGGGGGGGGGGGGGGGGGGGGGCGGTGTATTAACTGATTCAGTACCAAACAAAAAGTAAGTTTGGTACACAATCAAATGAACAAGTATTATAAAGTACATTTCTGTTCACTGAGAAATGAAATTGTGGACGATACCACGAAATAAAACAATACCATGGCCATAGTATGGCAATATATTTTCATTCTGTCCAAATGGGAGGACACATGTGGCGATGTATATTATCCTTCAGCACTGAATCAGTGAAGGAAGTTAAACGTGGAACAGTGAAAGCGAAGGCAGCATGTCACCACAGCTAGAACATTCTCTGTCAGTTTATCTCTCTCACTTCAGCCAAGGCAGCACTTCACCAAAGCTAGAACATTCTCTGTCACTTTATCTCTGTCACTTGAGGTGAGGACAAGAGTTCTTGAGAGCTATATTTCACTAATCCTGATGTATGGAAGCGAACCATAGACAATTTGCAAACATGTGCTTATGAGGATGATGCAGAGACGTAATTTTATAGAAGAATGAAGACAACACCATGGATGGATAGAAAGAATGAAGATAGATATATTGAAAGAAGTTAGTTCACAAATAGAACTAGTTACTCGCTTCAGAAGAGCATGTCATGAGAGGGGAAGAGAGGCAAGGGAAGACCCAAAAAGAAGATGCTGGATAGTTTGACATCATAGCATAGAGGAATATCAGTATCAGAAATTATTGGCAGCATACGAGACAGAGGGCTGTAGACTACCAACACCTAACGGCATAGACTATAAGAAGAGACAGAGGGCAGTAGACCACCAACTCCTCACTGCATAGACTATAAGAAGAGACAGAGGGATATAGATCACCAATACCTGACAGCATAGACTATAAGAAGAGACAGAGGGCTGTAGACCACCAATACCTGACAGCATAGACTATAAGAAGAGACAGAGGGCTGTAGACCACCAACACCTGACAGCATAGACTATAAGAAGAGACAGAGGGCTGTAGACCACCAATACCTGACAGCATAGACTATAAGAAGAGACAGAGGGCTGTAGACCACCAACACCTGACAGCATAGACTATAAGAAGAGACAGAGGGCTGTAGACCACCAACACCTGACAGCATAGACTATAAGAAGAGACAGAGGGCTGTAGACCACCAACACCTGACAGCATAGACTATAAGAAGAGACAGAGGGCTGTAGACCACCAACACCTGACAGCATAGACTATAAGAAGAGACAGAGGGCTGTAGACCACCAACACCTGACAGCATAGACTATAAGAAGAGACAGAGGGCTGTAGACCACCAATACCTGACAGCATAGACTATAAGAAGAGACAGAGGGCTGTAGATCACCAATACCTGACAGCATAGACTATAAGAAGAGACAGAGGGATATAGATCACCAATACCTGACAGCATAGACTATAAGAAGAGACAGAGGGCTGTAGACCACCAACACCTGACAGCATAGACTATAAGAAGAGACAGAGGGCTGTAGACCACCAATACCTGACAGCATAGACTATAAGAAGAGACAGAGGGCTGTAAACCACCAACACCTGACAGCATAGACTATAAGAAGAGACAGAGGGCTGTAGACCACCAACACCTGACAGCATAGACTATAAGAAGAGACAGAGGGCTGTAGACCACCAATACCTGACAGCATAGACTATAAGAAGAGACAGAGAGCTGTAGACCACCAACTCCTCACTGCATAGACTATAAGAAGAGACAGAGGGATATAGATCACCAATACCTGACAGCATAGACTATAAGAAGAGACAGAGGGCTGTAGACCACCAACACTTGACAGCATAGACTATAAGAAGAGACAGAGGGCTGTAGACCAACAATACCTGACAGCATAGACTATAAGAAGAGACAGAGGGTTGTAGACTACCAATACCTGACAGCATAGACTATAAGAAGAGACAGAGGGCTGTAGACCACCAACACCTGACAGCATAGACTATAAGAAGAGACAGAGGGCTGTAGACCACCAATACCTGATGGCATAGACTATAAGAAGAGACAGAGGGCTGTAGACCACCATCACCTGACAGCATAGACTATAAGAAGAGACAGAGGGCTGTAGACCACCAATACCTGACAGCATAGACTATAAGAAGAGACAGAGGGCTGTAGACCACCAACACCTGACAGCATAGACTATAAGAAGAGACAGAGGGCTGTAGACCACCAATACCTGACGGCATAGACTATAAGAAGAGACAGAGGGCTGTAGATCACCAACGCCTGACAGCATAGACTATATAAGAAGAGACAGAGGGCTGTAGACCACCAACACCTGACAGCATAGACTATAAGAAGAGACAGAGGGCTGTAGACCACCAACACCTGACAGCATAGACTATAAGAAGAGACAGAGGGCTGTAGACCACCAACACCTCACTGTATAGACTATAAGAAGAGACAGAGGGTTGTAGACCACCAACACCTGACAGCATAGACTATAAGAAGAGACAGAGGGCTGTAGACCACCAACACCTCACTGTATAGACTATAAGAAGAGACAGAGGGCTGTAGACCACCAACGCCTGACAGCATAGACTATAAGAAGAGACAGAGGGCTGTAGACCACCAACTCCTCATAGCATAGACTATAAGAAGAGACAGAGGGCTGTAGACCACCAACTCCTCATAGCATAGACTATAAGAAGAGACAGAGGGCTGTAGACCACCAACTCCTCATAGCATAGACTATAAGAAGAGACAGAGGGCTGTAGACCACCAACTCCTCACTGTATAGACTATAAGAAGAGACAGAGGGCTGTAGACCACCAACTCCTCACGGCATAAACTATAAGAAGAGACAGAGGGCTGTAGACCACCAACTCCTCACTGTATAGACTATAAGAAGAGACAAATCAAATCAAATCAAATCAACTTTATTAGGGTCACAAATTGGGCGCGCAGGCCCGTCTTACATTCGGCCCTTCCAATCACTCGTCTTTCGTTCATCAAGAGCATTATACATTTGCATAGGAAGAAAAATAAACATTGTGAAATGAATGTTGTAAACATAAACAAGGCTAATTACCATGGTATGAAGCCCATCTCCCACCTATCCATACATCACCCCACCCACACAACACCCCCACCTACCCACACACATGCGCACCAAGGGACACATACACACCCCCACCTACCGACACACACGCACACCAAGGGACACATACATACCCCACCAACCGACCCATCCCCCTCCCGCACATCCCCCACCCACACACACTGCCCTCACCTGATCCCCCAACCAAAACACACTCGCCACCCACAAACATTCCCCCACCAACCCACACATCCCACGCCCATCCACATTCTACCCCACACATCCTCTCCCCACCCACACCTCAAACCACCCTTCCCCCAGCCACATCTCCATCGACAACATATTCCCCACCCACACACACAATCCCCCACCAACCCACACATCGCACATCCACTCACACATCCCCAAACCATACACACACATCCCCACCAACTGACATGTCCCTACCCCCCCCCCCCCCCCACACACACACACACATCTCCCTAACCACCCATACATCCCCAATCCACTCACACACACACCACCACCCACACATACAACTTCCACCCACCCACACATGCCGTAACCTAATCACCCACCACACAATCCCCCACCCGCACATCACATACACCTCCTACCACGCACTATTCCCAACCCACGCACCACACACATATCCCTCACCAACACATCCCCACTTACACACCACACACATATCCCCCACCCAGATACCACAAAATAATCACACCCACACAGATACCCTTACCCATCCACCCCACATACCCCCACTCACACACCACAAAAATCCCCCACCCACACACACATACCTCACCCACACAATATCACCAACCAACACACCACACACCTCTCCCCACCCACACATGCATTCCCTACCCGTCCACCAACACACACTCACACATCCTCCACTACGCACCCACACACCCCCACCAACCCACTCCCAACCAAACATCTCTCGATCACAATACCCCTACCCCCACACACATCCTCCACCCACTCACACATCCCACCCCGACACATACAACTCCCTCACCCACCTACACATCCCTAAGCCACTCACACACCCCCACCCACACATTCCCCATCCACATACACACATCTCCCACACACACTCCCCCACATACTTCCCCCAACCACCACAATCCCCTGCTCACCCACACATATACCCCACCCATACGCACATTCCCCACAACCCATCACACACATCCCCTACACCACACACTATCCTCCACCCATACCACCACAAACATACTCTCCACCCACACATCATTCACACATCCCCCACCAACACACCGCACACATATCTCAAACCCACACACCATACACTTCTCCCCATCCGCCCTTCCATCCCAAATCCACCCAACACAATCCCCTACCCACACAACCCCGCCTCCCACACATACTTCCTCAAACCATCCACACATATCCACCCACATAAACACACATCCCCTGCATCCGTCCCATACACATATCCTCCACCCATACACACACCCACCACACCCATTCCAACACCCGTACTTTCACCCACACACATCCATCCACACATCCCACCAACACCCACAAATACCACTACCCACCAAAACCCACACACCTCAACCCATCCAAATGCATACCCCCACCCACACACCCCCCACCCACACATATCCCACACTCACACACATCCTCCACATACACTCACACTTCCTCACATCTAGACACATACAAAATGTCTCACGTTAGTATTGAAACTAGTATGAACAAACTCCCACACTTTACTCACACACATACACTGACACTTGTCATGAGCAGTCTCATAAAAATGTTAAACATTGAGAAAAATGTGTACATAAAATGTATGTGACGTAAAAATAGTGATGCTCTCTCTCTCTCTCTCTCTCTCTCTCTCTCTCTCTCTCTCTCTCTCTCTCTCTCTCTCTCTCTCTCTCTCACACACACACACACATTCACTCTCACGCTCACACATTCACTCTTCCGCTCATTCATTCACTCTCACGCATTCACTCTCCCGCTCATTCACTCTCACGCTCACTCATTCACTCTCCCGCTCACTCATTCACTTTCCCGTTCACTCATTCACTCTCCCGCTCACTCATTCACTCTCACGCTCACTCATTCACTCTCACGCTCACTCGTTCTGTCTCTCGTTCACACTCACTGACTCACTCACTCAAACTATAGTAATGAACATGAGTTTATATTATGCATGATAAAATCAAATGGTATTTAACTGATAATATGACAGATGAGAATACACAAACATATGGATTCGCGTGTTACATAACATGCGTGTTACATGACATGCATCTGCTCAGCTCTCTCTCTCTCTGTATTCTTTCATATACACACACTCACACGCATGCGCGCGCTCACACACACACACACACTAACACATCAACTCTCCCACTGTCTCACTCTCTAACACACAATCCTTCACACACCACTCACTCTCTCAATCACACTCTCTCACACATACACATGAACGCATGCACGCACGCATACACTTCCTCACTCACTCTCACACATACACGTACGAATGCATGCACTGACACATTCCCCCACCATTTCTCGCTCAATCACTCTCTCCACACACACGCATGCACGTGCGCACACACGCATTCACTCTCTCCCTCTCACTGACACCCACTTTCTCTCTCTTTCTCTCTCTCTCTCTCTCTCTCTCTCTCTCTCTCTCTCTCTCTCTCTCTCTCTCTCTCTCTCTCTCTCTCTCTCTCTCTCTCTCTCTCTCTCGCTCCCACACGCACACACATATATAGTGAACAATTATAGTTAAACAATTATAATGAACAATTATACTGAACAATTATACCAGTAAATGAATTATGGTGGCATATAGTCGGTATGGATTAAGTATTGAAAGAGTTTTCGGTTAAATGTGTAGGGACTCATTGGAGTTTTCAGATCTGGAGGAAGATCATTCCATAAGTGAGCACCAGAATAGGCGAAACATGTTTTGTATAGGTCCAATCTAGGCTTTGAGACATGTAACAAATTTAGGCGCTTGCTGTTCATTGCATTAGATTGAATCAGCGGCAGAAGATACTCTGGGGTATTTTGAGATATAATTTTATTCACTAATTTGGCTTTGTTGAAAAGGAAGCGCTTTTGTAGTGGTAGAAGTCTTAGATGACTGAACTTTCAACGTGCTTTATGCCAGAAACCAGACGAATAGCGCGATTTTGTAGAGAACATAGTCGTTTTAAATTAGATTTAGGGCAACCATCCCAAACTGTGGAACAGTAATCGAGATGTGATTGGATATAGCATGTATAGAATATTTTTCGTGTGCTTTCGTCCAGGAAGTGCTGAATTTTAGCAAGTTGGTAAACTTTTTGTGCTATTTTCTTGGTAAGAGCGTGAACATGAGAGCTCCAGTTCAAATGGCTGTCTATTAAAAGCCCTAGTGTTTTATGTTCAGTCACATTAACTATAGGTAACGTGCCCATGCGGATTTCGAGCGGTGATCCAGTTATGGCTAGTGTCTGTAGTTTTTGTCTGGTCGTTATTAGCATGGATTTGGTTTTGTCGATGTTAATTTGCATGCGGTTTTCATTGCTCCATCTAGTAAGATTATCAAGTTCCTTTTGTAAAGAATTCTCTAATTCACTACGGTTTTCTTGACTAGTATATATAGTACAGTCGTCTGCAAATAGATCACAAGTTGTATTGATATATAAAGGAAGATCATTAATATAAACTGCAAAAGCAGCGGACCTAGTATTGAGCCCTGAGGCACACCAATATTAAGCTGTGTGGGTCTTGATAGACAGTTGTTGAAGGACACGACTTGTTGCCTGTCGGATAGAAATGACGTAATTATGTTCACCATGTTGGTGCTTGTCTTCATTTGCTTTAGTTTTCTAATTAAAATATCGTGATCTACCATATCAAAAGCTTTTTTAAAGTCTACAAACACCGCTCCACAAATTCTACCGTTGTTGATGTTTAAGTGCCAGTTATCGGTCATTTTTGTTAGAGCACTATGGCAAGAATATTTAGGTCGAAACCCAGATTGACTGTTAATTATTAGATCATTGTTAATTAAATGGTGTAACGTTATTTTATGAATGTGTTTTTCTAGTGGTTTTGATAGCGACGATAGTAAGGAAATAGGTCTATAATTACCCAAAACGCTATTATCGATTGAGCCATTTTTACTAAGCAGAAACACTTTAGCAATTTTAAATGCAGATGGAAAGTAGTTTTTGGCCAGGCACTGGTTATATATGAACGTTAAGGACTCGCTAATGACTGGTGCAGCACAACGAAGAATTCTATTACTGATACCATCTAGGCCGTGTGAGTTTGTTGATTTGAGGTTCAAGAGATATTTATAAACGTCTGCAACAGACATTAAAGGAATCTCAGCGGGAATATTTCTGGCGCACTTCTCCTCACAGAATGATGCCAGTGAACTTAAATTACACGATGAGTCTGGTATTGAAGACTTTAGATTCTCTATTTCTGATTGAAAGAACCAACTGAATTCATCGCACGTTATAGAATTGGTATTGCTGATTCTGTAGGGCGTTTCTTATTGGTTAGCAAGTTAATAGCCTTCCATATATTTGTACTGTTTGAATTATCTACAATCAAATTTTTAAAATGATCTTTTTTTTATCCTACGAATTTCATATTTAACTTTATTCCTTAGTCTGCGGTAATTGATGAAGTCTTTATTTTTGTGTGCTGTATCTCGCTCTCTCATGATTTCCAGCACTTCTCTAGTGACCCATGGGGATTTATATTGATTTTTGACTCGAACTTCTTTGATTGGCACGTGTTTATCGAACACATTGTAGACTGTCTTCGTCCAGAAAGCTAATGCATCGTCCGGGTCAGGAAGTTGGTAAACGTGATCAAGGGCTGCTTTTCTTAAGTCTTGCAAAAATAAATCTTGGTTGAATGCTTTATAATTCCTAAATTTGATACTTACATGTTTATGTTTAAGAGGTTTGAACCCAATTCTTGACCATGTACAACATACCGGATAGTGGTCACTAACTGTACAAACAGGAACAGAACATTCAATAATATTATCTGGACAAGTAACATATATATGATCAATTATAGTTGAGGATGCGTCAGTAACCCTTGTGGGACGGTTTATTAGTTGTTTGAAATTGTAAGAAAGAATGATATCGTCCCATGTCTGGTTGGATTTACTAATATCTATGTTGAAGTCACCTAGTATCATAACTTCTCTACCTGCTGTAAACACTCTATCCATCATTGTAGTGAAGCAGTCATACCAACTGTACCCGGCACTGTAGACCACCAACTCCTCACGGCATAAACTATAAGAAGAGACAGAGGGCTGTAGACCACCAACACCTGACAGCATAAACTATAAGAAGAGACAGAGGGCTGTAGATCACCAACGCCTGACAGCATAAACTATAAGAAGAGACAGAGGGCTGTAGATCACCAACTCCTCACTGTATAGACTATAAGAAGAGACAGAGGACTGTAGATCACCAACGCCTGACAGCATAGACTATAAGAAGAGACAGAGGGCTGTAGACTACAACACCTGACAGCATAGACTATAAGAAGAGACAGAGGTCTGTAGACCACCAACGCCTGATGGCATAGACTATAAGAAGAAACAGAGGACTGTAGACCACCAACGCCTGATGGCATAGACTATAAGAAGAGACAGAGGTCTGTAGACCACCAACACCTGACAGCATAGACTATAAGAAGAGACAGAGGGCTGTAGACCACCAACACCTGACAGCATAGACTATAAGAAGAGACAGAGGGTTGTAGACCACCAACACCTCACAGCATAGACTATAAGAAGAGACAGAGGGCTGTAGACCACCAACGCCTGATGGCATAGACTATAAGAAGAGACAGAGGTCTGTAGACCACAACACCTGACAACATAGACTATAAGAAGTAGTGGTGTTTGCCTGATTCAATGCCAAAAGATGATATATTGCCAAATGTGACCTCCTAATTTGACAGAAGGATAATATATCACCATACTAGGGTCATTTGTTTCATTTCGTTATGACTTTGACAATTTCAATGTTCGGTGAACAGAAATTTACACAACAGTACTTGTTAATTTGATTGTGTACCATGTTTGGTCAAAACTTTCATTCTGTCTGACACTGAATCAGTTCATGAGTGCATCTTTCTCATGCTGAGAAAACTTGGTACCTGACCTGACCACCCAACAGATCAGAAGGAAATGCTATATCATGTGACATAAACGTTTCTCCTAAAACAATCCCAGCCATGTTCTGGGAGCAGATCTGGTCACATTTGAACCAACACATAGAACCTGGTGCTACACAGAACTTGTACTTTTGTATGGATGTGAAGCATGGGCAATGAGCAGATAAGCTGAAAAACAACTGGTGGCTGTGGAAATGTGATTTCTCAGGAAAATGCAAAGAATACCATGGACAGACAGAAAAACCAATGACCAAGTCCTACAAGAAACAAAACCGTAAACTGATTAGAGAAGTTAGACGTAGACAGTCACAGTCTTTTTAACGCGTTATGAAAAAAAATAAATTGGAGAATTTTGTGACAACTGGCAAGATCGAGGGGAAGAGAACAAGCGGAGGACAGAGAAGAAATATCTGCATGGCTTGGCCATATGGTATAGTCGAGACAAGAACACTGAGCTGATCCTCTACTCAGGTGATTGCATGAAATGGCAAAACATGACCGCCCACGCTTATCTGAATGGTACATGATGATGTTGAACCACAACACCCATCCTATCTACCCACCCCCCACCCTAAAGTAAGTCAAATGTCAAGGACCCCTTTTCATGTCATTAGGCTATTGGGTATATGGTGCTAGCCCCATATTTGTATACCAATCACTGGGTGATGTGATCAGTACTACACCAGCCATCTTTATCTCCCGGGAAAGTTCCTGGTACTGCTTGCTGGCTGCAGTGACCTGGCAGCCCAGGCCAAATCACCAATCTTGAAAAAACAACACCAGTCTTGAAGGGCATTTGAACACATGACTACCAGGCCAGCAGACAAGCAAGCTAGCCACTGCACTATCACGGCTTCCTAGTAATAATAATATAAGCAACACTCATTCATTCATTCAGTAGAATGTCCTTTGCAGAACCTCGCTCCCATAACAACCTTCCGGAAAACCTCTCGATCATAAGCAAGACGTCCCGTGTCCGATACACCCATCTGGAGATCATCCACCACATCCTGCACCCATCTTCTCTTTGGTCTTTCTCTTCCTCTCTTCCTAGGCATATACCCCTCCATTATTGTTATCTCCAAACTTTCATGACGTTCAAGAGACTAAAATATTTCAATTTTCTTTGTTTTATCATCTTTAATAGCCAACCTTCTTCAATATTCAGCTCTTGAAGTATGGATGCATTTGTTCTTTTCTTTACCCAGGATATTCTTAGAACTCGTCTATAACATTTATATTCAAATGCATTTATGCGCTGTTCAGCTTGTTTAGTAAGTGTCTAGGTCTCACAGGTGTATGTTGCAATGGGAAAGATGCATGCTCTTAAAAATCTAATTTTTGTAGTTCTGTCTGTCCCATTCCATAATTTATTCAGTTGTTGATAAGAAACACTAGCTTCATCAAAATATCAGATGATGGAAATGACTGGAGAGACTGATCACCAATGTCTGCTCCAGACCATGCACATGAAGAAGATTGACTAAGTACATGTAAATGTCTACAAGAAGATTGACTAAGTACATGTAAATATCTACAAGAAGATTTCCATTTTTAGCAGATAATCATGAATTTCGGAAACCAGTATCTCAAAGCAACAGACATTGGTTTTGGCGCTGATGAATCAAAGGTGCTCATCAATCACAAGTAAACTTAGAAGCCTGACCTAGATGATGCATGGTGTCAGGGTGGGCTGGTAGCTTTGGAATCCTTGGACCTAAATCCTACAAATGAGGTGATGATTATTAAACACTAGCTGACCCGGCCCGGCTTCGCCCAGTCACTGGTGGGGAGCATCTCATTTAATTCAGATAAGTAGTCATATAAGTGGCCGAACATAGTGCTTTGTTGATCGTCATGGCAAATGCAAGTCGCACCGGAAACTGCAGGCGTTTGGATATATGTTGTCGCTTCGCCTCATATTTCTTTTTGAATGACGCAATATAATATAGCACGTACACTGAGCCATTCATGGGGAGGTATGTAATGAAAACCTAAATGACTGTAGATAACTTCTGTAAACATACAAAGATGATTTGTTATTGACATTGCCGTGTGACGATTCTGTGTAGTCACGTCATTTTCTTCGCTTTTCCTAGAGTTGTGGTTCAGGGATTCTTTGATCTCTTCTATTTACGTCTATCATCTATTCTATCTATATATCTGTCTGTCTGTCTGTCTGTCTGTCTGTCTGTCTGTCTGTCTGTCTGTCTGACCCGGCCCGGCTTCGCCCAGCTCCTGATGGGGAGCATCTCATTTAATTCATATAAGTTCCCGTTCCCGACTATCTGTCTGTCTGTCTGTCTGTCTGTCTGTCTGTCTGTCTGTCTGCCTGTCTGTCTAATCATTTATTGGTTGCGGTTAGAACAACCTTAGATAAAAGAAGACCAACTTACAAAAAGTATTAGAAAGAGCACTTGAAAGATCTTTACATATTCCCCCCAAAATTAACTTGGGTAAATGGAGCGGCGTCAGCAGCAGCAGAAGAAGAAGAAAAAGGAGGAGTAGGAGGAGGGAGGAGGAAGAGGGTGGAGGAGGGAGGAGGAGGGAGAAGGAGGAGGGAGGAAGAGATAGGCGGAGAGAGGAGGAGGGAGGAGGAGGAGTAGGGAGGAATAGGAGGAAGGAGGAGGGATTAGGAGGAGGAATGGAAAGAGGAGGAGGAGGGAGGAGGAGGAGAGGAGGAGGAGGGAGGAGGAGGAGGAGGAAGAGGGAGGAGGACAAAGGAGGAAGAGGGAGGAGAATGAGGGAGAAGGAGGAGGAGGAGGTAGAAGGAGGGAGGGGGAGAACACAGGAGGAGGAGGGGGAGGAGAAGGAGGGAGGAGGAAGAGGGAGGAGGAAAAGAGAGAAGGGAGGAGGTGGAGGGAGAAGGAGGAGGGAGGAAGAGGTAGAAGGAGGAGGGAGGAGAAAGGAGAAGGAGAGGGAGGAGTAGGAGGAATGATGAGGAGGAAGAGGGAGGAGGAGGGATGTGGAGGAAGGAAGAGGAGGGAGGAGGAGGTAGAGGGAGGAGGAGGAGGGAGGAGGAAAAGGGAGGAGAGAGGAGGAGGGACAAGGAGGAGGGACAAGGAGGAGGGAGGAAGAGATAGGCGGAGAGAGGAGGAGGAGGGAGGAGGAGGAGGGAAGAGGAGGAGTAGGGAGGAATAGGAGGGAGGAGGAGGAGGGGGGAAAGAGAAAAAGGAGGAGGATGGAGGAGGAGGAAGAGGAGGAGGAGGAAGGAGAAGGAAGGAGGAGGAGGAGAGAGGAGGAGGGAGAAGGGAGGAGGATGGAGAGGGGGAGGAGGAAGAGGGAGGAGGGAGAAGGAAGGAGGAGGAGGGAGGAGGAGAACGCAGGAGGAGGATGGGGAGGAGGAGGGAGAGGGAGGAGGAGGATGGGAGAAGGAGTGAGGAGGAGGGAGGAGGAGAAAGCAGGAGGAGGGAGAGGGAGGAGGAGGAGGGAGAAGGAGGAGGAGGAGGAGGAGGGAAGAAGGAGGAGGGAGGAAGAGGTAGAAGGAGGAGGGAGAAGGAGGGGGAGGAGAAGGAGGGGGAGGAGGAGGAGGAATAATGAGGAGGGAGGAGGAGGAAGAGGAGGAGGAAGACGGAGGAGGAGGGATGTGGAGGAAGGAGGAGGGAGGAGGTAGAGGGAGGAGGAGGAGGGAGGAAAAGGGAGGAGGGAGGAGAGAGAGAGGAGAAGGGAGGAGGTAGGAGGAGAAGAAGAGGGAGGAGGATGGAGGAGGAGGAGGCGGAAGAGGGAGGAGGAGGAGAGAAAGGGAGGAGGGGGAGGGGAAGAGGAAGAGGGTAGGAGGAGGAGGAGGGGAGAGGAGGAGGGATGTGGAGGAAGGAGGAAGGAAGAGGGAGGAGATAGAGCGAGGAGGAGGAGGGAGGAGGAGAGAGGAGGAGGAGGAAGAGGAAGAGGGAAGAAGAGGAGGAAGAGGGAGTATTATGGAGGAGGGAGAGGGAGGAGGGGGAGGGGAAGAGGAAGACGGTAGGAGAAGGAGGAGGGGAGAGAGGAGGAGGGAGAAGGAGAAGTGAGGAGGATAGAGGAGGGGACGGAGGGAGGAGGAGGGGAGAGAGGAGGAGAATGGAGGAGGCGGAGGGAGAAGGAGGAGTGAGGGAGGAGGAGGGAGGGGGGAGGGAGAATGAGGAGGGGGGAGAAGGAAGGGAGGGTGGAAGAGGAGGGAAGAGGAGGAGGGAGAGGAAGGAGGTAGAGGGAGGAGGAGGTAGAGGGGAAGGAGGCGGAAGGAAAGGGGAGGAGGAAGAGGAGGAGAAGGGAGGAGGAGGAGGGGTGGAGGGTGGAGGTAGAGGGAGGAGGAGGAGGGAGTAGGATGGAGGAGAAGCGGGAGAAGGGGGAGAATGAGGAAGGAGTAGGACGGGATGAGGATTGAGGAGCGAGGGGAGATGGAGAGGAGAAGGAGGAGGGAGAGGGAGGAGAGACGAGGAGGAGGAGGGAGGAGAGGAGGGAGGAGGGAGGGGTGTGGAGGGAGGAGGTAGAGGGAGGAGGAGGGAGGAGGAGAAGAGAGGAGGTGTAAAGTGAGTTCGCATTCCGAATTCAAATCGTCTAGGTTCTCTTGATTTTGGTCCTCTTCCATTGATGTTCTTCCCTTCTACATGACTGTAGATAACTTCCTTACACATAAAAGAGAATTTGTTATTGATATTGCCGTGGCATGGAGGAATATCAGCAGCAGAGTTGATCCAGAAAACCAAAGACCGAGATCTATGGAGAGCCATGAATGCCTATGCCAGCCGGCACGGCACTTGATGATGATGATGATTGCCATGTGACGATTCTGTGTAGTCACGTCATTTTCTTCGCTTTTCCTAACGTTGTGGTTCGGGGATTCTTTCATCATCATCATCATATATTACGTACGTATTTAGGGAGGGGGAGGAGGGAGGAGGAGGAAGAAGAAACAAAACTCTATGACAGTTTGCAAGCACTGGTATTTTAGAGGAAGATGTGTAGTAAAATTCATCTCTCAATCGGATGGCGCCGTTCCGCGAACGCATAAAGGACATACATACATACACACCCACACACATTGCCTTTTATATATAAGACTATAAAGATGGATATCTTCTGAAACTGGCAAACTGATGTAGTCTGAGAATATTCCCCCCAACTCCCTCATTTAAAAAAAAAAATCACTTACATTTTCTGTAGGTTCTGTGGTGTCCATTTTACTTTGCTTTCAGTGTTATAAATGCAACATAGTAGTTCTTGAAGCGCACTTCTCCGATCTATGAGTAAATAAATACAAATGGAAAGCAAAATTCGCCAGCTTTACAAAAACACAACCACAAGTGACAGAATGGACGTTGGGGTTAGAAAGCCTTCATCAGCACACAAAACACAAAAAGACACTAATACAACTACATTTTTACATTTACAAAACAGTCACATAGTTGAGCTCCCAAAGTCTTAGTTTCATTGTGTCTTGCTTATAATTTTGTTAACCTTCCCTTTAAAAATATCACTGTTGTTTAGATAATACCTGGAAGGAATTGACCATTGGAATTTACCAGCATTCGTAGCCATTATGATATACCAGTATATGTAATCTCAAAAAAGAAAGCACTTCAATTAAACAAAGGAAAACTTTCATGGTTTTCAAGAATTAATAACTGTTGAAGATAATATTGTATCTTTTCTCTGCAGTTTAAAAGTATAAGGCATTCAAAGAAAAGATAATAGGCTGTTTGATAAGTGTGAGAGCATTGTTTACAAAGATACGCATGCTTAAGTGGTCTGAAAGAAGACATGTTTCTTCTGCTGGAAGTCAATAAAAGTTGTCACTGGCTTTGGTCAAGGGCATTTAACTGTGTTAAATGACAGCGAACTGTGCTGGCAGTGTCATGAGCATGGTCAGATGTGGTGTTGACGCCTGGGCTCATCACTTGTCAAAGTGAACCGGACAATTTATTTATTTTAATAAAGATAGTTTGACAAGTCACTGCATACTTTTCAGCCAAACTTTTTGCGTTATTTCTAAGAATCTTTTGAACTTTCTCATTTTGCGGAGTCTACCCTTTTGTTGTTTTGCAATTTGATCAACTCTCCAGTTTCTCATCAGATCATTATGACTAAGGAATCCACTCAGGATTACAATGGAGGAGTAACATGCAGACTACTAGGAAAATGTCTCTGCTTTCATTGTGGCTATTGCACTGTTTCCAGGCTGGACAATAAAACAATGACAATCACTTTTACATTACTCTTGTCTCACAGTCAAACTTGTAATGTGTTGTGTATAATAATCATTTTGTAACCGACTTATCAAGGATGTTGGATTACTGGTTTCACAACAAGTTTATAACTATTTAATCAATCAATTATCAATTATGCCAAGGGTTTGTATGTGTGTGTGTGTCTTGCATTTCGTTTAGTCAGTCAGTCAGTCGTTTAGTCAGTCAGTCAGTTGGTTAGTCAGTCAGTCAGTCAGTTAGTCAGTCAGTCAGTCGGTTAGTCAGTCAGTCAGTTGTTTAGTCAGTCAGTCTGTTTAGTCAGTCAGTCAATCAGTCAGTTAGTCATTTAGTTAGTTAGTTAGTCCTTTAGTTAGTTAGTTAGTCATTTAGTTAGTTAATTAGTCGTTTAGTTAGTTAGTCGTTTAGTTAGTTAGTTAGTTAGTCATTTATTTAGTTAGGTAGTTAGTCGTTTAGTAGTTAGTTAGTTAGTTAGTTAGTTAGTTATTTAGTCAGTTAGTTATTTAGTTAGTTAGTTAGTCAGTTAGTTATTTAGTTAGTTAGTTAGTTAGTTAGTCAGTTAGTTAGTTAGTTAGTTAGTTAGTCAGTCAGTTAGTTAGTTAGTTAATTAATTAACTAAACGACTAAGTAACCATTCAGTTTCCATTGCTTGAGTGGTTGTCAAATAATGCTAAAATATAGAAAAGCTCAGATATTGATAATTTCATTGTTGGTATTATCTGTTGTGAGCTTACTGCATGTTGTGTATTTCTATTGTAGCAGTAAGTGTATATGGGGTGGGCAAAACTACAGCACGCTTGAGCATCAAGGTGGAATGGGAAGAAGGATGCTCAAGTCGTGAACGTAGTTCGTTGGTGTTAGAGTGATGTGAACTTCGGGGACGAAGAGAGATGGACGTATGATTTACTGAGCAACATCTGGCTTGATTCTGACTAAAATATCATGAAGGTTCGAATGTCTTGGAGTTGTTGATAGTCCATCGTCCCTTTGCTGTACTGGTACCAGTATTATCATTATTAATATTGTATTGTGTCAGGTCTTAGTCAGATATGACTGAGCTACCGTATAACAGTAGATGGTACTACCTGCTTTCTGTTAGCGCCGAACGTTGGGCGGCGCTTACCAAACCCGACACCCCACATTGTGCCAACGGCTTCGGGTGGAAGAGCACAATTGGGAGGGTACAAGCCTTACCCTGGTGCAAGGAAATGCAACCTAAGACAAAGTGTCATGGCAGGGCAGACCAGGCCCTAAGCCTTGGTTGGCGGCTGGTCTAGGATCGAAAGCTCCGACAGGCGGACAATTAGAGCATTGCTTTGCTGATCCGGCAGCTTCTGCAGCTTGTCTTGTTCCAGATGTAGAAGTGTTACCTTTCCTCTGGAGTGAACTAGGCAGGCCGAGAGAGGGATCATGCTGCATGGGCAACACATGATCTCTATATTTTAGCCCAGGCTTTGTGCTATGGAGAGGCAATAACTCCATCCCTTACAAACTATCGTCTGTCAAGACGGCAAGGTGCCAATGATATATGTGTGCACACGTGAGTGTGTACAATTATTTGTGCATGCGTGCGTGTGTTTGTATGTGTGTGTCATGTGCCCTGCCTAGTGGCATAGGCATTCATGTCTCTACACAGATCTCAGTCCTTGGTGATCTGAATCAACTCTGCAGATGATATTCTTCTATGCCACATCTCAGTCCCCCGGCACTATTTCTCTCAGTCTGCCTCTGCTCCCGGGGATCTTTCCAGTCATTACATGTTTTCCCATGCCTCTTTCCCAATACATGGACCAAAGAACATTGTTTGTCTCTTTCTTACAGTTATATATAACATTCTACATTCATTCACCTCTTCAGGCAATTAGTTACTCTGGTAGTCCAAGAATTCACAAAGAACCCCAACCAAAATCCATAAAGTGGATTCTTCATGTTAGAAAACAATGACTTATTCCTGTTCCAAACATGAAGAAACTGTAGAGTGGACATTGTTTTTCTATGACCTCTGTCTTCTTTCTGATCTTGTTATTCTGTATTAATGATTCATAAATATATAGTCGCATGGACAGTACTATTATGACTACACACTACAGCAGTATAATCAGTATATTATATAGTATAGTATATGGTGTTTGTCCATCAACAATAATGATGACTATTCATTTCATCCAGTGGGGTTGGAAGTCTGGAGTTCTAAGATGGCTGGTAAGGCGTATTTTGGCTTGAAATGTTTTATATCAAGTGGGCAAAGAATGCTTGACGAGCAGGAGGAGGATTTCTCCAGCAGTGGTTTTTCGTTCAGCTTTTATTTCACAGCTCTTGCAGTCCTGCTTGCTTCACAAGTGACTACACCTTTGCGTAATGACGTACGCCACAAACTTTTGTATTGGCAGCAGTCTTCCAAGTGTTGTGATAAATTTCAAAAGCATTTAGTGAGATCTTCAGAGTGTCTTTAAAGCGTTTCCTCTGGCCGCCTTGAGAACTTTACCACAGCGTAACTCACCGTTAAAAAATGTGTTTCGGGAGCTGCAGTGAAGAGCAGAAGCCCCAGATCCCCCACTCTCAGCTTCCTTGATGAAGAATACCACAGGACCTCTGGATCCAAGTCTACACGCTGGGGTCAGCACAAAATGTTGTTCAAAATGGAGGAGCGGGAGTGTACACAAAATACCCAAATAATACTAGGGTCACAGCTAGAGTACCGAAGGAAAGTACTGCCATAACTAAGATGCTGAAATTGAGGCAATCAAGGATAGGCAACAGAGAAATTACTAAATACCAGCAATGGTACACAACCTGTGTTGCTATTGACAGATGCAAAATCAGTACTCCAGGACTAAGGACACTACTTTCTGAACTAGCAGTCAGCATAAGGTCACCATACAGTGGATACCATCCCACTGTGGAATACCCGGAACACAACAGAGCTGATCAATTGGCTAAGGAAGGAGCAATAAGAAGAACAACCTGATGTGCCATTGCATACCACCAAAAGAATGATCAAACAGTCAGAGGCCACCAAACCTTACTCAAGAAGACTACCACGTTATGGACAGACCAGAACAGGTCATTATTCTGCGCTCAGAACAGGACACAATAGATTACGCAACCACATGTATACAAAATTCAGATTGTGACTCAGCCATGTTCACATGTGGTTTGGCGTCACAGAAAGCAGAGCACAAACTCCAGATTGCCAAACTACAACATATCCAGGCGAACCTTTCGGCCTAGAGAGACAACGTGGAAGGTAAACTTATGGACCGCTGTGTGAACTAAAAAGACTGTAGATTCATACAAGACGAAACATTGCAGTTATAAACATATTCAGGCGAACTAAAGAAGAAGAGGAAGAAGAGAAGGCCTTGCCACCCAGACACAATGATATACAGTACTAGTTTGTCGTTAAAAGTAAACAAGCCAGAGTAATAGAAGGCAGAATTTGTCAGCTTCCAATTTATTGAGTCGCAATTTTTAAAAAAAAAAACATTTCTTAAGATCCTTGCACTTCCTGATTGTAGAATCAGGACACAAAAATATTAATAACTCGCTTAGAAATTAAACAGACAGTCTTCGTTGAGACCTTTGGATTCATCTTGTCACGCTGTATCCAACTGTGATGATTTCATAAGTAAAAACACAATTTTTAAATATTCTCTATATATGCTAATAATGGGAGAGGGCAAAAGGGGGGGAAGATGTGAAAAAGATGCTGGATAGTTTTGACATCATAGCATAGAGGAATATCAGTATCAGAAATTATGGCAGCATACGAGACAGAGGGCTGTAACCACCAACGCCTCAGACATAGACTATAAGAAGAAGTGGTGTTTGCTGATTCAGTGCCGAAAGATGATATATCGCCAAATGTGACCTCCTAATTGGACAGAGGATAATATATCACCATACTAGGGTCATTTTTTTAAATTTTCGTTATGATTTTGACATTTCAATGCTCGGTAAACGGAATTACACAACAGTGCTTGTTTTTTTGATTGTGTACCATGTTTGGTCAAAACTTACATTCTGTCTGGCACTGAATCATTTGAGTGCACCTTTCTCATGCTGAGAAAACTTGGCCCCCTGACCTACCCCAAACAGATCAGAAGGAAAGTTATATCATGTGACAAAAACCTTTCTCCTAAAACAATCCCCCATGTTCTGGGAGCAGATCTGGTCACATTTGAACCAACACATAGAACCTGGTGCTACACAGAACTTGTACTTTTGTATGGATGTGAGCATGGACAATGAGCAGATAAGCTGAAAACATCTGGTGGCTGTGAAATGTGATTTCTCAGGAAAATGCAAAGAATACCATGGACAGACAGAAAAACCATGACCAAGTCCTACAAGAAACAAAACCGTAAACTGATTAGAGAAGTTAGACGTAGACAGTCACAGTTTTTTTAACGCGTTATGAGAAAAAATAAATTGGAGAATTTTGTGACAACTGGCAAGATCGAGGGGAAGAGAACAAGCGGAGGACAGAGAAGAAATACCTGCATGGCTTGGCCATATGGTATAGTTGAGACAAGAACACTGAGCTGATCCACTACTCAGGTGATTGCATGAAATGGCGAGTCACATGACCGCCCACGCTTATTGGAATGGTACATGATGATGTTGAACCAAAACCCCATCCTATCTACCCCCCCCCACCCTAAGTAAGTCAAATGTCAAGGACCCCTTTTCATGTCATAAGGCTATTGGGTATATGGTGCTAGCCCCATATTTGTATACCAATCACTGTGTGATGTGATCAGTACTACACCAGCCACCTTTATCTCCCGGGAAAGTTCCTGGTACCACTTGCTGGCTGCAGTAACCTGCCAGCCCAGGCCAATGAAACAACGCCAATCTTGAAGGGCATTTGAAACTGACTACCAGGCCAGCAGACAAGCAAGCTAGCCACTGCACTATCACGGCTTCCAAGTAATAATATAAGCAACATTCATTCATTCATTCATCATTCATTCTTTCCCTTCATTCTTCATTCATTCATTCATTCATTCAGTAGCATGTCCTTTGCAGAACCTCGCTCCCATAACAATCTTCCGGAAAACCTCTCGATCATAAGCAAGATGTCCCGCGTCCGATACACCCATCTGGAGATCATCCGCCATATCCTGCACCCATCTTCTCTTTGGCCTTCCTCTTCCTCTCTTCCCAGGCATATACCCCTCCATTATTGTTCTCTCCAAACTTTCATGATGTTTCAAGTGACCAAATTTCAATTTTCTTTGTTTTATCGTCTTTAATAGCCAACCTTCTTCAATATTCAGCTCTTGAAGTATGGATGCATTTGTTCTTTTCTTTACCCAAGATATTCTTAAACTCGTCTATACCATTTATATTCAATGGCATTTATGCGCTATTCAGCTTGTTTAGTAAGTGTCCAGGTCTCATAGGCGTATGTTGCAATGGGAAAGATGCATGCTCTTAAAAATCTAATTTTTGTAGTTCTGTCTGTCCCTTTCCATAATTTAAATTCAGTTGTTTATAAGCAACACTGCTTTATCAAAATATCAGATGATGAAATGACTGGAGAGACTGATCACCAAGTCTGCTCCCGACCATGCACATGAAGAAGATTGACTAAGTACATGTAAATATCTACAAGCAGATTTACTAAGTACATGTAAATATCTACAAGAAGATTGGCTAAGTACATTTAAATATCTACAAGAAGATTTCCATTTTTAGCAGATAATCAGAATTTCAGAACCGATCTCAAGCAACAGACATTGGTTTTGGCGCTGAAATCAAAGGTTTCTCACAATCACATTTAAAATTAGAAACCTGACCTAGATGATGCATGGTGTCAGGGTGGGCTGGTAGCTTGGGAATCCTTGGACCTAAATCCTACAAATGAGGTGATGATTATTAAACACTATAAAGATGGATTTCTTCTGAAACTGGCAAACTGATGTAGTCTGAGAATATTCCCCCCAACTCCCTCATTTAAAAAAAATCACTTACATTTTTCTTGTAGGTTCTGTGGTGTCATTTTTACTTTTGCTTTCAGTGTTATAAATGCAACATAGTAGTTCTTGAAGCGCACTTCTCCAATCTATGAGTAAATAAATACAAATGGAAAGCAAAATTCGCCAGCTTTACAAAAACACAACCACAAGTGACAGAATGGACGTTGGGGCTAGAAAGCCTTCATCAGCACACAAAACACAAAAAGACACTGATACAACTACATTTTTACATTTACACAACAGTCACATAGTTGAGCTCCCAAAGTTTCATTGTGTCTATAATTTTGTTAACCTTCCCTTTAAAAATATCACTGTTGTTTAGATAATACCTGGAAGGAATTGACCATTGGAATTTACCAGCATTCGTAGCCATTATGATATACCAGTATATGTAATCTCAAAAAAGAAAGCACTTGAATTAAACAAAGTAAAACTTTCATGGTTTTCAAGAGTTAATAACTGTTGAAGATGATTTTGTATTTTTTCTCTGCAGTTTAAAAGTATAAGGCATTCAAAGAAAAGATAACAGGCTGTTTGATAAGTGTGAGAGCATTGTTTACAAAGATATGCATGCTTAAGTGGTCTGAAAGAAGACATGTTTCTTCTGCTGAAGTCATAAAAGTTGTCCACTGGCTTTTGGTCAAGGCATTTAACTGTGTTAAATTGACAGCGAACTGAGCTGGCAGTGTCATGAGCATGGTCAGATGTGGTGTCGACGCCTGGGCTCGTCACTTGTCGAAGTGAACCGGACAATTTATTTATTTTAATAAAGATAGTTTGACAAGTCACTGCATACTTTTCAGCCAACCTTTTTGCGTTATTTCTAAGAATCTTTTGAACTTTCTCATTTTGCGGAGTCTATCCTTTTGTTGTTTTGCAATTTGATCAACTCTCCAGTTTCTCATCAGATAATTATGACTAAGAATCCACCTCAGGATTACAATGGAGGAGTAACATGCAGACTACTAGGAAAATGTCTCTGCTTTCACATGCGGCTATTGCACTGTTTCCAGGCTGGACAATAAAACAATGACAATCACTGTTACATTACTCTTGTCTCACAGTCAAACTTGTAATGTGTTGTGTATAATAATCATTTTGTAACCGACTTATCAAGGACGTTGGATTACTGGTTTCACAACAAGTTTATAACTATTTAATCAATCAATTATCCAGTATGCCAAGGGTTTGTATGTGTGTGTGTGTCTTGCATTTCATTTAGTCAGTCAGTCAGTCGTTTAGTCAGTCAGTCAGTCATTTAGTCAGTCAGTCAGTCAGTTAGTCAGTCAGTTGTTTAGTCAGTCAGTCAGTTGTTTAGTCAGTCAATCAGTCAGTCAGTTGTTTAGTCAGTCAGTCAGTCAGTCAGTCACTTAGTTGTTTAGTTAGTTAGTCCTTTAGTTAGTCGTTTAGTTAGTTAGTTAGTCGTTTATTTAGTTAGGTAGTTAGTCGTTTAGTTAGTTAGTTAGTTAGTTAGTTAGTTAGTTAGTCAGTTAGTTATTTAGTCAGTTAGTTAGTTAGTTAGTTAGTTAGTTAGTTAGTTAGTTAGTTAGTTAGTTAGTTAGTTAGTCAGTCAGTTAGTTAGTTAGTTAGTTAGTTAACTAATTAACTAAAGGACTAAGTAACCATTCAGTTTCCATTGCTTGAGTGGTTGTAAAATAATGCTAAAATATAGAAAAGCTCAGTTATTGATAATTTCATTGTTGGTATTATCTGTTGTGAGCTTACTGCATGTTGTGTATTTCTATTATCATTATTAATATTGTTATTGTGTCAGGTCTTAGTCAGATATGACTGAGCTACCGTATAAAAGTAGATGTTACTACCTGCTTTCAGTTAGCGCCGAACGTTGGGCGGCGCTTACCAAACCCGACACCCCACATTGTGCCAGCGGCTTCGGGCGGAAGAGCGCAATTGGGAGGGCACAAGCCTTACCCTGGTGCAAGGAAATGCAACCTAAAGACAAAGTGTCATGGCAGGGCAGACCAGGCCCTAAGCCTTGGTTGGCGGCTGGTCTAGGATCTAAGGCGGACAAATTAGAGCATTGCTTTGCTGATTCGGCAGCTTCTGCAGCTTGTCTTGTTCCAGATGTAGAAGTGTTACCTTTCCTCTGGAGTGAACTAGGCAGGCCGAGAGAGGGATCATGCTGCATGGGCAACACATGATCTCTATATTTTAGCCCAGGCTTTGTGCTATGGAGAGGCAATAACTCCATTCCTTACAAACTATCGTCTGTCAAGATGGCAAGGTGCCAATGATATATGTGTGCACACGTGAGTGTGTACAATTATTTGTGCATGCGTGCATGTGTTTGTAGTGTGTGTGTCATGTGCCCTGCCTAGTGGCATAGGCATTCATGTCTCTACACAGATCTCGGTCCTTGGTGATCTGAATCAACTCTGCAGATGATATTCTTCTATGCCACCATCTCAGGTCCCTCCGGCACTATTTATCTCAGTCTGCCTCTGCTCCCGGGGATCTTTCCAGTCATTACAATGTTTTCCCATGCCTCTTTTCCCAATACATGACCAAAGAACATTGTTTGTCTCTTTCTTACAGTTATATATATAACATTCTACATTCATTCACCTCTTTCAGGCAATTAGTTACTCTGGTAGTCCAAAGAATTCACAAAGAACCCCAACAAAATCCATAAAGTGGATTCTTCATGTTAGAAAACAATGACTTATTCCTGTTTCCAAACATGAAGAAACTGTAGAGTGGACATTGTTTTTCTATGACCTCTGTCTTCTTTCTGATCTTGTTATTCTGTATTAATGATTCACAAATATATAGTCGCATGGACAGTACTATTATGACTGCACACTACAGCAGTATAATCAGTATATTATATAGTATAGTATATGGTGTTTGTCCATCAACAATAATGATGACTATTCATTTCATCCAATGGGGTAGGAAGTTTGGAGTTCTAAGATGGCTGGTAAGGCGTATTTTGGCTTGAAATGTTCTATATCAAAGTGGGCAAAGAATGCTTGACGTTCCAGGAGGAGGATCTCCAGCAGTGGTTTTTCTGTCCAGCCTTTATTTCACAGCTCTTGCAGTCCTGCTTGCTTCACAAGTGACTACACCTTTGCGTAATGACGTACGCCACAAACTTTTGTATTTGGCAGCAGTCTTCCAAGTGTTGTGATGAATTTCAAAAGCATTTAGTGAGATCTTCAGAGTGTCTTTAAAGCGTTTCCTCTGGCCGCCTTGAGAACTTTACCACAGCGTAACTCACCGTTAAAAAATTTTTTTCGGGAGCTGCAGTGTGCAGCGCAGAACAGCCACTCTCAGCTTCCTTGATGAAGAATACCCACAGGACCATCTGGATCCAAGTCTACACAGCTGGGTCAGCACAAAATGTTGTTCGAAATGGAGGAGCGGTAGTGTACATAGAATACCCAAATAATACTAGGGTCACAGCTAGAGTACCGATAAGAAAGTACTGCCATAACTAAGATGCTGAAATTGAGGCAATAAAGATAGCAACAGAGAAATTACTAAATACCAGCAATGGTACACAACCTGTGTTGCTATTGACAGATGCGAAATCAGTACTCCAGTACTAAGGACACTACTTTCTGAACTTAGCAGTCAGCATAAGGTCACCATACAGTGGATACCATCCCACTGTGGAATACCCGGAAACAACAGAGCTGATCGATTGGCTAAGGAAGGAGCAAAAGAAGAACAACCTGATGTGCCCATTACATACCACCAAAAGAAAAGAATGATCAAATCAGTCAGAAGGCCACCAAACCTTACTCAAGACGACTACCACATTATGGACAGACCAGAACAGGTCATTATTCTGCGCCTCAGAACAGGACACAATAGATTACGCAACCACATGTATACAAAATTCAAGATTGGTGACTCAGCCATGTGCACATGTCGATTGGTCTCGCAGACAGCAGAGCACATACTCCAGGATTGCCCAAACTACAACATATCCAGGCGAACCTTCTGGCCTAGAGAGACAACAGTGGAAGGTAAACTCTATGGACCGCTGTGTGAACTAAAAAAGACTGTTAGATTCATACAAGAGACAACATTGCAGTTATAAACATATTTCAGGTGAACGAAAGAAGAAGTAGAAGAAGAAGAAGAAGAAGAAAAGAAGAAGAAGAAGAGAAAGAAGAAGTAGGCCTTGCCACCCCAGACACAATGATATACAGTACTATGTTGTCCGTTTAAAAGTAAACAAGCCAGAGTAATAGGAAGCAGAATTTGTCAGCTTCCAATTTATTGAGTCGCAATTTTTTAAAAAAAAACCCATTTCTTAAGATCCTTTTGCACTTCCTGATTGTAGATCAGGACACAAAAATATTAATAACTCCGCTTAGAATTAACATGCAGTCTTCGTTGAGATACCTTTGGATTCATCTTGTCACGCTGTATCCAATTGTGATGATTTCATAAGTAAAAACACAATTTTTAAATATTCTCTATATATGCTAATAATAGTATAGACAGTTACTTATTCGGTGTATACCCGCTGCACATCGATTCGAACTATTCAGTCCACAAGTGTTCACATTCTCTCCAAAGTACCTCCCTCGGCGTATAGCGGTCCACCAGTTCATAACGATTACAACAGTATATAATAATAACTATAACGACTACAAATAAATATAAAATAATATTAGTTAATTATAGACCCTTGCACTACTTTGTCTTTACTTACCTCCGTCTTAACTATGGTTGGAAATATAACGTCAATTATCTTGCAGCCACTGTTAGTAGATTTACTATCTATGGTCAGGGTTATAGGCGGTTTTATGGTGCAGCTAAGCTGCCTTTCATTCATGATGTCTGAAAAAGATGGCTGAAACTGCAAAATATGGTATTTGTATTACAAAATAAACAGTCAAGCACTAATCAGTTTTTATTTCTCCGAGTATCTTAGCGTCCAAGGACAACGCTGTGACATTATAGTTATCTCCCTCATACACACCAATTGATGACGTAGAATACTTGACGCAGTGACTCGTGAGGAGGGGATTGGCGGTACAGTTGGTCACCGTCTCTCATCGAATGACACTCGTCACTCCTCGCCAGTATTCCTTTAGATAGGGTTGCCAGACATCACAGCTTTTCCAGGACAGTTCCAGTTTGTTTTGTTTTTTAAATAAAATAATTGACTTCCTAAATATGCTTTCTGGACGCCTTGTATACCGGCTTTTTCCTGTTACATGAAAGATTTAATTAAATGGAATTAAGCCAGTTAGCAGGGCACATGAATGATGATAATTCGCTACACGCTGCGGGATTTACTGAGGAGGGGATCCGAGCACTTATGGACTGAATGTTTCGACGTGCAATGAGGATGATCTGCCGACTAACTAACTAACTAACTAACTACTATGATGAGTAACAATATTAATTTGCGTAACATCTTTGATTCTAAGAGAAACGTACCGATTTCTCAGTTACAAGATTAATATAACATATACTGAAAACGATATCCGTGCTAAATTATATAAAATGAATGACTGACTATAATATTCTATTTAGTATAAATAAACATCAGATTGGTTTGACATCAAGCAAGGAAGTACGTCAGGGCTTTGTGCGGCCCCTCTATTTGTTTAACCTGTACGCCGAAAATATAATGAGAAAGGTCAAAGATAATAATATAACCAAGGAGCAATATGATGCCCTAAATATCGGTGGTCATGAAATACCAGAGATTCGATATGCTGATGATAAGTATTACTATCCACATCTCAGAATGTTATAGAAAAGCTAATAATCTCAACTCAAAAGAATAATGAAAATCACAACTTGTACCTTAACATTACAGAAACAAAGTAAATGCATAGCAGATAAAACTAATATGGAGAAATAAATATATGTTACTGAGTTCACGACTCAACACTGACGGGCGGGAACGCGCTGGTAGAGATACAAGCAATGCTGACGAACGGCCTGGGTACCATCGTCAAAACCGGGCTGATAGGAAAATTAAAAATCTGGTGCCTCCAATTCATGCTTATTCCGAAACTCCTCTGGCCGCTGTTGATATATGATATTGGCACGTCCACAGGTGAGCACCATGGAGGGGAAGATAAGCAGTTATATATGGAAGTGGCTTGGAGTACCAACATGGATTACGACTGTCGCATTTTATTGCAAGCAGAGTAAGCTCATCCTCTCGTTTCCGTCCCTCGTGGAAGAGTTCAAAGCCGGAAAAACCAGACTCGCGATGATGCTGCATGAGTCTCCAGATGTAACAGTTAGTGCCTCAGTTCCCGCCCTGAGAACGGGAAGGAAGTGGAAAGTGGTCAGCGCGATCGACGAAGCCCAGGCAACACTCGACCCGAAGGAGGTCATGGGCTTCACCCAACGTGACAGGAATGGGTTCGGCTTCCAAGGCAATGATCCGATGTGGTCCCAGGCGACGACAGCCAAGGAACGCAGGGACCTGGTGGTTAAGGAGATCCGCAAGGGGGAAGATTGACGAAAGAGTCAAAAAAGGCTGCCCAGCAGGCGCAGCAGGCCCAGTGGATGTCATGGGAGGAGGTAGTGCAGAGATCTATTACCTGGAATGAGATCTGGCGCATGGCACCACTGCGCCTAAGTTTCGTAGTCAGATCCCTCTACGATGTCCTGCCATCAGCTGCTAACTTGGTCAAGTGGAGGAAAACCACCGACCCGTTCTGTTCCCTCTGTACAAAAGTCCAAATAGTCCAGACAGTGGAACACGTACTGTCCTTATGTAAGGTCGCCCTGGCCCAAGGCCGATTTACGTGGCGGCATAACAAAGTCCTTACCGAGTTGGCCGCCATAGTGGATGTAGCTAGAATGAAGGCGAACAGAGATGGGTACAGGCCGAGGCCGATGGAGATTTCCTTCGTCCGAGAAGGGCGCAAAGAAGGCCAAGCTGACGACCTGCCGCTTGCTACCGTTTTCGATGGTGCGAGGGACTGGGAACTGACCGTAGATCTAAAGGGCTGTGGCAATTACCCTGAGGTGATCCAAACGTTTGGCTTGCGACCTGATATAGTACATAGCTCCTCGTCAGCCAAGCAGCTAACGCTGATTGAGCTGACTGTCCCTTACGAATCAGATATTGAGGAGCAGCACCTGTACAAGTTAGTGAAGTACAATGACATGGTCGCAAGTCTTAGGCGGGAGGACTACACCGTCAGGCTGTTCGCCGTCGAGGTAGGCGCCAGGGGTCTGGTCTCCCAATCCGTGTTTGATGTGCTGAAGCGAATGGGCATGAAAGGGCAAGCAAGAACTCGGGCCCAGAAACAACTGTCTGGGGCAGCCGAAAAGGTCTTGTGCTGACTAATGGAATTGTCGGAACCTAGAGTGGAATTAGTCTCGAAACTAGTATGGTTATAAGCGGTAACTGCAGTACCAACAATCTCTCAACCAAGACCACGAACTGACAACGTATCGTGTCAGCTCTTTAGCCTTTCTTCCGAACGTGAGTGGTGAATCTGATTGCAGTCAAACCATGTAAATGTCGGCCGCAGTCCAATCTCCATAACATATAGCGATAATCGGCCGTAGGTCGCACTCAGTCAGCTGCAGAGACATGAGGTGGGTCCAAAAACGAAAAGGAAGAACCGGCTTCCTAGGTGAGTGCGGCGCCGTGAACGGGGCACGAGGAAAGAAACGGCAACGGAGACGAATGGAGGCGATTGAGGCCGTGGCGGGGGATGAAGCTGGCTCCCAACGACCACACGCGCTAAGGGGACAAGCACAGGCTGCCACGGGCTCTCCTTACAAGGGAGGGTGGGCTTCTTCTTCTTCTGCTGCGTTCATCAGGAGATATTTTTTTTCGGACATGATTACGTTGTGCCTGTTTACAGCAGCGTTGCAATCTTGCGCCGTTAGGCCGACACATCCGACTTCTGCGGGCATTTGTTGACCGGGTTAACGTTCCCATGGGAGGGTGGGCTTGAGAGTTGACAAGGTAACAACAGCGTAACAACAGGGATAACAATTGTGACCGAACGTCTCCACGGCAGGGGTAAGACGCCAGGAGTCACGACCCGGACGGGATCTCCCCCAGAGAGTATTAAGAGCTTAAACGTCCGAATACTCGGAGAAGGATGTTCACATCTGACGGTCAGAAACCCCCTGCCGTGTTTGCTCCGCGGTGAAGTTTTTACGATTAATGAGGAAAATTTGGAAGTGGTGGAACATTTCGAATGTCTTGGGTCATTAATTACCACAATAAAAGAAAGTAAACGACGAATATCTATTGCACTTCAAAAACTATAACAATTTAATAAATTGTGGCGTGGGATAGATAGACCTACAAAAATTCAATTTTTAAGAGCATGCATCTTTCCAATTGCAACACGCACCTGTGAGATTTGGACCAAGAAGTATAGGGGTTGTTTACGCACTTCAGTTAAAATATCGATACTGATCCTCAAAGGAAAAGATAACTCCTTGATGACCTATTGATTTTTTTCCTGGCTGGACGTGGTCAAGGGACCACTCGGGTTGGTAGATAAAGAAGTTTAGTGAATTGGTAGTCTAGTGATGTGGCAGTCTAGTGACAAGTCGGCGTGTACAACATAAAAGTATAACATTGAAATAACAAACGAAGCAAATGGGATATATAATATTTATAAAAGGGAATACATATATAGACATTACATATTTAAATGAGGAGAGGTGTGGTGGTGACATTATACTGGTTTAGAAAAGTGACCGCTCGGGGTGTAAGATGGACGGTAGTACAACATATGTATATGTAAATATATTTTTTAAAGGCATGGCCTCAAAGGGGCGGAATATGGTTTAGTGTCATAAGTGTTATAGAAACATCATTATCATACACGTTTTCAAGGGTAGGCTACAGATTAGAAGTACGGTGTTCGCGGATAGGGCCAGTGATGTTGAGGTACCTATAGTTGTTAGGTCCAGAGATTGTGGTGTCTCAGTCGTGGGGTATCGAGCTGTCTGCTCTAGGTAGGATTATATGGGTGAGGAGTGTATGTTATAATGCGTTTACCGACTTTATCTGTTGTCAGCGCGGTTTTATTTTAAAGAATAAATGTGTTAGTGTCAAACGTGTTATAGAAACATCAGCATGTGTAGGTAATTGAAAAGTTGCTTAAAACATGGCGGGTATGATTAGTGTTATAAGAAACATTGTAATCAATAGTTGCTGCTTGGTACCGAGGTATTGAAGTGTTGGTGGGTAAGCATTATAGGTTCCGGACCAAAACATCATCAGCAAGTAAAATGAAAACCTTAAAAAAATTACAGATAGTGGTTGTAGTGTGTAAACACTATCATCATACGTGGTAGAAACACCATCATCATATGCATGATTAGGATTACGTGGGTGCTCGAGTAGAGTCAGTGGTGTTGAGGTGCTACAGGGCAGAGATAGGGAACGGGTGGAAACCCGTTAAAAAACACAAAGAGTGATATATAAAAATAAACAAACAAGTGGGAAAATGTAAATAGACTGGGGTTGATTGCGATATATTTATAAAGGCCATGCAACTAACTTGTCACTCTTAGTGTAGTGTTAGAATACGTTACGCTGACAATAGCATGAGTGGTAGGTCGGACATGGGGGTATCGAGCTGTCTTCTCTGGGTAGGATGTCGCTGGGTGGTGCGGGTATAATGCAATTTTTTGACTTTGTATATTGTTGGCTTGAAAAACACGCGTCTCTTGGTGAGATAAATTGATTCTCCCTGCTGAGATGTATCTTGCATAACGTTAACAAATAGGCTGAATTAACACAAGTCCAGGGTTGCAGAAACAATCCAGCAAATGTGAATGAAGTATCAACGGAACAGCAATGAAAGAGTCGAAGAGCTGCAAGCTAGTTGATGAGGCCAAGTTTATTTGCCCACATTGTCGTGCTGCATGATCAATCATATCATTCAAAATTCATAATAGATTTCGACCGTGTCTGTGATTTCCAGACGGGACGGTCATCATAATATTAAGTACCAATAATCAAATTGTTGACTATGCCAGTCACTGACAACTATCAAGTTCGTATCGCAGTCCTTCTGTCCTTTGCAAGGTTGCCAAAGTGTCCTTCTGCTGTAACATTCTAAGTCTCGTTCTTGTATTCCGCATCTGTCCAAAATATTTATCTTAATATGTAAGACGCCATCTTATTCTGGTCCTCTTTGCCAATATGCGTTGGCCATGAATACAGTTGTCTTGCCAGTAAATATCTTTCTAAGTTCCAGACAACTTAAACGTGCTGCTTCTCTGGTGGAGCTCTGTGATCCGAATGCTTGTTGTTATTAACAATATTTTCTGACGTGTTCTCCGTTCTACGTCAAGCGCCTAGATTTATGTATGTTTTGGTTCGGGAGTTTTGCTCCCTCTTTCTTTTGCGTCATGTCCTCTGCGCTACTACTTGGCACTCCCACGCGTCGTTTCCTAAGGTGTGGTAGGTATGATTATAACATCGTCATTATACTGACCGCCCTGTGTGAGAGGCGCGAGTCGTTGGTTGTCGGTTTCCCTGCTTATGTTTTGTATAGTAAAATGTTTCTTAGATGGTGTGTCTGCATAATAGATAGTGGCCTGTGGTGTAGGTAGTGATGGATGATGGCGGTACAAAATAACTCCTCATACGGTTCATGTCTGTAAGAGAGATAGAAGACAGGCAGAAAGGCAGGTAGGCAGGCAGGCAGGCAAGCAGACAGAGAAAGAGAGTAGTGGCATGGTCACTGTATAAACATCAGCATCATTTTTCGTTCTTAAGAGTTGTATCGAATCAAGTCAGTTTACAGATATCAATGGTAGACATCTACCAGAATAGACTACACAAGAGGTCAGAGCTGATCATTGGTTAGGCGAATAAAAGCGATTAGGGTGAGCAAGAAAGATGGCCGGTCATTAGTGTTGTGTGGTTGATGGGGTATAAAATCGAATATATTAGTCGGAATAACTAACGGGTCCTTGCGATGGAACGAGGCGGATTTCTTATATCACGTTTTATTGGTTTGTTGTCAGCGCAGATTTATTTGAAAGCGACCATAAATCGATACTACCACGTGTTCTTAGATTTGTGTGTGTGTGTGTGTGTGCGTGCGTGTATGTGTGTGTGTGTGTGTGTGTGTGTGTGTGTGTGTGTGTGTGTGTGTGTGTGTGTGTGTGTGTGTGTGTGTGTGTGTGGCGTAGTGATATGAAACCGTATTTATTTTCTTGTATGAGTGTTCTGTGTCTTAGCAGTTTTTCGTATCTATGTTTTGAATTTGTCTTCTATTACGCAATTAATAGCATCTGCCAACACAATATTCACGTCTCTATGTCGTCGTCATCGTCGTCGTCATAGTAGTAGTAATTAGTAGGTAAAACTAAAAGAGCAAACCATATTCCCTTAACAATCGGAACTTGGAATGTACGCACCCTACTTGACAGAGATTGCGCGTCGGGTCCAGAGAGACGAACAGCACTTATTGGGAGAGAGCTGGGCAGGTACAACATCGACATTGCAGCCTTGAGCGAGACACGACTTGCAGAAGAAGGCAAAATCTGTGAAATAGGTGCCGGCTACACATTTTTCTGGAGTGGAAGGAAAAGCAAGAAAAGACGCCAATCCGGTGTGAGATTTGCCATTAAGTCGGCCCTGGTCGGCAAACTAGCTGGATTTCCAAAGGCTATAAACGACAGGCTTATGACCATTAAATTGCCCCTGCTGAATGGAAGGAAGCATGCAACCATTGTGAGTGTCTACGCACCAACTATGACCAATGAAGATGATGTCAAGAACCAGTTCTATGAGGATCTGCATAATGTATTAACATCTGTTCCCAAAGGAGACAAACTTATACTCCTTGGAGATTTCAATGCCAGAGTAGGTACGGACACCACCTCTTGGAGTGGCATTATTGGAAAGCATGGAGTCGGAAATTGTAACAGCTACTGAGCGAGTGCGTGGCGCGACACTGTGAGCTGTGAGTTTCGTGTGAAATGCTTTTGAATCTGCCCGAGGTTTTTTGGAACGTGACTGCATGTTCGGAGCGATGGCAGCTGGCTATGTCCCAGAGTTGACCGGTTTTTGCCTTATGCAGAAATGCGTGGCTGCTGGGCTTCTGGTTGACTGCCATCGGCGATGAACTGTATTTTCGTGGACTGTGTGGGTGAACATCTAGGAAACATCCAGATGGGAAAATGACTGCCGATTCCATCAGAGATAAACTGGATGTTTCGTGCGGGACTATTGTGTTGACATTCTGGTGGCGGCATTATGCACAGTGAATCTGTGCGGGCTGTTGTTGTCGAGACTCCTGTCTTTTCCACTTTTCACATTGGGCAGTGGGGAGCGTTTTATGTGATATTCACTGGCACAGGAACGGAGCATAATGGGGATGACCCGTTGCTGTGAAGTTGGAACCGTGACTAACAGCAATGGACTCCTCCTTCTTCAGACATGTGCCGAACACGATCTCCTGATTACCAACACAATTTTCCGTCTCCCCATGAGAAACAGGACATCGTGGATGCACCCTCGATCAAAACACTGGCACCTCATTGACTAGGTTATCGTCAGGAGGAGTGACAGACAAGACGTTCGGGTGACAAAATCCATGTGTGGTGCCGAATGTTGGACAGACCATCGTCTCATTATCTCGAAAATAAACATTCACATCAAACCACCACGGCGTCCTCAAGGGGTGAAAATGCAAAAAAAAAAAAAAAAAAAATACAACTAAATGTCACCCGCCTAAACAGCAAGAAAATGCAGCTGTCGTTTGAAAATATGCTGGAAGACCGCCTTAAGCCCAATGCTGCAGCTAAACATGATACATAAACAGAGTGGAGAGCCCGAAAGGACATAATTTACAACACTGCTGTGGAAATTCTGGGTCCAACCCCCCGAAAGCATAAAGACTGGTTTGATGAAAATTCCGAAGACATCAACCAATTGCTGGCCGAGAAACATCTTCTCCTCAAGGCACATTTGAATGACCCGAAGTCAACATAAAAAAGATGCCTTCAAGAACATTCAGAGAGTAGTGCAGCAGAAACTTTGGCACATGCGGGACTCCTGGCTGAGCAGCAAAGCTGATTAAATTCAAGGCTTTGCTGACAGACATGATATGAAAATCTTCTACGACTCACTGAGAGCGATCTATGGTCCTATATCACAAGGCACAGCTCCCCTCCTCAGTGCAGATGGGGAAACATTGGTCACCGATAAGAAAGACATCCTTCAGCGCTGGGCAGAATATTTCAGCAACATCTTAAATGCAACTTCCTTCTTCGATGATTAAACCATCAACTGCCTTCCTCACGTTCCCATCAATGATACACTTGATGACCTGCCAACCATAGTGGAAGTAAACAAAGCCACCCAGCAACTCTTTAGCGGCAAGGCATCTGGTCCGGACTCCATCCCGGCAGAGATATACAAGGCAGGTGGGCCGCTCCTAACAGAGCAGCTTCACCAAGTCTTTACAAACATATGGGTGAACGAGACCATGCCACAAGATTTCAAGGACACGTCAATAGTCCACCTTTACAAACGTAAAGGAAACCGCCAATCCTGTGACAACCACCGAGGCATCTCCTTGCTTTCAATTGCAGGGAAGATACTCGCCAGAATTCTTCTCAATCGCCTCACGGCCCATCTCGATCAAGATCTTCTTCCCAAGGGACAGTGGCTTTAGAAAAGAACGTGGAACTGTTGACTTGATTTTCGCTGCAAGGCAGCTGCAAGAGAAATGTCAGGAACAGAACTGTGAAATGTTCTCCACTTTCATTGACCTTACCAAGGCTTTCGATACAGTCAGCAGAGAAGGACTGTGGAAGATTATGGCAAAATATGGCTGTCCACGAAAGTTTGTCCAAATAGTGCGGCTATTTCATGATGGCATGCAGGCAAGAGTACAGGAAAATGGTGAACTGTCTGAGCCCTTTCCTGTCACCAATGGAGTGAAACAAGGATGTGTCCTGGCACCAACACTGTTCAGCCTCATGTTTTCAGCTATGTTGACGAATGCCTTCGAGAACAACGACATTGGAATAGACATCAACCACCGTATGGATGGAAAGTTATTCAATCTCAGAAGGCTGAAAGCTAAAACCAAAATTGACATCGACACCATCAGAGAGCTCCTGTTTGCTGATGATTGCGCTCTATACGCCAACTCAGAGGCGGACATGCAACATAATGTTTCAGCTTTCTCACATGCCTGTGCCAACTTTGGGCTCAATATCAATTTGGAGAAGACTGTAGTTATGTACCAGCCAGCTCCAGGGAATAATCACACTGTGCCGAATATCAAAGTGAATGGTCATAGTCTAAGTGTTGTGGACAAATTCACCTATCTTGGCAGCACTGTGTCACAAGCTGCCACAATTGATGATGAAGTGAATGCAAGAATCTCCAAGGCCAGCGCGGCCTTTGGCAGACTGTACAAGAATGTATGGGGCAGAAATGGAATAAGCCTGCAAACAAAGCTGAAAGTCTACAAAGCAGATGTATTATCTACACTGCTATATGCTTGTGAAACCTGGACTGTTTATCAGCGACACGCTAGGAAATTAAACCACTTCCACACAGTCTGCCTTAGGAAGTTACTGAAGATTAAATGGCAAGACAAGATCCCAGACACTGAAGTCCTAGAAAGAGCGTCCATGCCCAGTATCCCCACTCTACTAATGAAGAATCAGATTCGTTGCGCTGGTCACTTGACTCGCATGCCAGATTACAGGCTCCTTAAACGAATTTTTTACGGCGAGTTGCGTTGTGGTAAACGCTCCCAAGGCGGCCAGAGGAAACGCTTTAAAGACACTCTGAAAATCTCACTGAATGCTTTTGGAATTCATCATGACACCTGGGAGACTGCAGCCAGAGACCGAAATTCGTGGCGTGCATCATTACCCAAGGGTGCAGTCACTTGTGAGGCAACCAGGACTGCAAAAGCTGTGAAGAAAAGACAGAACAGAAAAACTACTGCAGAAAATCCTCCTCCAGAAACGACAAGCATTCTTTGTCCACATTGTCAAAGAACATTTCGAGCCAAAATAGGCCTTATCAGCCATCTTAGAACTCACGGCTCTATACTTTCAACCCCACTGGATGAAATGAATGGTCATCATCATTCTTGATGGACAAACAAAAGTAGTAGTAGTAGTAGTAGTAGTAGTAGTAGTAGTAGTAGTAGTAGTAGTAGTAGTAGTAGTAGTAGTAGTAGTAGTAGTAGTAGTAGTAGTAGTAGTAGTAGTAGTAGTGATGGTAAAAGTACTAGTAGTAACAATAGTAGTAGTAGTAGTAGTAGTAGTAGTAGTAGTAGTAGTAGTAGTAGTAGTAGTAGTAGTAGTAGTAGTAGTTGTTGTTGTTGTTGTTGTATTAGTAGTAGTAGTAGTAGTAGTAGTAGTAGTAGTAGTAGTAGTAGTAGTAGTAGTAGTAGTAGTGGTTGTAGTTGTTGTTGTTGTTGTTGTATTAGTAGTAGTAGTAGTAGTAGTAGCAGTAGTAGTAGTAGTAGTAGTAGTAGTAATAGTAGTAGTAGTAGTAGTTGTTGTTGTTGTTGTATTAGTAGTAGTAGTAGTAGTAGTAGTAGTAGTAGTAGTAGTAGTAGTAGTAGTAGTAGTAATAATAGTAGTAGTAGTAGTAGTAGTAGTAGTAGTAGTAGTAGTAGTAGTTGTATTAGTAGTAGTAGTAGTAGTAGTAGTAGTAGTAGTAGTAGTAGTAGTATTAGTTGTTGTTGTTGTTGTATTAGTAGTAGTAGTAGTAGTAGTAGTAGCAGCATTAATTTACATCATCATCATCATCAAGAGTCTTGTCGGCTGGCGTAGCGATCATACCTCCCCATACAGTGCATTCTCCGACAGTAACAGTAGTACCAGTAATAGTAGTAGAGGGGAGTTTGTAGTTGTGGTGGTGGTAGTAGTAGCAGCAGCAGCAGTAGTAGTAGTAGTAGTAGTAGTAGTAGTAGTAGTAGTAGTAGTAGTAGTAGTAGTAGTAGTAGTAGTAGTAGTAGCAGTAGTAAAAGAAGTAATAGTATTAGTGGGTGTAGTGATAGTAATAATATTAATAATAGCAATGATGGTAGTAGTGATGTTGGTTATAGTAGCAGCAATAGAAGTAGTGGTATAGTTGTATTGGTAGTAAAATGTCTAGTAATATTAGTAGCTGTAGTGGTGGTGGTGGTGGTGGTGGTGGTGGTGGTGGTGGTGGTGGTGGTGGTGGTGGTAATATTGATTGTGTTGGAGTGAAAGAAAAATGGTCGTTGTGTAGTATATGTGTGAAAATAGATACCTCCACCCGAGTTTCGGCGAAAAGGTGTATTTATTCGGCTAATCATATAAGCGGTTTTTTTTTTTTTGGTGCGTATTTGTTTGTATCTGTGATTATCTGTTGTGGTTTTTTTTTTTAATTTTTTTTTCGGGGGGGGGGGGGGGGGTGGATATAACATGGTATCTAAATACATTTTCCTACAAAATTAATTGTTTCATTATGCAGTGATGGTGCCTGTTGTTTCAATAAGTATTTGTATATCTTGGGTGTTGTCACTTGCATACATGCGGTCTAAGAATTCGGTACTATTCCAGTATAATGTGTATTATGCATTGTTCTGAATATCTTGTGTACTATGTAGTATAAAACTAGTTTGTGTTGTTTGCTGTGTTATGTGTTGATGAAATATATGTCTGTTGTAGTTGTAATAAGCGATGATATCATAAGCTGAAACACCCGCCCTATCATTGTCCGCATCTTATTGATAGTGTCTTCCTTACCGCGAAAAAAGCTCGATGTGTATGTGAGATAGTGATACTACCTCACAGTGACAGCGTCTGGGGGTGAATGACCAAGACAAGCAAACATGGATACGACATCTGAAGGGTGAGGCGTGGAGTATTATTAAATATAAGGCAAAATGGTATCGGTTATAGCCTAACATACATGACTGATGAGATTATCGGTTGTCCGTTTCATCACGACCGAAAAATAGGCGCTCTTTAGGTCCTCAAATTGCTCACTCACATGCACATTTATGACAATAAGTCACTAACACAAACAATGAAAACTGAAATAACCAACGAAAACTGCTGACATAAACACTGAAAACTGAAACAAACAATGAAAACTTAAACAACAAATGAAAACTGCTGTCATAAAAACTGAAAACCGAAACAAAAACTAAACGATGCGCCTAAAGATTACAAGACGTCCAAATGTACCACACAAAACGAAATCGACAACAAATGAAAATGACACATTCAAGGACAACTGACGTGTCAACAAAATGAAATAACTAATGAAACCAAAATAGTCAAATGTAAACGTCAAAATGTAACAGACAACCGCTGAAAAAATCACACATCCTGCTGACAAATAACACAACGACAAAATGACAAATTCAAAATTGACACATCAACAAATGAAGAAAAAAAAACTGACACAAAAAAGAAAAACTACTGACATAAACACTGAAAACTGACACAAACACTGAACGATGCAATTAAAGAAAAGGAAAACATCCAAAAAGTAACAGACACATACAGAAAAAGAAATCAAAAACAAATGAAAACGACACAAAAATGAAACACTGACACAACGCAAACTGATACAAACAAAGAAACAAAAATAGTCAATTGTAAATGTCAAAATGTTACAGACAACAAATGAAATTGACACATTCAAAGAAAACTGACACATCAACGAAATGAAACAACCAATGAAAACTGGCACAACCAAGGAAAACTGCTGACATAATCACTAAATACTGACACACATACTGAACAATGCACCTAACGAAAAGCCAAAAGATCCAAAATGTAACAGACACATACACAGAAAGAAATCAACAACAAATGAAAACAACATAATTACTGAAAAATTACACAACAATAAAATTACAGTAACAATGAAAACTGACACAACCAATTAAAACTGCTAACACAGCCAAAAATATCTAAACAAATGTAACAGACACTCTAAAAGAAATCATCAACAACTGAATATGACACAGTCATTTACAATTAACAAACAGTGACTGTATCCCTCACCGCGTGTCGTACAAACTGGTTCCTCACCCCAGACAGAAATATCCCTCACTTGACGCAGATGTGACCCTATTATAGTACAATTTGTCCACTTGCTATTACAACTTCTCGAATTGCCCTGACAACTTGCCAACTGACTCTCACAACTAACCCACTGGACCTGACATCATGTCAACTTGCACTCATAATTTGACCACTTGCTATCATAATTTATCGTCTTACCCTATTAACTTACATACTTACTCTTAAAAACTGTTCCAATTGCTCTTACAAAGGTGTCCACTTATGATTTCATGGCTTCATCACAATGTCCCAAACGTCATACAGAAATGACCCTCGTGTCTTACAATTGTATCCCTGTTTGAAGTTCATGTTATCATCAGACTTTTTTAAGTTCATGTCGTCATCAACATTTTATACGGGGTATGTTCATGTCGTCATGTGAAATTTTTATTGTAAGTTCATGTTTTCGGCAGTTCAGAATTTTCTTTCGTATAAATTCATTTCTTCACCATCAGATTTTTTTTTTCTGGGGGGGGGGGGGGGGGGGGGGGGGGTAAATTTATGTCTTTATCAGAAATGTTTTTTGCAAGTTCTTGTCTTCGGCAGTTCATGTTTTGTTAAGTTCATTTCTTCAGCATTGTAGCATTTTGCGCACCTCATTTCATCCCCCAGTTGCACCTCGACTCAATAAAGAGATTCTTAGCAAATGCCTTACACTGTTACGCATTGGGATGTTGCGTCAACACTATAATCAGAACTGCTAACATTATGATACGCATGTCACCGTTCGAACCTCAAAAGATCATTGGATAAGAAAGGCCTTGGTAGCGATGCTAAGTGGCTGATGGGAAGGCCCAAGTCTAGAACGGCACACTCAGGTTAAAACTTCGTGAGGACAAGATGTGTTTTCTATAACGGAGTATTTTTAATTTGGTGTCTCTCACTATTCAGGGTGAGGAAGTACGGTGTTCGCAGAATAGATGGACGGATAGACTGGTGAAGAAACGATGGACGAATCCAGAGCAATAATGCCAATGATAAGTCTTGGATAAGATTTGGGAAATTTGCACTTTGTCAGAGTTTGGTCAGCTTCCCCGAAATAGTTTGTCCTAGAGAACATATGTACTCAGAGATGGTTACAACAATTTCACAGTGGATTACCAGCCCAATATCTCCAGCAAATATCTACGTGCTAGTTGCTCTTGGACATGCTCTCAAAACCCATCAAGTCATACCAATCCACACCACCAAACCTAAAACGAACATGGTCACCATCTGACTCATTCATAGTAAAACATACAAAGGACTGAGAACTGTGTAATCAATGAAATCAAGTATATTGTGGCAGACACATTTTAATTTTCAGTGAAAACATGGATCCTTGTGACATCAACATTATCAAGTATTTAGATGATAGACAATGGTAGGAGGAAAACTGTGGAAGGGCTCAGTGTGTCATTAATGAACTAACTCCAACATAAAACCAGTTGTGTATAAGTGAACTAATAATGTAATTTTTGATACATAATACTGTGTCTTCTTATGTGTTTGTTATGTTTAAAGATGCATGAGATGCCTCTTCATCCACAGGATTTCTAGTAATAAACTGATATTAATTTACCTCCTTATCTTGTCAAGTATCTCGTGCTGTGCCAACACTTTTCATATGTGTTTAATTATTAATATTAAACAACATTGAAGAATTTGGAACGGAAAGTGGCTAGGTAACCAGAACAGTCAGTAAATTCCTGGTCTGTTATAAGCTCCCAGGTTCAAAATTGTTCACAAGGGAGAACTTTACATTATATCTATATATTTCCTGTAACCGTTTCACTTACAAAAGGAAAATGGATACAGGTGGGGGTTAAACGCGCTAAACATTTTCAGTTCTCCTACTTCATTTTGAGAAGGTGAAAATTGGAGTGGACCCATTAAAATAACCGGGACCTCCCTAGATATTCCGAGCCAATAGGTGTCACTTTGTCTTCCAGCGACCTGTTCCCTCCATTTGAAAGTAGTCCCATTATTCTAGCATAACTTCATAATGGGGTAAGCTTTAGTGGGTACTGCACCTTGCTCCCCAACATACCACAAGCATTAGATGTTTGTAAGTGCATATCATTGTCATTTTTGTTTTTGTAAGTTCATGTTTTAGTAAGTTCATTTCTTCAGCATCAATTGATTTTGTGTGTGTAAGTTTATGTGATCATCAGACTTTTTTTTTAAAGCCAAGGTGTTAGGCAGTTCATGTTTTGGTAAATTCATTTCTTCGGCATTAGATTTTTGTAAGTTCATTTTTTTTTTCATCATTATAAGGCTAGGCGTTCGACAGTCCGTGTTTTGGTAATGTATATGTATATTTTTCGTGAAAAAGCAGAAGTCTGATGGCTCGAAATTTAATCTGAGTGGCCAATTATTACTACCTCCCGTGGACAGCTATTCTTACGCATGCGCTAAAATTTAGAAAATAAACTTTTGCTAAATAGAAACTATCACATGCTTGAATTGTTAAATCCTTCCGGAAGTAGTAACGTCAGCTTAGCGAGGAAAAACCGGAAGAAGTTATCTCCCTAAAACCGGAAGAAATTATCTCCCTTAATCCGGGAATTATGAAAATTGATGCTCCTGCAGGCGATATTGCCTCGTGACGTTATATAGAACCAAAAATAAGTCAAACAAATGAGGCGCATGGGTAAGTATATCTGTCCGCAGGAAGTGTTATTAATTGATCACTAAGATTGTATTTCGGGACGCAGAGGTGTTTCCAAGGAACCAGGTCCAGGATCTATACTGGCCAAGACCTGTTGACACGTCCACGTCGTGCGTCCTGGGCAACAGGTCTCTTCGGGGACCTGGCTAACATCAGTAGGATCGATGATTCCCCCGAAGCCGTAGAGTATCTGCCTGCATGGCGAGGAACCACCAGTCTGCACACCAATAAGCCAGACATGGGACAACGGATACTCACGCAAACCTCAGGTCCGGTATGACATCACATTAATGTTGGACAACAGGGTGTATTCATCCGACATACAGGACTTCACGCTGGAGTTCACAGCCAGTGAACACAAGCAAGCAAGATTTATTTCAAGTCAACAGACTTCTGATTTTTCAAATAAAATATACCTTACTAATACACGAACTGTCTAACACCTTGCCTCATAATGATGAAGAAATAAATGGATCAGAAGCACATATTTAGCCTTTCCTCTACTCATCCACCCCTTAACAACAAACGAGAGCATTTATCTAGCAATTTCTCCATCTCTTAATAACGACCAGGCGTAATTATCTAGCCACTTCGCAACTCGCCCATCCCTTAACAATGATCGGAAGCATTTATCTAGCCACTTCTCCACTCACGCACCCCTTAACAACGAATGACACTAAGTCATACCGACTACAACCAATAATAACTGCCATCTTTACTTTTTACTATTTATATTTGATTATCTGTAGCCCGTAACCCACATCCATACTCCTAATCATGTGTATGATGATAGTGTTTAAGACACTAAGCCATACCCATTACAATGAAAAGAAAGTTTTTAAAATTCTAAACAAAAGGGGGTAACACTGCAAAAAAAAAACAACCGATTTGTCATTCAAGATTTATGTCCCTTGAAACAATTAGTTGCTTCCCTTCTGAAGCCTAATTTACAATGATGCTTTGATTTGGGTATTTCCCGCGTGACGTCACATGGCCGCATATAAGAGGCTTTTGGGGGCATCGAAGTCTCATTTAATAATCGTTTTCTCCCTGCCCCAATACTCTTATTTTCTTTAATTTTCGAATATGTGTTTCTGCAGCCAAACTAATTTAATTCTTCAACATTTCCCATTGATCATCCACATCTTGAAATAGGATCTCTAGATGAGACAATATATCAATTCTGTTCTTTACGTCTGTGTTAAAATTGTCGTGTATTTCCTTGTCATTTTTCAAAGTACTCAGATCATATTTAGTGTTTCCAGTTGTATACTTGACGTTACTTAATTTTACCCTCAATGTGCCTGTAATCAATTTGTGATCACTGTGCCGATTAAGAACTGTTTTTGCGATTGTTAACGCATTTCTAAACCTTCTACTAATCAGGATTTAATCAATCTGGTTTCTAATCCTGCTATCGGGACTCTTCCATGTCCATAATCTTCTAGGATGTTGTTTAAACCAGTGTTTCTTACAATCATTTCCTGATCTTTTGCCCATTCTATAAGTCTGTGTCCTCTTTCGTTTCACTCTCCCAAACCATGATTGCCTCCTGTGCAGCAATAGCCTTGATTTCCTTTTTGTGCATTGAAGTCACCGATTACGATATTTATTTCTGAATGTTTACATTTATTAGCAGACTCCATGTCATTATAAAAGTCCAATATATTATCTTCACTGCATTCTCCTGTTGGGGCATACATTTGAATGACATTTCCCAAACCAAGATAATTGCTACACCTCTTTACCGTTCTTCTCCCCCAGAATAAATAATCTTATAATCTTCCCTAGTTTTAATCTCTGCCCCTTTCTATCTCGTCTCGCACATTCCTAATATATTAATCTTCTCTCTTTCTATTTCTTGTTTGATTTTATCATTTTAAGTAATATAAATCGAAGTCTATGTAGTATAAACAAAATGAAAACTTACTCATATATACGTCAGTACAATAATTGCACAGCTATATGGCAGATAGAACTTAATTCAGCTTTATAAATTAATATAACACTTCTTCTTCTTCTTCAGCTTTCCGAGCCATTGAGGTTCTTTGCTGCAAATACAATCCGTCTCCATTCGTCTCTCTGGTGAACCTTCTCTTGCCAATCGTTGATTCCAAGTGCTTGTAGGTCTGTACATGTATTATCTCTCCACCGTCTTCTTGGTCTACCTCGGGGTCTACGGTCATTTATTTCCTGAGTGTAAGCGAGTTTTGTTTCCCTATTATCTTCCATTCTTTCTATATGCCCCAGCCATTGTAGTCTATTAGCCTTCATGATACCAATGATTAGCGGGGACTTGAACAGATCATAAATGTCTTTGTTACTTCTTCTTTTCCACTCTCCACTTTGTGTATCCCTAATGGGTCCAAAGATGCGTCTTAAAATTTTGTTCTCAAAGGTTTGTAACAAGGCTTCGTCTCCTTTCGTTGTACTCCAGGTTTCAGAGCCATACAGCACAACTGGTCTGATCAGTGTTTTGTATATTGTGATTTTGGTGTTACGAGATAGCGCCTTTGATTTTAGTAGATGTTGTAGTGCATAGTATATCTTATTTCCAGAGTTGATTCTAGTTTGTATTTCTTCCCTTATGATGTTGGAGCAGTTGAAGATTGTACCCAGGTATTTGTATGTTTCCGTTCTTTTAATGGTCATATTATCTATTTGTATGTGGCCAGAGTTTTTAGCCATTCCGTCTCTTGAAATTACCATATATTCTGTCTTATCTTGGTTGATAACCAGCCCCATCTGTTGGGCTTTTTCCTTTAAGTGAGTCAATATTTCCAATGTCTTTTGTTCACTTTGCCCTATAATATCTATATCATCTGCATAACCAAGCAGCTTGGATGTTCCTCCAATATCACATTCCTCCTTTATCTTCCTTACAACTTTCTCTAGAGCCAGATTGAAGAGTAGCGGCGATAGTGCATCACCCTGTTTCAAGCCAGATGTTATTTGGAAGGGGTCTGATTTCCTGCCTTTATATGTTACTATATTATAAGTATCTTCCATGCATAGTCTGGTCATGTTGATTAACTTCCTTGGTATTCCAAATTCCTGCATAGCATTCCATAGACTATTCCTATGGACACTATCATAAGCCTTTTTAAAATCCACAAGGATGTTATAGAGATCTCTTTTATATTCCCAATGTTTCTCGGCTATTTGTCGTAAGATAAATATCTGATCTATTGTTGATCTGTTTTGTCTAAAACCCGCCTGGTTGTCACCTAATATGTCTTCTGAATATGGTTTTAGTCTATTTAGTAATACTGCGGATAGTATCTTATAGCTTGTGGACAGTAGTGATATTCCTCTATAATTTCCACATTGGAACTTGTCTCCTTTCTTAAAGATAGGTATCAAATCACACATATTGCAAAATTATATTTTTTAAAATTATATTAAAACAAAATATCTTAGCCATATATAATATATGATAATCGATATAAACATGTTTAGCCATATGATATACAAAAGTAATACTAAACTGTGTACAACGGATAATACACATCCTATTTATAACCCAAGAGGGCTGAACAGGATACTGAAAAAAAGTTACACGGCCTGGCAGCCCTACCTTTAGGCTGTGTTACAATTTTAGTATTGTAGAAACCTCTATTAGCATATACTACAACTGTGTCCCCAGAAAAGGGAGGAGTCTGCCCATACATAAATCACCTCCAGCTTTCGCGTTATTATGTTCTTATTCCCACCCATATGTTGCTGTTTGGAAGTGGAACCTGAAATAACAAATTAGGAAGAGTTTAGAAGCAACTGAGATGTTGCTTCTGGGACAAAAGTTGAGAATACTATTTGATTGTCAGAGTAACTAACAAAGACTGCATTTGGGGGGGGGGGGGGGGGGGGAGTTATAGAAAAATAAAACATTATCTGCAACTATAAGAAAGAGACAAACATAGAGAGGCATTGGGAAACACAGTGGCAACTGCAAAGATCAGTGAGAGAAGAGGCACACCGAGAGAGATGGTGCTGAATGGGCTGATAAAGTGGCATGGAGGAATAGCGCCAACCGAGTTGATCAGTAGCACATGTAATCGACATCTGTGGTGGGACATGAAGATCTACGACAGCTGGCAGGGCACACGATGATGATTATTTCTGTCCATCATATAACAATTTCAGAACATTGTTTTCATATTGTACACAAAACGCTTGCATTTATTTAGAGACTAACAGTATATGTATCAATTAATGTCCTTTCATCAGGTAATTGCCACAGCATATCTATAAAAACTGTCAGGCTGCTGTGTTACTTGTTCCATTCATTTCATTCTGTAGAAAAAAAAATGTCTTCAGGACCCACTCAACTGTCGATTTCTCGGTTAGTTATAATTTGGACCGTTATGGTGTTTTCTTTTCTGTTTGCGTAAAAAACAAATTACGATATTCGCTTCCTGTGTTAAGGCGTTTCTGACGGATTGGTGTGGATTCCATCTTTGTTGCTGTACTCATGTCTGGTCAGGTTTCTCTGGTTAGGTTCGCGCACTTGTAGGGCCTGGTGTTGTTAGGCTCTCCCCCCCCCCCCCCCCCCCCCCCCCTCATGGTGTTCTTTTTACAAGGAGTGTTTCACCGTTGGCGACTCCATATAACTCTCATGTGACTTGCTCTGTCTTTGTAACTTCGTGGTCTACCACTTCTTTCATATCTTGTCTTGGACTCTCAATCCTGTGTCTTGGACTCTCAATCCTGTATCTTGGACTCTCAATCCTGTGTCTTGGACTCTCAATCCTGTGTCTTGGACTCTCAATCCTGTGTCTTGGACTCTCAATCCTGTGTCTTGGACTCTCAATCCTGTGTCTTGGACTCTCAATCCTGTGTCTTTGATTCCCGATCTTGGTGGAGTGTTGTCCCTTCTCCAGGTTACCGTGGAGTTCTTGACCCTGTTGGTTTTCACTTTCTGCTGCTTTCTCTTCTTCTGTTGCTTCTTCTTCTGTCTGGGTCTTGCTGTTCCTGTCGTCTGTGTGGACTGTTTCATTCTTGATATTTTCCTTGAGTTTTTTTTCCCCATCTGAACTCTTTCTTCCTAACTTGTTTCAGTGTCTCTTACGAATCCGCCATTAGAGCCACATCCCGCTTGATCTTCTACTGAACGAGCTTCAGTTCGTCCAGGATGCGCTGAACGGCTGATATTCGTCTTTCTTGTGAATCGTCGCTTCTTTGCTCCATGGCATGTTATCATCTTTTGACTTTAGGTCCATTAAGCTTATCCTCCAAATGTGCTTCGTCTGTTTTCGCTAGGCGGATAGTCGCTTCGTACTGCCTCCTAGCCTCTTTATAAGGATATAGTCGTAAATCCTTCACCATAATTGTTTTTGACTGTTCGTGATTTCTTGGCAAACTTACGTTCAGTAGTTTGCCATTGTTTCCCGAAAGATCGGCACTTATACCACTGTATTAAAACCAATGCAAGGCGGTCTGTTGCCAAATCGCTCGCAGCTGTATTTCGAACGCTGTATGCTGGATTACGAATTGCACCCGTAACCCCTTCGCAGCAGAGTCAGGCTTTATATGGAAGGTTTGCATGAATGGTTAGCTTCAACGATTCATGACTGTCTTGATGGCAGGGGCAGCCGAGCTATCTAGCATCGTGGTTGCCGAGACAGATAGCGCACTTTCTGTTTTCGTTTGACTCCCTGAAGTCAGTGTCTATCTTATCGCGAGGGCACTGGCTATGTGGGTACGATCCGGAACAGTATCTGCATACCTCCGCCCGACCTTTGCAATTGGCACAGGTGTGCCAAAACTTCTGGCACCTGGAACACTGCAACACTCTTGGAATGTAGTGCGCCGGGGCTTGTTCTTCCTTGTTCGATCTGATGGTCTGTGGCATGTTTCTATCCTCTGATGTGATGATGACAACTGTGGAGGTTTTTTTGCCGATGATTCTTTCAGCACTGATAACCTTGAGAATCGAGTTGTTGTTTTTTTCTCGATAGAGTCTCCTTGATTTGATCATTCGTGAGATGGGTCTTGACTCTTTTTATAACCCATCGTTTAATGTTGTGGTGTCGGGGTGGCTTCCATTGTAATACTGTGCGGTGGCTTGATATCGGCTTTCTCTTCTTGGTTGATCTTTCTGATTAGTGTGGTGGTTTTGTCCGTCTTGTTGATGGAGACTACAACTCCATCCGGTGTCTTGCGTAGCTGGGCGATGCTGTGTCTTCCCAGATTGAGTATCTTGTCTGTTGGCAACGCCGACAACTTTACCTCTTCAACGCTTGTCTACTTCAGCAGTTTTTCCGACGAAGCTCTCACATGTGCTGTCCTTCTGTGAGGGGGTCTTTAGTGAGCTGCTTGGATTTTTCTCAATTGCGTTTTGTCTGGTTTCTCCACTGCTGTTCATTAGAACGCAATGCCACCAGTTACCAGCACTGGGGATTCACGAAAGAAGATCTGATAAAGAGTAAGAATACACCCGAGAAGAACATGGATTGACGACACCAAAGACATTGTACAATCACATCCAGTGACATCTATACTATAGATGATACTATAGACCAGTGGTTCTCAACCGGTGGGGAGTTCCCCCTCCCCAGGGGTGAATTTTAGGGTTCCCGAGGGGGGGGGGGGGAAATGAAGATCATTTCAATATCGCGTTAATACAAGAACTTTATATTGCTTTTCCCTTCATACTTTACAGTTATGCACGTCTCATCCTTCTAAAATTCATTTTATAAAGTAAGTAGACCCACAAATCACGTTTTATGTGGATGTCTAGACCTGTTTTAACATAGTTACCGTCCATATTTACGTATACTGTGTAGGGTGGGGGATTTTTAGGTAGGAAATATTAAAGGGGGGAATGACGTTCTGAAAATATGGTGAAGGAGGGCACAGGCCAAATTTTTGATAGGAAGGGAGGGATGACGTTCTTAAAATATGGTGAAGGGGGGCACGGGCCAAAAAAGGTTGAGAACCACTGCTATAGACTATAGGATGAAAAACGTTTCATTCGGGACTTCGTCATTCCAATTCACGGGTGTAATTTTCTCGGAGACTCCTGGGGGTCGCCGCTGGAGCTACAGGAGTTGTGCTTTATACAGCAATTTTGACAGGCCGCCCGGCGGAACGAGACCGAACCATATGAAACCGGTGCAATGAAGTTTATCCTCTAGCATTTAAACTTTTAAACGAAAAGTAGGTTTGTACGTAACAAAAATGGGAGGTAGGGGTGTGTCACAGTTATGACTTAAAAGTTGTTAATATGGTGACATACTGGCCGAGTGGCTAGAATTCCGGATTCTCCTTTGGGAGACCCGGGTTCGAATCCTTGGTAAGGTTTGGAGTATTTTTCTGTCGGGGGCGAAAAGAAAACTCTAGCCTGCACAGTTCGTGGCGACTGCTCTAGCCAGGAGGCCTTATCACGACCCCCCCCCCCCCTGCCATACACTGCAAGGTACTATATTAGCAGTAAATGACAGTTGACATTAAAGTGGGTTGCATAGGGAAAACTACTGTATATAGTAGTGCTCATGGAGTTACGGGAAGTCGATTAATCATCCCAAACACTAAATCAGGTTAAAACCCATCGGACGCTGGAACACCAACTATTCTCCCACGACGCTTGATGGTAAAAGTGGTGACGGCCCATCAAATTCCAATTGGTCTGTAACAATACAGTGAATACAGGGCTAGCACCATATACCCAATAAGTCTGAAGGCATGGAAAATGGTCCTGTATTGACTTACTACAGTACACCATCTGCTCTCAGCGAGAACATGGTGCGCGCTGGAGTGATTTAGATTAGACGTTATTGTTGTACTCTCTGGGCGATAGAGAAAGTCTCGTAGCACAACGCGTGATTAGAGATCACCCGGCCTATACCACGGACCAAAATGGCGGATTCTCACGACGACGAACCGATATCTGATCAGGATAAGGTAAATATACTGTGCTCTTTTTGTGTCAAGAATTTATTGTTTCCTGCTCAGTAACATATATTGTGTGATATACTCGTTAGTTTAAAACGGTCGGCGTTGAAGGGGATCGATGTCGTTTTCCTCTTTTAATTATGTTCCGTCAACAACCAGGAAGGGGTGTGAGTCAGTGAAGTGATGGTGATGTGATGGCTTGCAACTTCCGCCTTGTCTGTTTTTGATATTTTTTCTTACTTTATTAACCTATAATCTATCAATGTTGCTTGTATCTCACGTATGCCGTTGAATTTGAGTGTAGGGAATCTTGTCGTCGTTGACTGTCGCTATAAAGTTACTACTACAACTATAGTACTATACCACCACCTTGTACTTATTGAACTATACACAATTAAAAACAGCCGCGACAAGTTAGACTGATTAACTAACTGATTAGCGACGGCAACAAATGAAGTATGAACGTCTAAAATTTCACCCAACTAGCAGATATGTAACAGATGCATCTATCTTGCTAACTAAAACTAAAATGTTTTGAACTCTAAAAGTTATTATTAATATTAAAGCAATAGAAACGTAAGCCGGTGGTTGGGGGAGGGGAAGAGGGAGGACATGATGGATGTTGGATGTGATTCAGTAGCAGCAGTTGTGTATACATAATTGGTACGCATCAAGATTCTGGATACTTTTAATGAGTACACTTGGTCATTGGCGTCTCTCATCACATGATAGCTGAGCTCACAATCATGTGTAGATAAAATGTTATCGAGAAACGTCAGACATGGCTCCAACAAAGCCAGAAAGTCACTTTACTTAACTACACCACAAGTTTTCTTTCATCACAAAGGAAGTCCTACACCCTAGTCAACATAATCATCTACATTGAATCATTGTGCACAGTTTGTGACATGTAGTCTTCGTACATTTCAAATTATGCATTGTTATTAATTATTTACCCTACTTATTAATTCTATGCAGACTCACACAGTTACACAAATAAGACGCTGTTTTCTTTGTTTAGGGCTTTTATCATTTGATTTGTCAAGAATAGTATCAGACTTACAGATGTCAACAAATATGTTAACTGCTGCTGTCTTTTGATGTACTCATGTTAATGTCTGACAGAGTAAGAAGAAGTATCAGTATTATTAGTGAGCATTACTGTGTTCGCCCGTCTGTTACCTGAGGTCCTCACAGGAAGCAAAGAATAGTAACACTAACATGTATGTTGTGCAGGGCAACTAGGGAGGCTTTCTGTGAGACTGCCCTATTCTATCCCGTAGAAAAATTTAGCTGGAAAATCCAACCAAGCAGAGATGTAGTTGAGGGCCTATTTTTTTGTGGGGAATACAGGGCCCAAGAAACTGAATTACTGTTTTATTTCTTCCAATTACTCTGATCATTTCCAGGTTTTCTGGTACTTCTATATTTGTTTGCTTTCTGTTTTCATGAACTGCAATCTATTCTTTGCACATTCACATATGTGGGACTTCAATTTGGTGTTCTAGTTGTTTGCTTAATTTCCACACTTTTGCATCATGCAGTAGTGTTATATATAAGCTATATACATAATTCAGGAGCCAGCCCCTTTTTTCTCAGGGGCCAGCATATTCATTTCTGCAAATATAGGCTAGTCGCCTAGATTTGTCTACCCATATATATATATATATATATATATATATATATATATATATATATATATATATATATATATATATATATATATATATATATATATATATATATATATATATATATATATATATTTGTATGTAGAACAAGTTTGAAAAAAAAATTCTTTCTTCCCTTGATAACACCATTCTGTTTTGGGTGCAAAGTATTACTCCAGCAGACGTCGGCATTCACTGCATATTGCTTCACGATGGACTGTGGAGCACATTTTTATGACATGTACTTCATTGTTCATATGTTTTTCTACATACAAAGCGTAGTGAGACTTTACAAACACCTGATAAATATATATATATTCCCTCTTGGCATTGTAGGTCAGAGTCTGTTAACAGATTCTGTACCAAACAAAAAGTAGATTTGGATTAAACAAAAATGTACGGCATAAAATGGGAAGCAGAGGTGTGACACAGTAATGACTTCAAAGTCGTTAATATGGTAGCAGACATCTTGTATTATAATGCGTTGACAACATTTAGGAGATATATAAGCTCATGACAGATACAGGAAGTCGCTTAAGATTTTAACACACACAGTTTATACAGTTAATACACAGAGCAGAGAATGCTTTTCACACTATACCAGCACTTGATCCTCTCAGTGATTGATTATGGATTAGGACTGCTCAGAGTCAGCTGGTGAAATTAGAGCGCATACAGAACGAAGCTATGCGGATCATTCTGGGATGCACCAGAGACACCCCAGTAGTGTGTATGCAGTACATGCTTGGTTTGCCGACTGTTGCTGGTAGGCTCAAGGTGATGCAGGTGAAGGCATACCTCAGAGTAGTTGCTGACACAGATCACCCGTTGCATGAGGCGCTGACGCCGTTAAGGGTCAGTGACTGATAAGAGGGAAATCATGGATGGCTTTAGTGGAGGATACGATCAGACAGGTGTGAATCTTGGAGAACACTAGGCGAGGAGAGGAGTGGGTCAGAGTGCCAGCGGAGCAGTCAGACTTGTGCAGAGTTATAATCACATTGTGCAGGGAGTGGCCAGCAGGGGCCACGGAAGTGGAAATCCAGCAACTAATTCAGGATAATGCTGGCTCGGGTGATGTAATTATCTACACAGATGGGTCGGTGTTGAGAGGTAGGAGAAGTGCCTGGGGGTTCTTAGCAAAAGCTAATGGTCAACGTTTGGTGCAGGAGAGCCTGGCATATGATACCACAACATCTAGTTTAAGAGTGGAGGTGGAGGCGGTCAGTGCAGCTTTCCGCTGGATGGAGAATACGATACACACACACATCGTGATTGTAACTGACTCAGAAAGCATGCTGAGGAAGGTGAGGACAAGCAAGCTTCGGGCAGAGTGGCTTGCTTCGCTTCCGAGGGCACGGGTAGCAAGCATCGCCTGGATCTTTTCTCCGTGGCATGCCGATGTTCTGGGGAATGAACAGGCGGACAGATTGGCTGGCTCTGCAAAACTTGATGGAGTATTGATGCATGACAAGGCAGATGTGTTTGCGGCCTTTTGGGAGCATGTGTACACCTTGGAGGAGCAAATGGATCACCATGGTCTGGTAAGAATGAGGCAGTGAGGAGTGACAAGGGGATCTGGCCAACACTCGACGCTCCGAGTAAAGGCGAGACGGACATATAATCAGATTGTTACTGATACTATTGGTGTTGGAACTCTTCGCTGACTGTTGAGGATGGGGACGGAGAGCTTATGGGAATGCCCCAAATGCTGTGATGTCGGTTCCTAAGTCAATCAATCAATCATGAGAGGGGAAGGAGAGCACTGTAGCTCAGTCTCTGGGGAGATAGTACTTTGGTACAAGGTTGGGGGGAAAGTATCCATCTCATGTTCACTGCTAGGTGCAGGCCCATTTCATGACTAAAACCACCTGAATGCCAATGTGTCAGACTTACAGTTAGTTAGTAAGTTAGTTAATTAGTTAGTTAGTCGACAGATCATCCTCATTGCACACCGAACCATTTAGTCTGTAAGTACTTGGATCCCCACCTCAGTAAATCCTGCAGCGTGTAGCAACTGACGACACCAGTTCTGTGCTGGTTTATTCTTCTTCTTTGGCTTCCCACGTAGTGTTCTTGTTTGGCCATACCTCTTTTGTTTTGCTGTTCTCGCAAACTGACCATTCACAGTCATCACTTGGTTCTCGCAAAAGTATTACTTCTCATAGAGCATTCAGAATGTCAGTCTGGTCTATGGCTCGTCCGCCTTCCACTGTAGCCTTACCTGCAAGCTTGTCAGCCCGCTCATTTCCTCGTACACTTGCATGTCCTGGCACGAAAATGAAACTAATCTTTGCCAGCTGAGACAGCTCCAGAGACAGCAGCCTTTCTCTTCGGATCCACCCCATCTCTGTCTTCTTGAGCATGCTCATTGAGTCACTAAGGAAACATGCCCTAGTGAATGTCTGTGTCTCGAGCCATGTTATTGCTTTACTTACTGCCATGACTTCCATAGTCAGGCAACTTGTGGTCAAAGCAAAAGCACTAGAATCTTCCTTCACAATTCTCCCTCTGGCCTGAGGCGTAAAAGCCTATGAACTTCTCACTCGTTGAATGACCGACCCATCTGTGTAAATGACAGCAACACCGTCCAAAGAATTCTTGAAAGTCAAAGCCTGTACTTCTACCTCCACAGCAGCCGGATTTTCTTGTCTGCATTTTCTGTCTAGTTGGATGCAAAATGAAAAGGACATACAGAAATCTGTTCACAATCGTACCCACTCCTCATCTGCTTCTAAGTCCTCAAGTGAACACACCTTTTGAAGAATGTCTTCGGCTTGACCCATCCATGACTTTCCTCTTTTTAACTTGCTGTCCTTTACCTTCTTAATTTCACTGTGCAGTGGTGGATGGTGTGTGCTTGCGTTGACTCTGAGGTTGGCACGTGCTCTGCAAATTTGTATTCTGTCCCCAATGGTTGGAAAATCAAGAAGGTAGCGCATTGGCCTGCATGCTGTATCTCTTGTACATCCAAGAATAATATGCATAGCTTCATTCTGATTACTTTCCATCCTTTCTATCTGCTTATGGCTGATAGTCAGGTTCGCCATCGCATACTCCAAAATGGAAAGGACCAGACCCTCATAAAGGAGACATAGATGCTCACAGTTTGCCGCCACCATCAACCGCATCGCAGCCAAACCTCGCTTGGCCTTTGTTATCACCAGGTCTATGTGCTCATGATAAGCAAGACTTCGATCAAAACGTATCCCCAGGTAGTTCATTGCCTGCATTCTTTCCGTCTCTGAACCCAGATTTACAATTGGTGTTGAAGTGTTGACGATATGGCTATTCAAAGCGAACCATGTCACTGCTGCTTTCATTGGGTTGACCATTGCCCCAGATTCTACACACCAAGTGCTTATGCGATTTAGTTCTATTTGTAGACCCACAGCAACTCGATCTCTATCCTTACCTGATGATACACTAACACATCGTCGGCATATGACAGTGTCCTTCCTCCCAGGTCCTCTGATCTGCTCGCTGGCAATTCTCTACAACTGAGTATTGCCAAGGATTCACTGACCAACTATATAATTTTGGCCAGTCCTATTCACTTATTGATTTATAATGAATACATCACTCATCGAACACATGACCACTGGGCCAGCAGGCAAGCATGCTTTCCAGTGCACTACTGTGGTTACCCTTTTATCATGGCTTGGGTATGAATTGGTACGGTTTTGGAGATTGTGGTGGGTGGAGAAGCATGTTTGCCCATGCCAGCTGGCAAGGCACTTGCTGATGATGGTTGGTGATGATATAAGAATGAGGTCTGTAATTGTGACTGCGAAACATTTTGTCTTGTGTGTTTTATCACATTTTTATAATATTGAAAAAAGTGTTTTGTCACATCTTTATAACACTGAAAAAGGAAAATTTAAAAACAACTTCAAATTCTGAATTTCAGACATTCTCTACATTACCTGTTAAGTAAAGGTGTTCATTGGAGCATGTTAAGATTACCTTTACAGTGTCAAGATTTGTCTAAACATCTTCATGTACTAAGAATTTGTCTCATAATAAACTTGTAGAAATAGCGGCCAGTCAGAACAAGTAAAGATAGAAAGATATGGGAACTCTTCATTGGTTACCGGAGAAGGAGACGTAGCATGTATGGGAATGTCCTGAGATCCAGTGATGTAGGTTTTTGATTTAATATTTCATAGCAAGAAGATGGTTCCGCCGCCCTGCTACTGAGTGAGTGTGTGGTGCAACACTAGAGCTGTGAATTTCACGTAGAATGCTTTTACATCTGTCTGTGGTTGTTTGCAGCGTGAACTGCATGTTTGGAATGATGGTGGCCGGCTGTTGCCGGATTGACTGGTTTGTCTTTTTGGTTCACGAGTGCATTTTTCAGGAGACTCCTGGGAGTCGTCGCTAGAGCTACAGAGTTCGTGCTTTGTGCAGTGATTTCGGTGGGTTGCCCTGCGGAAAGAGACCAGGCCGTAGTGGGATAAAACCCGGGTCAATGAAGTCTTTCTGGTGACTGCCAATTCCATCGATGATGAACTGTATTTTTCGTGGAGGACTTTTGTGTTGGCATTCTGGCGGCGGCATTATGCACAGTGTACCTGTGCGGGCTGTTGGCTTGCCGATACTCCTGTCTATTCCACTGTTCACATAGGGCAGTGAGGAGCATTTTATGTGATATTCGCCGGCACAGGAACAGAGCATAATGGGGATGACCTGTTTCCATGAAGTTGGAACAGCGACTAACTAACTAACTAGCAATAAGAACTGTTTATGTTCCATTACATATGTTCAAACAAAGGGGCCTATAGAGTTACATTGAGAACAATGAAATAAACATAGCTGTATTTAATTGTTCTTAATGTGGCTGCATAGGCCAACACTGTCTCTGCATCTATAGAAAGAAGAATGTTTCCTTTTTCTATTTAGGTGAGGATTGCCTCCAACTTTATTTTACATGCACCCCCAGGAGAGTTCAATGAAGTTTTCAATGGCAAGTATTCATCACTTGTATGCTATCTATATGGGTTGGGGTGGGATGTGTCACAATAAACAGTTACTAAAACATCGATAATTGTCAATCTGTAATTTGTGATATTTCATGTGTGGTTGATTGCAAGAGTGTATACATTTGTATTCATCCCTTATAGTTTTGATAATCATTTATGTTGTTTGCTTAATGAACAGATAATATATGAATTGTTGAATTCTGAAACTGTGTTTTCAGGCCACATTCTCTGGTGTTAGCAGTCTATGCATATGTGTTAAACCCAGAACATTTGTTGCAGTATATAATGTAGTTTGGTCCTCTGTCATCTTTGCTGTCTTCTCCCATTAGCATTATTAGTTGTTGCTTTAAGAAAGCAGACTACTACTTCTAAGAACATCTTGTGTCCTTGTTTCTGTTATTAAACAGTCATGAGATTATGAACACTTTTTCTGGGAAACTACACTTCTGCAACCTCCAGGGAGAGAGAGAGGGTGGGTGTTTTTTTTTTTTAGTTACAGTATTAAGGGGGCATCTGTTTGTGGCATAGTTTCAGTATGATATTTAAACCTTTCAGTTTCTGTTGACCCAGATTTGTTGTACACTATCTTGCATTTAATTAAATGAGAACTGCATGTATGGAGAAAGGAAACAGTTAATTATTGTGTTCTGCTTGGCTGCTTTCACCTAATGTTAGTGTTGGATTTTTTTATAGGCAACATGATCACAACAGTCCTGTCTTGATTTTAATGCTTTTAAGCTATATTATACAATTTAAGCAGGATTTATGTAATGTTCAGGAAGTTTATGACAGAAAAGCAATGTTAATTGAAAGTTCACTTTTAAAGGTTAAAACACTTGATGGCTGCAGAAATGTGGTTTCTGATGAAAATGCAAAGAATACCATGGATAGACAGAAAAACCAATGACCAAGTACTACAGGAGACAAATGAAAATCGTAAATTGATTAGAGAAATTAGACGTAGACAGTCAACATTTTTTGGACATGTTATGAGAAGAAATGGATTGGAGAACTTAGTGACAACTGGCAAGATCGAAGGGAACAGACCAAGAGGAAGACTGAGAGAAAATACCTGGATGGCTTGGCCACATGGCATGGACGAGACAGGAACACTGAGCTGATCCACGACTCTGATGATCGAGTGAAATGGCGAGTCATGACCCCCCACGCTTTCCGGCATGGCACATGATTGATTGATTAACAATTTTGTGAATGTGATGATGTGTCTGAGTGTCTGCCTTTTATGCCCCAAAGAGGCATAGGCACTCAACAAATTCACGGCAAGCCCTCCTTTCTTTTGCCATCTCCTTGAGGCCCCCCCCCCCCCAGGTCTTCCACATATTAAAACTTTAATTCTCCTCTTTTTATTCCTGTAGGTCTCCGTTGATATCTTCTGCCCTACTGGTTACAGAAACATGACATTATTTTTATGAAAACTTTGAAAATACCTTAAAGATTATATCATTATTTATTATAACTCATATGCCTGTAAATAACTATAGACAAAGAGTTTATAAATCTTTGAAAACGATGCAACAATATGACTATAAAGTATATAGAAATGTTATTAAAAGTTATGCCCCTTGAAATAACATTTCTAGAGTTAAGTCCCCTTGCTATATAGAAATTATAATGAAATATTAAATTTTAGTAAGTAAGTAGCCGATTTTACACTAAAAACTATGACAGAAAGTTGCACAGGAATGAAAAGAAAACGTGTAGAAAATTTCATCTCAATCGGATGGACCGTTCGCGAACGCATAAAGAACGGATTGACATACATTGTGTTTTATATATATAGATTGTTTTAGTCATTCTCTATGTTTCTTATCCATGCAGTATTATTAATTTACTGTTAGAATTAAATCTTCAAATATTGATACAAGGTTTAATGTCTGTTGACATCCACACATTCTCAGTTCTATGAAAGCTACTCTTGTTGTTTGTGCTCTTATTTTAATGTCTGTTGACATCCACACATTCTCAGTTCTATGAAAGCTACTCTTGTTGTATGTGCTCTTATTTTAATGTCTGTTGACATCCACACATTCTCAGTTCTATGAAAGCTGCTCTTGTTGTTTGTGCTCTTATTTTAATGTCTGTTGACATCCACACATTCTCAGTTCTATGAAAGCTACTCTTGTTGTTTGTGCTCTTATTTTAATGTCTGTTGACATCCACACATTCTCAGTTCTATGAAAGCTACTCTTGTTGTTTGTGCTCTTATTTTAATGTCTGTTGACATCCACACATTCTCAGTTCTATGAAAGCTACTCTTGTTGTTTGTGCTCTTATTTTAATGTCTGTTGACATCCACACATTCTCAGTTCTATGAAAGCTACTCTTGTTGTTTGTGCTCTTATTTTAATGTCTGTTGACATCCACACATTCTCAGTTCTATGAAAGCTACTCTTGTTGTTTGTGCTCTTATTTTAATGTCTGTTGACATCCACACATTCTCAGTTCTATGAAAGTTACTCTTGTTGTTTGTGCTCTTATTTTAATGTCTGTTGACATCCACACATTCTCAGTTCTATGAAAGCTGCTCTTGTTGTATGTGCTCTTATTTTAATGTCTGTTGACATCCACACATTCTCAGTTCTATGAAAGTTACTCTTGTTGTTTGTGCTCTTATTTTAATGTCTGTTGACATCCACACATTCTCAGTTCTATGAAAGCTACTCTTGTTGTTTGTGCTCTTATTTTAATGTCTGTTGACATCCACACATTCTCAGTTCTATGAAAGCTACTCTTGTTGTTTGTGCTCTTATTTTAATGTCTGTTGACATCCACACATTCTCAGTTCTATGAAAGCTACTCTTGTTGTATGTGCTCTTATTTTAATGTCTGCAGCTGCAAATGAAAAATGTGGTCTTTGGAAAATATGACTGGGGATGTGTTAGACAACAATGGACTTAGATTATCAGTCTATTATGTCGTTGTCAGGAGCAGGATGACTCACTCAGGACACAGGTTTATTCATCTCATCTCATCATGTTCCTCTTGTACCTTGCGGTGTCGAGGTGAAGTATAAACTTCGTGAGAGTGCCCGATTATGGGCTTCATATATCGATATTCCCATGGACTCTGCTATTCCCTCCGTCCAACGTGGTCGGCCTCTTCCTCTGATTCCATCTGGTCTGTACATCATTGCTTGTTGTGGTATGCTGTTGACTGGTAACCTACTTGCATGGCCAAACCATTTGACTTGCTGTTTTCTGATAAAATCTAGTGCTGCTTTAACCCCCACTTTAGTCCTGATTTCTTCATTTCTGATCTTATCTCTTCTTGATACTTTGAGTATTCTTCTCAGGAACCTCATTTCTGTTGTTGTGATTTTTCTTTTCTCTTTTTCTGTCATTGTCCAGGTTTGGCATTGGTAGCATAAAGTTGGCAGGAAGATTGTGTTGTAATGTGCTTTCTTAGTAGTTATTGATACATGTTTGTTCTTTTGGTGCCATTTGTCCAGTGAGTTGATTTGCCTTATTGCACCTATTTCCTAGATACTTGAAACTCTTTACTTGTTTCAAGGGATGTTCGTTTAGGTGAATTGTTGTTGTTTGTTCTTCTTTAGTTATAGTCATTACCTCTGTTTTGCTTGTGCTAATTTTCATGTTATGTTCCCTACACATTTCGTTTAGACTATTCATGTGGTCTTGTAATTCAGCTTCTGATTTTGCTATTAGTGTTTGGTCATTCGCAAACAGGAGTTCTCTAATGGTTAGATTTGCAGATGGTTCTTCTTCTGTGTTCTCGTCATGCAGTATTCTTGCTGTCTCTGCTTGGCTGGTTTCTTTACATATGTTGTCTATATATGTTATGAACAAGAGAGGGGACAGGACACAACCTTGTCGTACTCCAGATCTTATGGTGAAGGGTTCTGAGTGTCCTCCAGTTGCTCTCACTATGCATTCACTGTTGTTGTATAAACTTCTACATAGGTTTGTTAGATGTGTACTCACTCCATATTGTTTAAGGATTTCCCACAGCTTGTTTCTGTCTACTCTATCGAATGCCTTTTCTTGGTCGACAAAGGCTAAGTAGAGTATTTCATTGAATTCAATTGATTTTTCTATAAGTTGTCTAAGAGCAAAAATGGCATCTGTGCACCCTTTGTTTTTCCTAAATCCAAGCTGTGTTTCGCTTAGCTGGGGTTCTAAAGTAGTTCGTAATCTTTTTTCTAGAATTTTGCAAAATATTTTCCCAGTATGACTCAACAATGAAATGCCTCTGTATTGTGTGCAGTCTCTTTTGCTGCCTTTGTTTTTCCAAATTGGGATAATTATGGCGTTTCCCCATTCATATTGGCTTTAATAGGAAGTTCTGGGTAGATATTTAACATGGAGATGATCATGATGGCAATTGATGGTAGTCTGTCTGATTGTGTTGATTTTGTTATTGAGTTATCTTTCCTGTGCTAATAATTCTTCTAGGATTTGAATATATAACAGGTATAAAATTGTAACTGACTTGTGAATCCAAGTCGTCAGCAATAATAATAGAAAACTAGAATGTATCTTCTCCTGCAGTGAGTCAGACCACACTTGAAGTCATTGTCAACAATTACTGTTAAGGGCTGCTTTGATAAAACTGCATGGAAGAATCCATACATTAGCACTAGTGGGTAAATACAAAAATCATACACCTAACATTAGTAATAATGTGTATCATGTGATAAATGATTTTTCCTTCATTGATAGATGTGCGAATTCTGGTCAATGAAGACAATCTTCTCAAAGAAGGTGCTTCTGGGTAAGTCTAAATGCTGGTTTAAGTTTTCAGGTTATTTGAAGATGATTAAGTCACATTTATGACATTTTTAGTCTTCTTCTTTCTCCTCTTCCTACACTTCTTCTTCCTCATCTTCCCCTTAGTAAAGCATAGTCTCTCTGCCAACTTGCACCAAGGTCTCCTTATCTGTTGCAATCTCCTACATCTCCCATATTATTCATCTGTCTCTAATTCTTTTCTCCATTGGTTGTTAGGTCTCCCTCTTTCTTTTGCATGGCAGAATCCAGAGAAACACTATCTAGTTATACTATTAAGAGACTTTCTCCATCTGTATCATATCCACTGCCAGAATCTGTTCCTCATCTCTTGATTTGCTTGACTTTGTTTAGTTCTTGCCTTAAGCTCTGTACTAGTGATGCTGTCATACCACTGTAGACCTTCTATGCTGCTCAGGCCGCCTGTGTGTTATGGGGGTTTCAGGGGAAGCAAAGAATGACAACACTGTAATCTACCATGCATGTCATAAGAGGCCACTAAGAAGGGTTGGCATAAGACAGATTTCTCCATTCTGTAGAAAACTTTCACTGCAAAATCCAAGCAACCATGAACAAGTGTGAAGAGCAGGACAAAACAAATGCATTCCAACCATGACAGGAGGCTCGTCTTCTAGAAGAATGACACAGTGCTGTGACAGCCATAATGGGTCTAGATCATCAACTTACCTCCTTTTATGTAGGACAGTCTCTGGAATTGGCACCTGCCATGTGTGAACTATGCATGAATTGAGAAATAGAGCATATATGGTAGGGCAAATGAAATAAATTAGCATTTTGAGATTATGTGAAACAAGATGGAATGGAGCAGGCATAAAGCTTCCCAATGCAGGTGAGACTTCAGGCCATACAAAGAAAATACCCCTCACAGTGAAGGAGTGGCCCTAAAATAGGCAGAGAAAGCACTAATATAAAGGGAAGGTGAGATCTAGAATAATGTCAACATTTCATCCATGCAGTGCGGTGTTGGTGACCATGTTTATCCACAGCCTATTATCTGATGATGTCAAATTGTCCAGCATCTTCTCTCTCTCTGTCTTCTCTCCTGCCTCTCCTCCCATCCAAATTTCCTGCTGTCATGACATACTCCAGCTATCCTCTTCTCATGACATAACAAAGAATGTGGACTTCTTTCTTCTGATGCAGATAACAGGTCTCTCTGTGGGTTTTAACCTTTTGGAAATCTTCATTACTCTTTTTAAAATGAGCACTAGAAGATTTGTGTGGGAGGTAAGGCAGCTGACAAGATACTGAACTTGATCATCCATCAAGGTGCTGTTCGATGATGAAACATACATGTGTAGCACCGTATCCTCAATATGTCCCAGTGACATGGTTACAGAATCGTTTTCCGTTATAGTATAAACTCACTACAATAACATGCTATTGTCATTAGCACACCTTTTTCAATTTCTCATTTTGTACGTGATCTTCTACAGAGCATTTGCACAGTACAACAAAGACCAGTTTACTCCATGCAAAATAGACGGTTCTGAACTACAGGTGAGGAGGCCTCATTCTGTTTTCCATGCTACAAAACTTTTTTGAAAGTGTCAGTTATCAGTTGGTATTCAAGTTTGGTTTACTGCAAATTTGCTAGTTGGTATCTGTATGGCTTTATGTATTCTTTTATGTGGGAAAACGCTTCCTCCTAAATATTCATTCGGGAATAATTCTCCATTTTCATTTGTCACCCCATGATCTCTTCATAGCCAGTGTTGTCTGATCCTTTCTTGGCATTCAGGTCATCCATGACAATTTTGATATTGCAGTCTTAATTGCACATGCTGTTGTAGGTCATCATGGCCAAATTGATAAGAACCCATGTTCTTAAACATCCGGTGTACTGATGCCAAGAAAAGGGGTTCAACCCCTCCAATGTACAGTTGGACTAAAATGTTGACCTATCGTCCTTGACTTGAGGATGTAAATTACAAGAACCTCTGTCGGAGTGGGTTCGTTTGATGGCGAGGGACACTGTTAATAGGGAAATTTATCCCACACGCAAAATTCAGTCCAGTGCTACTAGTAGTGGTGTTGTGGACTACGCTTGAGTTCAAAGCCAGCGAGTGCAATAAATAAACAAATAAATAAATACACACGCTATTTTTACATTTCGTGCAACATTCCTCCTTAACGGATTCATGATTCATCCTTATTATTTATTTCGTAGCACTGGATGCATTTATGCTTTTTTTTTTTTTTTTTTTAATGGTTCTCAACTTTCAATATTGGTGGGCCTTCCATTTTTTTTTTTTTTTTTTATTAATCACCTCTATTATAAACAAATACTTATTTGATGTATTCAGACCATGTGTGACAGATATACATTTCTCACATTAGGACGTTTTTTGTCATTTGACTTGATAAACTCTGTACTTCATTAACAAAATTCATTTATAATAATTCTTTGGCTTGGACTTCCATTTTTGGCATAATTCTTATTTACTTTTCAGTGTTTTGTTTACTTTTTGTAGTGTCACTTTTTATTTAAAGAATTTTCATTATTATGAATAACATTTTTTTTAAATTTATGCTGCCTCATAAAATTTCTTATTGCCTTCCTTTTGGTATTGAAGCGTGTGAATTGTCTTGGCAAATGTTTGTGCGTAACTGTGGTCATGTCACTGCATTATCCCTTTCTGTGTTTTCATTCAGTGAGTTGGACTTGACTGTAAACCTATATGTTCATATTTGGCTTTGTTTTTGCAGGTGCTTATAACAGAACATGGTGATTTAGGCAATAATCGATTTCTTGATCCCCGATCCAAACAAACGTTCCGCTACGATCATCTACGGAAAGAAGCACAGGTTAGGAATCAAACATATTTGTATATTTCCATAGCATATGTTTTTTTTTTTTTACTATTACCATGGTAATTTCATAGATTATTGGAATTGTGTGATTGTTTCTTACTTTGGCATCTATGCATCTTTAGATTTGTTTATTTGTATTGAAATTAATGCACATGGCAGCATTTGAAGCAGTAATTTAGTATTTTTACCACATCATAGTTATCCATAGATAACAAAATCAGACTGCAGAGATCACAAAATCACACTATTCATTGCTAAAGATTTGAAATTCACACTGTTCACTGCTAAAGATAACAAATTCACATGGTTTACTGCAAAGATAACACATTCACATTGTTCACTGATGTGTCAACAAAATTGAGACATCAGACTATTGTAGACATCATAGTACTGATTATATAAGTATTGAGGATATCAGTAGCTGTTGCAACAACCGACACCATCGTAGACAAGACAACCATAGCTGTTGCAACAACCAACACCATTGTAGACAAGACAACCATAGCTGTTGCAACAACCAACACCATTGTAGACAAAGCAACCATAGCTGTTGCAACAACCAACACCATTGTAGGCAAGACAACCATAGCTGTTGCAACAACCAACACCATTGTAGACAAGACAACCATAGCTGTTGCAACAACCAACAACATTGTAGACAAGACAACCATAGCTGTTGCAACAACCAACACCATTGTAGACAAGACACCATAGCTGTTGCAACAACCAACACCATTGTAGACAAGACGACCATAGCTGTTGCAACAACCACCACCATTGTAGACAAGACAACCATAGCTGTTGCAACAACCAACACCATTGTAGACAAGACAACCATAGCTGTTGCAACAACCAATACCATTGTAGACAAGACAACCATAGCTGTTGCAACAACCAACACCATTGTAGACAAGACAACCATAGCTGTTGCAACAACCAACACCATTGTAGACAAGACAACCATAGCTGTTGCAACAACCGACACCATCGTAGACAAGACAACCATAGCTGTTGCAACAACCAACACCATTGTAGACAAGACAACCATAGCTGTTGCAACAACCAACACCATTGTAGACAAGACAACCATAGCTGTTGCAACAACCAACACCATTGTAGACAAGACAACCATAGCTGTTGCAACAACCAACACCAATGTAGACAAGACAACCATAGCTGTTACAACAACCAACACCATTGTAGACAAGACAACCATAGCTGTTGCAACAACCAACACCATTGTAGACAAGACAACCACAGCTGTTGAAACAACCAACACCATTGTAGACAAGACAACCATAGATGTTGTAGACAACCATAGCTGTTGTAGACAACCATAGATGTTGTAGATAGCCATAGATGTTGTAGATAGCCATAGATGTTGTAGACAACCATAGATGTTGTAGATAGCCATAGATGTTGTAGACAGCCATAGCTGGTGTGGACAACCATAGCTGTTGTAGACAACCATAGCTGTTGTAGACAACCATAGATGTTGTAGACAACCATAGATGTTGTAGATAGCCATAGATGTTGTAGATAGCCATAGATGTTGTAGACAACCATAGATGTTGTAAATAGCCATAGATGTTGTAGACAACCATAGCTGGTGTGGACAACCATAGCTGTTGTAGACAACCATAGATGTTGTAGACAACCATAGATGTTGTAGATAGCCATATATGTTGTAGACAACCATAGATGTTGTAGATAGCCATAGATGTTGAAGACAACCATAGATGTTGTAGATAGCCATAGATGTTGTAGACAACCATAGATGTTGTAGATAGCCATAGCTGGTGTGGACAACCATAGCTGTTGTAGACAACCATAGATGTTGTAGACAACCATAGATGTTGTAGACAACTATAGATGTTGTAGATAGCCATAGATGTTGTAGATAGCCATAGATGTTGTAGACAACCATAGATGTTGTAGACAACCATAGATGTTGTAGACAACCATAGATGTTATAGATAGCCATAGATGTTGTAGACAACCATAGATGTTGTAGACAACCATAGATGTTGTAGACAACCATAGATGTTGTAGACAACCATAGATGTTGTAGACAACCATAGATGTTGTAGACAGCCATAGCTGTTGTAGACAGCCATAGCTGTTGTAGACAGCCATAGCTGTTGTAGATAGCCATAGATGTTGTAGATAGCCATAGATGTTGTAGACAACCATAGATGTTGTAGACAACCATAGATGTTGTAGATAGCCATAGATGTTGTAGACAACCATAGATGTTGTAGACAACCATAGCTGTTGTAGACAGCCATAGCTGTTGTAGACAACCATAGATGTTGTAGACAACCAAAGATGTTGTAAACAACCACAGCTGTTGTAGACAACCACAGCTGTTGTAGACAACCATAGATGTTGTAGACAACCATAGCTGTTGTAGACAGCCATAGCTGTTGTAGACAGCCATAGCTGTTGTAGACAACCATAGATGTTGTAGATAGCCATAGATGTAGTAGACAACCATAGCTGGTGTGGACAACCACAGCTGTTGTAGACAACCATAGCTGGTGTGGACAACCATAGATGTTGTAGACAACCATAGCTGGTGTGGACAACCACAGCTGTTGTAGACAACCATAGCTGGTGTGGACAACCATAGATGTTGTAGACAACCATAGCTTGTGTGGACAACCACAGCTGTTGTAGACAACCACAGCTGTTGTAGACAACCATAGATGTTGTAGACAACCATAGCTGGTGTGGACAACCATAGCTGTTGTAGACAACCACAGCTGTTGTAGACAACCACAGCTGTTGTAGACAACCATAGCTGTTGTAGACAACCATAGCTGTTGTAGACAACCACAGCTGTTGTAGACAACCACAGCTGTTGTAGACAACCATAGATGTTGTAGACAACCATAGCTGGTGTGGACAACCATAGCTGTTGTAGACAACCATAGCTGTTGTAGACAACCATAACTGTTGTGGACAACCATAGCTGTTGTAGACAACCATAGCTGTTGTAGACAACCATAATTGTTGTTGTCAATTAAACACTATAGTGGATAATGAACACTATTGTAGACAACCACAGCTATTGTAATCCCCAAACAAACTGTATTGCAACATCCATAGCTGTAGTGGACATCCACTGCTGTTATAGAGGTATAAATGTCCATAGGCATTGATTCATAAAGTGTTGAAATAGGCTGTCTCTGGACAAGGCCTTTTTTGGGGTAGAATTTGGCAAATGTAATGTCATGGTTTGCAGGAAGTGAGTAAAAAATGGTGTGCCTACAGTTGGATAAGGACAAACGTTGAAAAAATGAATTCTTTGCATGTGAGCCCGAAGCAAGAATGTAGATTTCCACAACATATTTAGATTACATCATTGTGACAAATAAGCAGAAATGTTCACATACATAAATAACATGACAGTCACAGGACTATTGCAAACAATTATTTATTTGTTTATCGTGAACATTATTAGGACATCCTCGTTTCAGGATTTACAACCAGCAGAAATTGACCAGAAGGCGGAGTCCTGGCGACATGCCATAGAGACAGCACTGACCACTTATGTTTCCTCACATTATAAATACGGCGTCACCACCGTCTACGGCAGTAGCAGTGATGGCAACATCACCATCATTGCCTGCATAGAAAGCCATGCCTTCGAGCCCAAGAACTGGTGGTAAGTGTCATACGTCATTCATGGCCCTTGGTTATTCATTGAGATTAACATGGGAAAGATGTGTCTGTTTGAAAGTTCACAACTTTGATAAGAAAGAAAGAATGTTTACAAGTTTAAATGAACAGATATATCAGAATAGTCTTGTTGGGAAATCACTATATTCAATAATTGTTTTACTAGAATGGCTACCGTAACTGGAAAACATCATTTCATCATTTTTATTTTGCACTCAAGCGTAGTCCACACACTACTTCTAGTAGTGCTGGGCTGAATTTTGCGTGTGGATTAGCTTTCCCTATTAACAGTGTCCCTTGCCATCAGGCGAACCCACTCTGACTTCAGAGGTACTTGTAATCACGAATGATATGTCAGCATTTTAGTCCAACTGTCCAGTGTAGGGGTTGAACCACTTACCTCAGCATCAGCTCACCAGATGTTTAAGAACACGGGTTCTATCCATTCGGCCATGCTGACCTGTTAAAATCATAATGAGAATGGACATCTGCTTCTAAAAGGTTGTAAGTTTTTTATTCTTCTGTACGCCAGCAAATGCTGGGTACAGAATATTGCAACAGTAAAGAAACTAGAAGGAATGAAGATGTGAATTTTGAGAAGAATGTTGAGAATTATCACGAACGAGCAAGAAAACAAGTGATGATGAATTGACAGCTGCAGGTGTCACTAGATAACTCATCAAAACCATCAGAAAAAGATAACATGAAATTGATAGGACATATACGAGGGTAAGTCAATAAGTAAGTCACAAATGGCTGTAGAAAAATAACTAAATATGATAACAACTTGAAACCAGTTTATTTGTATACATACATTGTCCCTTTATTTCTCAACATAATTTCCACCAACATTGATGCACTTATCCCATCGTTTTATCAGTCCTCCCAAACCGGCTGCATAGAACTGCATGCTCTGTTTTCTAAAACATGTTTTCACTTCACATTCAACTTCAGCATCATTCGCGAAATGTCAATCGATCATGCATTATGCTGTATGCTGAACCATGTGAGCACCCTATTGCAGATGCTACAGAGTCTATCATTACTCGCCTGTCACCTCTAATCATCTCTTCCACCCGCTGCACGGATGCTTCTGTTGCAATCTCAACGGGACGACCAGATCGGATTCATCAACAATGTTAGAGTGTCCTTGAGAAACTTTTTCTACCCAGCTATGCACCGCTTTATGGGACAAACATTTGTCAGCATAAACAGGAAGCATTTCCTTATGAATGTCCTTTGCAGGTAGTCATTTTGCCTACAAAAAATGCACAACAGCATGTTGCGCTTTGGTTGTACACTCCGTAAGTACAGTCGCCATTTTGTTTGTGTGCTGCACATGCGCATGAGACACCTAGTGCCACCTGACGAATGGGAATATAAAGTTCGATGTTGCTGTCACCTAATGACACCTGCAGAAAACACCAGCTACATTTACCTGCCATCCCACAGAACTGTGTGACTTACTTATTGACTTGCCCTCATAGCAGAAGTGGTGGAATAAAGAAAATTGGTATCTGTGAGAACATATGGGCCAAAAAATATCTATGTAGAAATAAATAATATATAAACAACATAAAATTAAAACAATGTTTTCCCGTAGTGAATTTGAATAACGAAGACACAAACAATAGATTGCACGATTTATTGCCTGGCATATTTTGCTGCATCTCATCAGGTACATACTGCAGAAATCACACAACTTACGTGAATTAACTAGATAAATCCTTCAAGTTGAAATATACACATATTCGCACAGTAATGTCAATTATCTACCACGGTAATTTTAAGCTGACTAACATGTCTTTCTGTTTGCACAATTCTGGCTTGCGTTGATTGATCATAATTGCTTCTGCAAACTTTAACAAGCAAGTATTTTGTGTGTTAAACAACACGCGAAAGGCAGTGTCTCTGTCCACCACATGGCCGCTTTCGATAATGTGCCTACCAATTGAAGACGCCGGGAGCTTCCGGTGTGTCGGCCCCACGAGGCTAACATCTCCTGCATGTTGTATCTTGTTGACCCATTGAGGTATGTGTTCTGACACTCGTTTGTTAAGCTGTCTCTCTGTTCTACCAATGTAGAAGGCCTGGCATCTACATGTGAATTGGTAAATGCAATTGTTTGTGGCGTACAGAGGAACAGGCTCTTTGACTGCTGGTGTATATATATGTATATATGTGTATATTTCAACTTGAAGGGTTTATCTAGTTAATTCACGTAAGTTGTGTGATTTCTGCAGTATGTATCTGACGAGATGCAGCGAAATATGCCAGGCAATAAATCGTGCAATCTATTGTTTGTGTCTTCGTTATTCAAAAACATAAAATTAGACAAAAAAAGGAGAGAGATTATGTGGACAGTGATGATCACCAGTTTGTGCTCTGAAGAAATCTTATCATTTTAAAAAAAAGCTACTAGCATGTGCTTTGCAGGATGTTGCAGTCAACCCCAGCATTTATTGGCTGTTTGTGATTTCCTATGCTATTTTATGTTCAGTAGTTTGCCATTGCTTTCTGAATGGCAGAAACTAATACCATTGTGAAATTCAGTGCAAAGCGATCTGCTCCCAAATTTCCTGCAGTAGATTTCAAACCTGGTATTTCAGCATTGTGAAACTGTTCGCTGCTTCTAAACCACACATGTCTACAAGAACCTGTGATTTACAACAAGATATCAGAGATTACTAACTGATTTCATCACAATGTTTTATGCATGATTCAAAACAAAACTAGCATGTATTTGTTTATTTTATTGTAGTTGAATAGGAGAAAATCTCTACATTACATTTATAGATGTCATTGTTTATAATTCTGAGATTCGTAGGCACTGTGTGCCATGTCACGTATCTGGAAAGTTCTCACCACAGCATTGAAACAAATTAACATATTTGTGTTGATGATTTGAATGTTTTCTCAGTGTTTGCATGTTTTTTGTTTTCCAGGAATGGAAGATGGAGGGGCCAGTGGTCTGTGACATTTCCTGCATCTGGTGGGTCTGCAGAAGTGAGTGGCTTATTAAGAGTTCAGGTAAGACGATTGCTGTTTATATCCCCTCATTTGTTTAAATAAATTAGTTGTCTCATGACTGAATGAAGGAAAGATTCCAACAGTATATTAGCATGGTAGAGGATGAAGAACCCACGATGGTGTGACAAAAACAGCTTTGGGGACAGAGTATCCACCAGGATAAGTGAACACCTCTAGGGTGACTGAGGCTTTTAGCTTAGTTACCAGAGTAGAGTATTCACTCTAGCAACTGAACAGGTTGCCAAAAGGTGAGAATGCAGTAATAAGCCATTTAGATCTAGAAGAAAGGTAAAACTATCACATTGTTCCTAGAAAGTCATAATCCTCCAGAACAACGTAACTGTTTTCAGTGATAATTTTAATGTAGGTATGGAAAGTACAGGCATGTCTGGTAGAAATATCATGAATTATAGGACTTATACCCGGGAAGGCTAATCCAGCCAACAAATGTCCACAGAAGTCGGATGTGTCGGCCTAACGGCACATGAGCGCAGCTCTGCTGTAAACAGGCACAACACAATCACGTCCCAAAAAAAACTCTCTGGATGAACACAAGAAGAATGACTTATGAACACAGAATAGATGTTTGTGGGAAAACATGATCACCTGTGCTGTTTAGCATGGCAGGCACATGATAATGATGATTGGTATGAATTACCCATTGATTTTATAGTTGAACTCTAAGAGGACAAGAAGTCAGTATTTGGGGCTAATTTTCCAGAATGGCACAGAAGATAATCAGTGATCACACTTGTCACTTACACAGATGGTTGTAGAACACAATCACCCACACTGTTTGGCATGGCTCATGATGATGGTGATTAGCATGAATTAACCGTTGATCATATTTGATTCCACTGCTGAATACTTTCTTTAACACAAAGACAGCTCTTCATTCTGTTTTGCTTTCTTGTTGTTTCATGAACAGTTGTTTGTTTACTTATATAATTTTTACAACATGGAGGATAGACATTTAAACGGTAAAGGCATCTGGAGTGTTTATGCTTATGGCTACGGTTTGCATTCGCATTTTCCTCTTGTTGGACTGGTAGTGCATGGTTCCATCGCCCTGCTATTGAGTTGAGTGCATGGCACGACACTGTGGGCTATGAATTTCATGTGAAGTGCTTTTACATCTGTCCACGGTTGTTTGTAGCGAGAACTGCATCTTTGGAATAATGGCAGTCGGCTTTGTCACAGAACTGACTGGTTTGCCTTATGCAGTAATGTGTGGCTGCTGGTTTACCAGTGACTGCCGCTTCCATCGATGATGAACTGTATTGTTCGTGGAGGACTTTTGTGTTGGCATTCTGGCGGCAGCATTATGCACAGTGTACCTGTGTGGGCTGTTGGTTTGTCGAGACTCCTGTTTTTACATGGGGCAGTGAGGAGCATTTTGTGTGATCTTCACAGGCACAGGAATGGAGCATAATGGGGACAACCCATTGCCGTGAAGTTGGAACTGCGACTAACTAATGACAATGATTACATTAAGTTTGAGTATGCTTACATTGCGTCCTACAGCAGCATAACATTTTTTTTCTGCTTTTATTAGGTCCATTACTATGAAGATGGAAACGTGCAATTAGTCAGTTCCAAAGACATTAAACAAAGCATTAAAGTTCAGGTATGTAACATTGTCTTTGATATACCTACATTGTTACAGCCAGGATACTAGAATTTTCTTGAATGAGGCTATTTGTTGATACTCTCTAAACATGGCTTGATAATACTCACTTTGATTTAATTCTTTGTCCACATGTTGTACTGGCAGTTTGAATTGTATTGGACATTTATTATTGACTGTTGTTGTAATTTGTTTGTGTTTTATTTATTTGTATGTATTTGTTTATGATTTTTTAAAGTTTGATGGCAAATTTAGAGAAATATGTTTTCTTCGCGAATTATTTAGAATATTTAGTTTTATTGAGATGCTTGTTATAAAATGTCCCACTTTCCAGGAAGGCTTACCTGGTTAGCAAGTGCTGGGAGGAAGTCAGATGTGTTAGCCAAAAGGTTCAAATATCACAGCTCTGCCATAAACGGGCACAATGCAGTAATGTCCAAAACAAAGCAAAAATATTGGATGAGCGAAGAAATGCCAAAGAAATATTTCATTCATAATTTATGTTGTGGAGAGATAATGTTGATTTTTTTACTTTCAGAATGAACCCGACACTGCAAAGAACTTTCTTCACCTAGTTTCTGAAGCCGAAGGGGAATATCAGCGAGCGCTGTCAGAAAACTACCAAACTATGTCGGACACAACTTTCAAGGCTCTGCGTCGCCAACTGCCGGTGACGCGATCTAGAATAGATTGGAACAAAATTTTGGGTTACAAGATTGGTGGAGACTTAAAAAGTAATAAAGGAGAGCAGTATGATTAGGGTACCTATTGAAGTGTAATTAATTTCTTGCCCTGTAGGGTGTCGGACAAGAGGCATGAACATTGTTTTTCTGTATTCCGTTCATGCTGTTTTGTTTCTTCAGTTTTTCATAGTTTTTCTTTTCTCTTTGACTCATATCAGCGTAGCGTCAACTTGTATTTAGGATGATATTGTGTATGCTATAGACGCTGAGTTCACCCATCTTATGATAGACTTTATGTGTGCTTGTACTTCTCTTGCATGTTGACAACAAGTGCTTGTGAGGGCAGAATTGTCACAAAGTTCTTTATCAGTAGTTAATAGCACCTAAATTGTTAAGAACACTGGTATTTGTGTGTAGAATACTACACAGGGAATTGTAAACATATTTCTTTACCCACTGTTTCATGCACATCACTTGTTTTATCAAGTGTGGACAGCTGCGGAAAGTCTGCCATCAAATAAAATTTCACCCATGAAATATGAGCCTTCTAGAAGTTCGCAAACACAAATTCAGGTGTCTTGTATATTTGACACATTTGCTGCATGCGTCCCATTAATTTGTTTATGAGCTTGTATTCTATCTGTGAGAGTTCGATGTTTGCTTCTGTCCGTGACATTTCCACCAGCAGACAAGTGGAATGTTTACTTTTAGCTACATTCACAAATATGACTGGCAGATTGTAAGAAATATCTTCAGTGTTGTTGGCATTCTCCGGTCCACAGAGAATGAGATAGTGAAAACTGTCATATGTGTGCATGTATATATATGTTCCAGTGTGAATGCATGCAAACATTTTAAATTCCCGTTTGTGTGAAGAGTGTTTACATGTTTTCTTCCGCAGGTTTTATTCTATTGTTTAACTAAACTTTGTTTGTTTGTTGTTTATTTATGTAACATTGAGACTACCAACTGTGTTACACTGCAAAAGTCCATTGTGTAAGTAACATTTGAACATTTCCACTTTGATCTTCTTTCATTACTGGCTTAACCAGTGCATCTTTTTCGGCTTGTGTGTCCCACTGCTGGCTTTGATGTTGATGATGACAGCAGAGAGCTTGGTAACCCTTCACTGTTGAACATTTGACACGTCTCTGTGGCCTGTAAACATGATCATTTCATTAACCCAATTGGCACAGGCATGCTGTGCAGCACTACTGAGATGGTAACTTCCAGACGGGCTGTCGTCATTAGAGAATTGTCACAACTGAAAGCATTGCCTAGTTTTTTTAAAATATAAACTCAAAGCATGTTACAAGGTGGTGGACAAAGTGTGTTTGTAAACAAATGACATTGGTGATGGAAAGGGAGCTAGATGCAAATGGTGCTATCTTGTCGATATTCTGTCGCAACTGCAAAATATGAATTTGAAGTTTGAGTACAGTGGCATTGTAGGTATATAGATACAGTGTGGTAAGCTATATCATAAGTCTGGGCTATGATTGTATAGAAGTGGTGGAAATATAGAAAGTTGAGGAACCCCACTATCTACTTTTGCCCTTGTTTAATCTCACTTGTGAGTGCCAGTCCATACCTCCATATAGATTTACAGAAACAGCGGACATCCAGTTCTGTGATCTGACTTAGACTTGCCAAACATGTGCTGTAGGTACACACAAACATGATTTTGTGGAAGTTCAGTGTCTGCTTAGATCTGCGGTGTTAGCTTGTGACATTTTCAAGAAAGTTTATCATTCATTGAGACATCTTGGGTTCAGCAGCCAACCATGGTGTATCAGGGGATCTAGTTATTGGCAGCAGCTTTGCTGTCATATCTTGTTTGTGAACAACCGCTAGTCTAGAGAAGAACTCGTGGGCAGAGGGGATGTTTTATTAATTTGTGTGTTTGGTTATATTTGTTGATAATTTTTAAAGTTGATGTGATAAAAGATACATGCAGATTATTGTTTTTGTCTAGTGAAAATTGCCTTTTTCCATTCACAAATGAAACATTACAATTCAGTGTTCTCATGATTTGCTTAGTAAGATTAAGTGTCCTGGTAAAAAGTAGAGATTGTATTGAATGAGTTATAAGTTTGTTATATAATCCAAAGGGAAAATAAAACAATAGTCCATCATTTAGTTTGTTGTTAATAGTTTGCTTGATTTCTTTGATTCAACCACTTTCCATCACAATACATATATGTATGTCTTTCAGTGTAGACCATTGACATTTCCAGAAATTATGTTGATGTCCAAGTGTTTGATTTTGTAATTATTTGCATTAGAATATGACAGTCCAATGGTTTGATAGTCATTGCCTAGGTTAAACATGTTTATCTTGTGAGAAAACAGGCATGATATGTTGGTGCATCTGAATACAGCAAACTGTCATAACCATTGCCTGTGTGTAACTTGATGTGGTTCAGGTGACAACAATGCTAGTGATAAGGAAGGTATAAATCATACTGGCTAACAGTGTTGCTTTAATTTTCTTGCATTTTCTAAATTCATCTTCATGTTTCTCTGCTCTGATACTGAGGCAAATTTAGTATGTAAAGTTGTAGTATTTGTTTCTGTCATGGTACTGTCATGTAGGGGTACACGGCGCAAGAATGGTCAGATTATGGTCAATCGTCTTATTCTTAAGATTAGCACAGTAGAAGCAGTGGTTCGCTTGTGGTTCTTAGGGCATTTATTTTGAAGTTTTTGACTAATTGAAGTAAATAAGTTCTTAGCATGTTATTGTTCAGTGCGTGCACTGGTGCAGCGATTAGGACATTACTCAGACAATGGCATCTGCATGGCCACACAAAAGATTTAATGTCAGCTCATCCTCGCTCACTGTGGAGGGAGAGACTGGCCATCTATTCCTCTGTGCACTGAGGTCTACAAACATATGATGGTTCTAATACTTCATATACCCACAGCTGGTTCCTGCTACCGGCCATTATTTTTTTTTCAAACGAATGCTGTTGTTAGATTCACAGGTCAAAGTTCACGAAGGTATGCCATGTGGAGTGACTAACATCCTGGTATTTGCAAATGTTTAAACAAATATCTCTTTCAAAGAAATGTGTGAGAACAAATACTGACAAAGGCATATTACAGTTGTAATAATATTTTCATTTCATATGCAGTGAAAACATGCATCACCTTATATCTTCTGAGTATGTTACTGTGTTGTCTATAAGTTAGCAGCCTTAGCTGACAACAAATTTCATTCACCATTAGTACTTCAAAATCCATATTTACGATGAAAAAATTACAGACAGGTGAACTAAATAGCAGCTCATGCACTTAAGGGACTACAAATATTGTTTGAGCAGTTTTAAACTGTAATAACTTTATCTGAATAAATGTCACACTTGGAATAAACATCATATGAAAGCTGGATTAGTTGAATTTGTGAATATAATTTGTGTGAATTTAGAGCTGCATGTTTTATTTTTCAGTTTAATTATTCAAATAAAAATTACAGACGTAGGAAAGAAGTGAACTGTGCAAGTGAGATGACTTCAGGTCTGCAATAACAGTTGAAGGAAGCTGACTTTCCAGTCAAGTGAGATGACTTCAGGTCTGCAATAACAGTTGAAGACAGCTGACTTTACAGTCAAGTGAGATGACTTCAGGTCTGCAATAACAGTTGAAGAAAGCTGACTATCCAGTCAAGTGAGATGACTTCAGGTCTGCAATAACAGTTGAAGAAAGCTGACTATCCAGTCAAGTGAGATGACTTCAGGTCTGCAATAACAGTTGAAAAAGCTGACTTTCCAGTCTGCTAGCTTTTTTTTTTTTTTTGGTGCTCTTGCTCGCTTTGAACTCAAGCGTGGACCATACACACAATTCATAATAGAGATGGACTGAATTTTGCGTGTGGATTAGCTTTCCCTATTAACAATGTCCCCCGCCATTAGGCGAACACACTCCGACTTCAGAGGTACTTGTAATTTACGTCCCCAAGTCAAAGGACAATAGGTCAACATTTTAGTCCAGCTGTCCGGTGTAGGAGTTAAACCGCTTACCTCGACATCAGCACACCGGATGTTTAAGAACACGCGTTCTTACCCATTCGACCATGCTGACCTGCCAGTGTGGTAGTGATGTGAGGGGTCTGCATAGGCATGTTTATTTATTGTGCTTACCATTTATACATGTAAAGTTGCTACAGTTGAAAACTACACACAGAGGCAGCCTTTTATTAGCGGAGATAAGCTATAATGTGAACAGACAACAAAAATAGAACAGCACATAAAGATGCAACAAAGGTTGTTACATTCCCTGTGGAAGAGTAGTTTAATGGAGCATCAGAGACAGTCTTTCATCATTGCAAGTTGAATTATTTGCCTCCAGTGTGAGAACTAGCGAGTGTGAGTCCAGTTATTGTAAGAAAATCTGGAACCCAAGGATCTTGCACTCTCTTCTCTGTCCTCACCCCTTCCCATAATTCCTGGGTAGTAGACAGGATGCCTAGCCATCTTGGAAAAGGTGAACAAAGAAGAAGTCCAGTATGCACCTGGTGCACATTAAACATTTCTCCGTGTTTGACAGTTATACTGAATGTTTATAGCATGTGTGAATCAGTATACACACCTTTGAAATTTCACTGGTACTAAAAAATGTGTGCACTTAGCTGAGAATCTGCTAGTGTCACCTAGACCATGTTCCATGTTTGTCCACAGCCCTCTTGCTCGTCTGCTGCCAATCATGTCTAATACTGATATTTCTCTATGCCATGGTGTCAGACCGCCCAGCATTTCTCTCTTAGTCTCCTCCTGCCTCCCCTCCCCTCCAACTTTCCCGTTGTCACGACATACTCCAGCTTTGTCCTTCTCATGACATGTTGTTGAATTCGTGATTAAAATCAATCAGTAATATTGAAGAAGCATTCTTCACTTTGTTAGAAAAACAAAGCTAACGATATTTGCTTCCGATACTTGCCCCGCCTCAGTGGCATTTTCAATGATTATATTACAGAACAATTCAGAGAGAGCAATATTAGTGTGTGGCTAGTTCACATCTCTCAAATATTTGCTTCCGATACTTGCCCCGCCTCATTGGCGTTTTCAATGATTATATTACAGAACAATTCAGAGAGAGCAATATTAGTGTGTGGCTAGTTCACATCTCTACAGTGTTCTAGAGTTTCACCCACAGTAGTGGCTAGATCCTCCTCACTGTTTCTGTAGCGAGTTGATTGTAAATACACCTCTGTTGTCCTAGCATTCAAATCTGCCTGCCACTACCATGAGTTATATGAAAATCCAACATTATATGAGGTGTTTATTGTTCAGTCTTGGTGTCAGTTTGTAGAGTCCATCCTTCTTCTGCTTCTGCCCTTTATCCCCCAGTGTGTGGTCCACGTTATGTCCAGTATGTATGCAACCTATTAAAATACAGATTGATCTTGGTACAGTAAAGATGGTCAGTGTAATACTGACCATGTAATTCTTATGTGCTGCTTAGTTATTGAAACTATGGACCTAATACATTTGCCAGGATGCCTGAATGGCATGTGAACAAGTGTTACTTGCTGACAAATGTTAAAAAGTCTGGTGCAGTATGAGCCGTGGTGGCATAGCATTTGTTTTCCTGCACTTGGTTCGGGCTGAATTCCTGTAGTAACAACATTGTTTTCTAGCACTTGGTCCGGGCTGAATTCATGTAGTAACAACATTGTTTTCTAGCACTTGGTCCGGACTGAATTCCTGTAGTAACAACATTGTTTTCTCAGAACCAGCGTGACCCAGTGAATAAATCAACAAACATGGAATGTGAAATTGGTCAGCTTTACTAAGACACAGTCACAAGTGGCAATGGGAATTGCAACTAGAAAGCTTTCATCAGCACACAAACATAAAAAATCACAAATTTATAACTAAATTGACACCCAAAAAAAAAAGTCACTTAGGAGTCGTCCAAATCCTAGGGCACAGAAATCATACTGAATCTTGGGGGTTGACCCAACCTTGTAGTATGGTTACCAGATAACTTTCAGAATGTTCTGGAAATCGCCTGACAAGAACCAGTGGTGAGGAAGGAAACTGGTCACTCATCTCTTGCCATGGCCGAGCAATGTGAAGGCTGAACACTCACACTCTTATAGCAGTGTCTGCCAATGGAGCCACCTTTATCTGCAGTGGTTCAGCGGATGGTTGACTGGCTTGTGAACACAGCTGCCCAGGTTCCACCTCCAGTTCTTGTACCATATGTACTCCAGTGTGAATCCAGCGTCATGATATGGGCATTATAATCTGTGAGAAAACAGAAAGGACAGTGAGGAAGGTAACTAATCACCTAAAGTCATAATTCTTGCTATTGCCATGATCTTTAGATTCCAAATATTATTTTCATATAATACATTTTAGCTGAATTAACTATTTCATTAATATTTTACATTTGTTTTGACCTCAAATTTACTTCCTTTTATAGCCTTGTTTGCCATCTTTTTAGAATATGCATGATAAAGTCCAGGAGAAAGGTATCTCACATATATTATATATCATATATACTAGCGTTATCTTGAAAAATGACCACTAGACTGCATTTTTGTATAAATTATTGATTTTAAACACATTGGATTATTAAATAATTAAATGATTATTAGTCATAGTCAGAATGCATTTCAGTTAATTCCAAACGTATTTATGGATGCTGGGGTACTTAGTCATATTTGCATAATGCTAACATTGAAGTCAGTGGACTGATGCATGTTTCAGGTGTGTTTCAAACTTCAGTATTGGTAAATCTATTTAGTTATCTCCTAGGTCACCATCATTTTTTCACATCACATGATTGCACCATACAGAGGCTAGCTGTAGATAGAAAAGGGGCAGTGTTTCACTAATGGTTAGGTTATTGAATCTTAGATAGGACTGAGCTACCGTATGACAGTAGACAGTACTACCTGCTTCTGTTAGCGCTGAATGTTGGGCGGCGCTTACCAAACCCGACACCCCACATTGTGCCAACTCTTTCGGGCGGAAGAGCGCAATTGGGAGGGTACAAGCCTTACCCTGGTGTGAGTTAATACAACCTAAACACTAAATGTCATGGCAGGGCAGACCAGGCTCTAAGCCTTGGTTGCTAACTGGTCTAGGATCAAAGCTCCGACAGGCGGACAGTTAGAGCATTGCTTTGCTGATCCGGCAGCTTCTGCAGCTTGTCTTGTTCCAGACGTATTGGTGTCACCTTTCCTCTGGAGTAAACTAGACAGGCCGAGAGAGGGATCATGCTGCATGGGCAACACATGGTCTCTAAATTCAGCCTAGGTTTTGTGTTATGGAGAGATAACCCCATTTTACAAACTATCGTCTGTCAAGACGGCAAGGTGCCAGTCAGGTTATTAAAGGTGTTGGTGCTGTATGTTGTGTGCAGTTTCCTGTGTTGAGAGGTGTGTACTCATGGGAGAGCCCAGGTGTGCAATATGCCAGACTGGGTGGCTGCAGAAATGTGCTGAGAGGATTCAGCGGTTGCTGCCTTGTTGGCACATTTACCAGTATTGACTTTCACAATGTGTTCTTGTCTGCCATATTGTGGCCTAACCCTACCAGACCTGAGGACCCTGACCCTAACTGTCCCTTATACCTGAGCTCCTGAGCATTAAAGAGAAAAAAACCAACATGATATAGAAAAATGTTAGTTACATGCAAACAAGTGGTTAGAATAAGATGGAACTTGGAGACATTGTAGAAAATAGGTCTACCTTTCATCTAGCGCCAATATTCCACCTTTGTGTGCCAATCCACCCAGCAGGATGAGCCTTGTTTCACACAGAGGTACTTCTTGCAAAGTGAGCACCAGATGTTGCTCTTCACCTTCTTGCATGGATTGTCTTTGTACGCCCCCCCTTCTCTTACTATTGATCTAGCTCTAGATCTATAAGGTTCAAGATTCTCCTCATCACTCGAGCTCTCACTGTCTGTGTCACTTGAACTGGAAACGTATTCTTGATGAAATTCTGACTCCTCAGAGTCTGAATCAACCAAAGTGTCGATCACCTGTTGGACCTACTTCGCTTTTTTGTTGAAGTGCTTGGTTCATCAGCCGCTCGTTTCATTGTGAATTTTCAGAATTTTTTCACGTTAAACCACACAAAGTCAATTCAAACACACGGGGGCAGACATTTGCAATGGCTAACCATGATGTATGACCACGATTGGTTGGTTATTTTTAGTTTGTGACGCATTTTTTTCACTTACTAGGCAAAGTACCAGAAAATTAGGTACAGCGGTATAGCGGCAGATTCGGAAATTACCGAAAAATTGGTACAGCGGTCTGGTAGTTTCACAGCCTTGACATACTGGGTTTGAAGCCAGCTGCAAATGATTAGCAGATCATTTTGTGTTGATTTTCACAATGCTTTGAATGTTGGTCATTCAGAAAGAAATGGCTTTGACTGAATGTCATTTGCCTAGAAAATCAGTCATTAAATGCTGGGATTTATTATGACGTCCTGCAAAAGACATGCAACTAACTGATTTAATTTATTGCACAAAGCTAATTTGAGAGAAAAAAGTTGGGCACATTCATTTATCCTTTAGGTCACACATGAACAACCTGCAAACTGGTTGTTAGGTCCACAGTCATTCTAACTACGAGCAGGTCACACTGATTTAAACATGCATGTCAGCAAAATAAATATGTTTCTGTCTGATTTGTAGTTATTCATACATGAATGTGCTTGATGTCTGATGCTATAGTTTTAACAATAGAGAGAGAAGTGTTGCTGTCAATCTTGCCAGCTACACCAAACACTTCATGTCACAACACAGCTCTACAGAGAGGGAAATTATTTCTAATCTCTCTTTTCAATTACAACAAATTTACTTAATGTAACAAAACAGCTCTACAGAGAGGGAAATTATTTCTAATCTCTCTTTTCAATTACAACAAATTTACTTAATGTAACAAAACAGCTCTACAGAGAGGGAAATTATTTCTAATCTCTCTTTTCAATTACAACAAATTTACTTAAAGTAACAAAACAGCCCCACAGAAAGAGAATAGTTGTCAGTCTCTCCAGCAACAACAAACACACTTTATGTAATAACAGCTCTACACAAGGAGTCGTGGTAGCACAGTGGCTAACACACTTGCCTGCTGGTCCTGAGTTCATATATCAATCGAGGCCACAGCACTGGCAAATATCCAAATGTTTGTGTGCCAGAATCAGCTCTACAGGTAGTGAAAATATGTCATCAGTCTCCCCAACTACAATAGACATGTCACAGCCACAGCTCTTCAGAGGTATGCAATTATTGAACCTAGCGTTAATGAAACAAAGAGCAAGCTTAGTCGTGCCAGATATAAACCAGATCCTTTGTTAATGCATTGTTTTCTTGACATCCAAAACCAAGTTTTTCAAAGCCATTTATAATGTAAGCTTCAATTGTGACACAACGTATACTTTCTTTCTTGTCCACTGGTTGTCTTTGTAGTGTCTGTGTTCGAAGTATTTAAATTGTTCTTTTCAAAATATTTCAAATCTGCATTTATATCTATGGTGTAGGCTATATTTTAAAATAATTCATATGATAGCTTGTTTTTGTCATGTACCGTTATGTGTCAGAAATTAACTATTTCAGTCTTATGTCAAGTCCACTGCTGGATTGTGCAGTCACAATGAAACAAGTCAATCTGGCAGCATATTGGAAACCTCTCTGAGCCAATCTTCAGATTCTCACTCTCTAGCAACATTTTAAAAAATCTATCTGATTCAATCTTCAGATTCCCGCTCTCTAGCAACATTTCAGAAATCTATCTGATTCAATCTTTACATTCTCACTCTCTAGCAATATTTCAGAAATCTATCTGATTCAATCTTCACATTCTCACTCTCTAGCAACATTTCAGAAATCTATCTGATTCAATCTTCACATTCCCGCTCTCTAGCAACATTTCAGAAATCTATCTGATTCAATCTTCACATTCTCACTCTCTAGCAACATTTCAGAAATCTATCTGATTCAATCTTCACATTCTCACTCTCTAGCAACATTTCAGAAATCTATCTGATTCAATCTTCACATTCTCACTCTCTAGCAACAATTCAGAAATCTATCTGATTCAATTTTCAGATTCCCACTCCCCAGCAACATATCTGAGTCAATCTTCAAATTCTCACTCTCAAACAACATTTCAGAAACCTATCTGATTCAATCTTCAGATTCTCACTCCAGCAACATTTCAAAAACTTCTCTGATTCAATTTTCAGATTCTCATTCCCCAGCAACATTTCAAAAACCTATCTGATTCAATCTTAAGATTCCCATTCTCTGACATTTCAGAAATCTATCTGATTCAATCTTCAGATTCTCATTCTTCAGCAACATTTCAGAAACCTATCTGATTCAATCTTCAGATTCCCACTCTGTACCATTTCAGAACCTATCTGATTCAATCTTCAGATTCCCACTCTGTAATAGCATTTCAGAAACCTATCTGATTCAGTCTTCAGATTCTCACTCTCCAGCAACATTTCAGAAACATATCTGAGTCAATCTTCAGATTACCACCCTCTAATATTTCAGAAACATATCTCAGTCAGTCTTCAGATTCTCACTCTCCAGTAACATTTCAGAAACTTTCTGTTTATCATCATCATCATCAAGTGCACTGCCGGCTGGCGTAGGCGTTCATGGCGCCCCACCCACAGATCTCGGTCTTTGGTGTTCTGGATCAACTCTGCTAATGATATTCCTCCATGCCACCATCTCAATCCGTCCAGCATCATGTCTCTTGGTCTGCCTCTGTCTCTCTTCCCCTCGATCTTTCCAGCTGTCACGATGTTCTCCAATGCCTCTCTTCTCATCACATGACCAAAGAAAGCTGTTTGTCTCTTTCTTATTGTTGTATATAGTGTTCATGTTTCATTAGCCTCTTTCAGGCAGTCGTTATTAGTTACTCTGGCAGTCCAAGGAATTCGCAACATTTGTCTTAAAAACCACATCTCTGTTGCTTCTAAGTTCTTCCTAATTTGTTCATTTACATTCCAAGATTCGGTGCCATACAGCAAAACTGGTTCTATATAGCATTTTAGCACTCTCTCTTTTTTACATTCATTGATAGCAATTTATTGCATAAGATACTCTTCATTTTCTGAAATGCGGCTTTTGCCTGCCCTATTCTGCTCTTAATCTCTGTTGTACATCTTTCATCTGATGTTATAAGTGCCCCTAGGTATTTAAAATTATCCACTTGGTTGAGAATATCCCCTTCTATTTCTATGTCACATTTTGGTGTCCCCATTTTCTCTGTTTATATCTTTAGAAAAGTAAACACATACATACATTACAAAATATACAGCTCATCAGGGAGCATATTTTGTTAGCCCTTTTTGCCATATTAAAAGTATAGAAATTAGTCACTGAGTATTCCAATTCCAAATATGGAGCGAAAGGATAACACAGTTTGCTCCGATTGTGAGATATATTTGTTCTAATTTATGTATGTGTTTGAGTTTGAGAGCCTAAAGATGAAAACAGAGAGGTTTCCAAAATGAAAGATTTACTTCCTTCATTGTGACATAATAGAGTATATATTTTACATATGTAATGGTATGGTCTTGGAACTTTTGTAAAAAGCTGTCGTGCTGTCCAGGCCAATGCCATGATTGCAAACTACTGATTGTAACTTTCGATAGTGAATCATGCTGAAACTAATTTGGTTAGGTGGCTTTGTTTTATAACTTTATTAGCGTGCGTTTTTCTGGTTGTTGTAATGAAATCAGCGCATTATAATTTCTTTCATTATTTGTGCTAAAACGATTTAAATAGATTTAACACTGTATAATATCTCCAATAAAGTTATAATAGATGTTTGTCTTTCCTGTGCCCGTTTCCTGTATATTGTTCTCTGTTAAATTGGGGTTCATTGGTCACGGCTGTACTGTATTACTTCCAACATGATTGAGAACTCTTGAATAAAACAGTATATGAGAGATTGTGCTGTTCTGACTTGCTGTCTTGTTCTGTCTGACTGACTGTCTTGTTCACTGACTTGCAATGAAACTGAGAGAACACGCCGCGACCATATTACCACCTTCCAGCTGTTGATTCTTTCTGGGTTGACAGTGAGAAGTATTCATGCTGGACAACATTTGATGTGTGTTGAGATGACAGGAGAAATTCAGAATTCATGTGCAGTGATCTCCACTTTTGGTTTTTTTTTTTTTTTTTTTTTGAGAGGGGGGGGGGGGGGGGGGGGTTGTTGTTGGTTGGTGCTCGCTCATTTTGAACTGAATCGTAATCCATACATACTACTTCTAGTAGTGCTGGACTGAACTGTTGCATGTGGATTAGCTTTACCTATTAATAGTGTCCCTTGCCATCAGGCGAACCCACTCCAACTTCAGAGTTACTTGAAATTAACGTACCCAAGTCAAGTACGATAGGTCAACATTTTAGTCCAACTGTCCAGTGATGAACCCCTTACCTCAGCGTCAGCGCACCGGATGTTTAAGAACACGCATTCTTATCCAATGGGCCATGCTGCCCTACAATCTGCATGTGATTCCTTGGCTTCTGTGAGTGCAGACAAGTACCTGTGAATGTGTTTCTCATAACAGGCTCATAACAGCATGTTTGATGTCTCATGCACTGGCTGTTGCCTTGTAACAGGAACATGTTTGATGTCTCACACACTGGCTGTTGCCTTGTAACAGGAACATGTTTGATGTCTCGCACACTGGCTGTTGCCTTGTAACAGGAACATGTTTGATGTCTCGCACACTGGCTGTTGACTTGTAACAGGAACATGTTTGATGTCTCACACACTGGCTGTTGCCTTGTAACAGGAACATGTTTGATGTCTCACACACTGGCTGTTGCCTTGTGCTATATTGTTCACCTGATTGTGAAACCTGTGTCTGCTGTGAAAATACCTGGATAGCTCGACCACAAGGGCTAATTGAGAAAAAAAAAATACCTCATCCCAGACTGGTGATTTGTGTGAGAAGGCTAACCATGTCCATCCACACAGATCAGTATGGCACATGATGGTGATCGGTTGTGTGTGTAATTTGCTTGAGTTGTCTTTGTCATTGTTAATATTATTTGTATAAGCCAAGTCAACTGTGTCTTGTATCACCATAGAGAATATGGATATTCATCCGTGTACTCTACCAGTCGCAGAATGCTAGGTCAGTGTTCAGCTGAACACAAGAAAACTTTCCTGTAACTTTCTTTCAGGGCTGATTTTGTTAGGTGTATTTGCGAATGTTGCGGCTTTATATCATTTTTTTTTTCTTTCCACCTATATGGTACAGTACTTTAGAAAAATAAAAAAAAATATTATAAAAGATGACAGTGATAGCTGATTGTTGTACAGTGAGATTCACAAACTGGTCATGTTTGTGTGATGGTCTCACATGAAAACCATGTACCCAGAAGTGACAATGTACGTAAATCAACTAGGCTGGAAACAGCAGCGCATGTTCATGCATCTATTTTGCAGTTTGTGTAAAAAGTGCATTTTCCTTCACATGTTTGTGTGTGACACTCCACTACAGGCTGTTTGTGGGGTTGGGTGAAGCAATCAAGTTGTCATGTACCGCAATTGATAGACAGATATTGTCATGTACCACGATTGATTGACAGATGTTCTTATGTACCACAATTGATAGATAAATGTTGTTATGACGATTGATAGACAGATGTCTCTGGACACAAGAACACGATCGATGCAGGAGCAGTTATTGAGCACACCATGTTTGAGATTGACCAAGCAGCATCACATGTCACAGGAGAGTGCCACAGATAAGCTCAAGTGGTATGATTGATGACAGTCATGATGTGATTGGCATGTACGGTGTGATAAACATGTCCAATATTTTATTGTAAATGTTTGTTCCCTTTGAACTCAAGCGTAGTCCATACACGTGTTACTACTGTTTAGTGCACTGGACTGATTTTTGCATGTGGATTAGCTTTTCCTGTTATCAGTGTCCCTGGCCATCAGGCCAACCCACTCTGACTTCAGAGGTACTTGTAATTTACATCCCCAAGTCAAGGACAAGAAGTCAACATTTTAGTGGGTAGGGGGTTGAACCCACAACCCCGGCTTCAGCTCACCAGATGTTGAAGAATAAGCACTCTGATCTGATCCATCCAGCCGTGCTGACCTCCTACATGTAGTATTAAACTCTTGACACCCCCGGGAAGGTTAACCCGATCAACAAATGCCCACAGAAGTCGGATGTGTCGGCCTAATGGCGCAAGAGCGCAGCTCTGCTGTAAACAGGCACAACGCAATCACGTCCGAAAAAAATCTCCGGATGAACGCAGAAGAAGAAAAAAAACTCTTGACACCATCTGTCCAGTCAAGGTCAAGGACACTTGTTACATGTATGGGCGTGTCGAGCATATGGTGCTGGCCCCATATTTCTGTCAACCAATTGGCAGTTGAGAGCTGGTGTTGTCACTATCCCATGAGCCTCCTGGACTTGCCAAGACATGTCCGGGGCCCGTGTTAGGCGGGATCCACCTGGGAACCCGAGCCATCATGCTGGCTACTGTACTACAGAGGCTGCCACAGTTGTCTGACTCAGAGATCATTCAGACATGATTTGACAGGCCAACAATGATTGATTTCATGGAAACAGACAAGTCTGATAAAATATACTAGGGGGCTTCAAATGAAAACCTTAAAGTTTTTTGTTTTGTTTTATTTTCTTTTCTGAAAAAGTAAATAACAAATGTAACAGGTTTTGACATAGTCACCACTGTGTTCAGCGAAAGTCCTCAAGCACTAATAAAGTGCTTGGATTCCTGTAGACAAAAAAATGTCTTTTTATCTCATGTGTAGCCACTCATGCACCACCTGCTGTACCTCTTCATCAAATGGAAAAGTTTTGAAACTTCCTACTCCACTCATACACTTGCTGGACTGACAGGCATGCATCACCATACTGGACCTTCATTTGCTGATACATTTTCACATTTCACTATGATTTCATAGGTTTCACCCCTTCACTGATAAAAAAATGGATAACAGAACGCTGCTCCTCTTTGGTGCATGTCAATAGTGGGGTGGCCATCTTTAAACTGTCCTTATAATGTTACCATGTTTTTCTGCACCATGATGTCACATGTCAACACTCTTGACATCCTTAACAACAATATTGACAGTTTACAAGACAATGTCATGGTTATTGTCATTTCTGTCACACATTTAAGGTTTTGATTTGAAGCCCCTCTATATATATCTCAGTATAGTTTCTCACCACTAGGACCAAAACTATACTAATCCAGAATACACAGAGCATTCAACCTTTTTTTTAATTGCACATTATTCAGTTTAGGCAAATCAAACAGTTGTGTGTGTTATGATGTCTGTAGAGGGTTGTTCATTTCTCATCTCACAATGTTGCTTTTTAATAGTAACTAGATTGTATAGAATAGATGATCACAGTGGCAAAAATGCTGTTACTTCAACAGAAATTTCTGGAAATGATAGCACTGATGGATGTTCATGAAATCTGCAACTTTTTATTAGAAGCATTTGATAAATCTGTTCAGTATCCCTGACTTCAGTCTGTTCAATGTCTCTGACTTCAGCCTGTTCAGTGTCCCTGACTTCAGTCTGTTCAATGTCCCTGTCTCCAGTCTGTTCAATGTCCCTGACTTCCAGTCTGTTCAGTGTCCCTGACTCCAGTCTGTTCAGTGTCCCTGACTTCAGCCTGTTCAATGTCCCTGACTCCAGTCTGTTCAATGTCCCTGACTTCAGTCTGTTCAGTGTCCCTGATTCCAGTCTGTTCAGTGTCCCTGACTTCAGTCTGTTCAATGTCCCCTGACTCCAGTCTAGTTCAGTGTCCCTGACTCCAGTCTGTTCAATGTCCCTGACTCCACTCTATTCAATGTCTCTGACTCCAGTCTATTCAGTGTCCCTGACTCCAGTCTATTCAATGTCCCTGACTCCAGTCTATTCAGTGTCCCTGACTCCAGTCTATTCAGTGTCCCTGACTCCAGTCTGTTCAGTGTCCCTGACTCCAGTCTCTTCAGTGTCCCTGACTCCAGTCTGTTCAGTGTCCCTGACTCCAGTCTATTCAGTGTCCCTGACTCCAGTCTCTTCAGTGTCCCTGACTCTAGTCTGTTCAATGTCCCTGACTCCAGTCTATTCAGTGTACCTGACTCCAGTCTGTTCAGTGTCCCTGACTCCAGTCTGTTCAGTGTCCCTGATTCCAGTCTGTTCAGTGTCCCTGACTCCAGTCTGTTCAATGTCCCCGACTTCAGTCTGTTCAATGTCCCTGACTCCAGTCTGTTCAGTGTCCCTGACTCCAGTCTGTTCAGTGTCCCTGACTCCAGTCTATTCAGTGTCCTGACTCAGTATTCAGTGTCCTGACTCCAGTCTCTTCAGTGTCCCTGACTCCAGTCTGTTCATGTCCATAGTGGGTGCCCATCTCCAAACTGTCTTATGTCCCTACTCCAGTTTTCAGTCCATGATTAAGTCTGTTCACTGTCCCTTACCAGCAATTTTGGGTTGACCATTGTCATGGTCCCTGTCCTTTCTGTCACAATTCGTTGATCTTTCAGGTCCCTGATCCATCTCTTAGTTCTCTACCCTAGTTAAATGTCCCTTCCAGCTATTCGAGGCCTGACCCTTTTTTATTCTACTCCAGTTTGTTCAATCAAACAGTTGTTGTGTCCTGATGTCTGAAGTTGTTCATTTCTCCTCTCCAATGTTCAGTTCAATACCTAGTCTATAGAATACCTGATCCAGTGGCAAAAATCCCTGACTCCAGCTGTTTCTGAATGTACCTGATGGAGTTCATGACCTCTGCAACTTTTTTAGAGCATTGATCCATCTGTTCAGTGTCCCTGTCTTCAGTCTGTTAAAGTGTCCCTGACTTCAGTCTGTTCAATGTCCCTGACTTCAGCTGTTAAAGTGTCCCTGTCTTCAGTCTGTTCAGTGTCCCTGACTTCAGTCTGTTAAAGTGCCCCCTGACCCCAGTCTGTTAAAGTGTCCCTGACTCAGTCTGTTAAAGTGTCCCTGACTCCAGTCTGTTAAAGTGTCCCTGACTTCAGTCTGTTCAGTGTCCCTGATTCCAGTCTGTTAAAGTGTCCCTGACTTCAGTCTGTTAAAGTGTCCCCGACTTCAGTCTGTTCAATGTCCCTGACTCCAGTCTGTCAGTGTCCCTGACTCAGTCTGTTCAGTGTCCCCTGACTCCAGTCCTGTTCAGTGTCCCTGACTCCATGTCTGTCAGTGTCCCCTGACTCCCAGTCTGTTCTAGTGTCCCTGACTCCAGTCTGTTCAATGTCCCTGACTCCAGTCTGTTCAGTGTCCCTGACTCAGTCTGTTCAGTGTCCCTGACTTCAGTCTGTTCAAGTGTCCCCTGACTCCAGTCTGTTCATGTCCCCTGACTCCAGTCTGCTTCAGTGTCCCTGACTTCCAGTCTGTTCAGATGTCCCTGACCTCAGTCCTGTTCAGTGTCCCTGACTCCAGTCTTTCAGTGTCCCTGACTCCAGTCTGTTTCAGTGTCCCTGACTCCAGTCTGTTCCAGTGTCCCTGACTCCAGTCTGTTCAGTGTCCCTGACTCCAGTCTGTTCAGTGTCCCTGACTCCAGTCTGTTCAGTGTCCCTGACTCCAGTCTCTTCAGTGTCCCTGACTCCAGTCTGTTCAATGTCCCTGACTCCAGTCTATTCAGTGTCCCTGACTCCAGTCTGTTCAGTGTCCCTGACTCCAGTCTGTTCAGTGTCCCTGACTCCAGTCTCTCAGTGTCCCTGACTCCAGTCTGTTCCAGTGTCCTGACTCCAGGTCTGTTCAGTGTCCCCTGACTTCAGTCTGTTCAATGTCCCTGACTCCAGTCTGTTCAGTGTCCCTGACTCCCAGTCTGTTCAGTGTCCCTGACTCAGTCTGTTCAGTGTCCCTGACTCCAGTCTATTCCATGTCCCTGACTCCAGTCTGTTCAGTGTCCCTGACTCCAGTCTGTTCATGTCCCTGACTCCAGTCTATTCAGTGTCCCTGACTCCAGTCTGTTCAGTGTCCCTGACTCCAGTCTGTCAGTGTCCCTGACTCAAGTCTGTTCAATGTCCCTGACTCCAGTCTGTTTCAGTGTCCTGACTCCAGTCTGTTCAGTGCCCTGACTCCAGTCTATTCAGTGTCCCTGACTCCAGTCTGCTTCAGTGTCCCTGACTCCAGTCCTTTCAGTGTCCCTGACTCCAGTCTGTTCAGTGTCCCTGACTCCAGTCTGTTCAGTGTCCCTGACTCCAGTCTGCTTCAGTGTCCCTGACTCCAGTCTGTCAGTGTCCCTGACTCCAGTCTGTTCAGTGTCCCTGACTCCAGTCTATTCAGTGTCCCTGACTCCAGTCTGTTCAGTGTCCCTGACTCCAGTCTGATTCAGTGTCCCTGACTCCAGTCTGTTCAGTGTCCCTGACTCAGTCTGTTCAGTGTCCTGACTCCAGTCTGTTCAGTGTCCCTGACTCCAGTCTCTTCAGTGTCCCTGACTCCAGTCTGTTCAGTGTCCCTGACTCCAGTCCTGTTCAGTGTCCACTGACTCCAGTCTGTTCAGTGTCCCTGACTCCAGTCTGTTCAGTGTCCCTGACTCCAGTCTGTTCAATGTCCCTGACTCCAGTCTCTTCAGTGTCCTGACTCCAGTCTCTTCAGTGTCCCTGACTCCAGTCTGTTCAGTGTCCCTGACTCCAGTCTTTCAGTGTCCCTGACTCCAGTCTTTCAGTGTCCCTGACTCCAGTCTGTTCAATGTCCCTGACTCCAGTCTGTTCAGTGTCCCTGACTCCAGTCTGTTCATGTCCCTGACTCCAGTCTATTCAGTGTCCCTGACTCCAGTCTTTCAGTGTCCCTGACTCCAGTCTGTTCAGTGTCCCTGACTCCAGTCTTTCAGTGTCCCTGACTCCAGTCTGTTCAGTGTCCCTGACTCCAGTCTTTCAGTGTCCCTGACTCCAGTCTGTTCAGTGTCCCTGACTCCAGTCTGTTCAGTGTCCCTGACTCCAGTCTGTTCAGTGTCCCTGACTCCAGTCTGTTCAGTGTCCCTGACTCCAGTCTGTTCAGTGTCCCTGACTCCAGTCTGTTCAGTGTCCCTGACTCCAGTCTTTCAGTGTCCTGACTCCAGTCTGTTCAGTGTCCCTGACTCCAGTCTTTCAGTGTCCCTGACTCCAGTCTGTTCAGTGTCCCTGACTCCAGTCTGTTCAGTGTCCCTGACTCCAGTCTGTTCAGTGTCCCTGACTCCAGTCTGTTCAGTGTCCCTGACTCCAGTCTGTTCAGTGTCCCTGACTCCAGTCTGTTCAGTGTCCCTGACTCCAGTCTGTTCAGTGTCCCTGACTCCAGTCTGTTCAGTGTCCCTGACTCCAGTCTGTTCAGTGTCCCTGACTCCAGTCTCTTCAGTGTCCCTGACTCCAGTCTGTTCAGTGTCCCTGACTCCAGTCTGTTCAGTGTCCCTGACTCCAGTCTGTTCAGTGTCCCTGACTCCAGTCTGTTCAGTGTCCCTGACTCCAGTCTGTTCAGTGTCCCTGACTCCAGTCTGTTCAGTGTCCCTGACTCCAGTCTGTTCAGTGTTCCTGACTCCATTCTGTTCAATGTCCCTGACTCCAGTCTGTTCAGTGTCCCTGACTCCAGTCTGTTCAAGTGTCCCTGACTTCCAGTCTGTTCAAGTGTCCCTGACTCCAGTCTGTTCAGGTGGTCCCTGACTTCAGTCTGTTCAGTTTCCCTGACTCCAGTCTGTTCAGTTCTCCCGACCAATCTGTTCAGTGTCCCTGACTCCAGTCTGTCAATGTCCCTGACCAGTTCTGTTCAATGTCCCTGTCCAGTCTGTCAGGTCCCTGACTCCAGTCTGTTCAATGTCCTGACTCCAGTCTGTTCAGTGTCCCTGACTCCAGTCTGTTCAGTGTCCCTGACTCCAGTCTGGTCAGTGTCCCTGACTCCAGTCTGTTCAGTGTCCTGACTCCAGTCTATCAGTGTCCCCTGACTCCAGTCTGTTCAGTTTCCCTGACTCCAGTCTATTCAGTGTCCCTGACTCCAGTCTGTTCATTGTCCCCTGACTCCAGTCTGTTCAGTGTCCCTGACTCCAGTCTGTTCAGTGTCCCTGACTCCAGTCTGTTCAGTGTCCCTGACTCCAGTCTGTTCAATGTCCCTGATTCCAGTCTGTTCAGTGTCCCTGACTCCAGTCTGTTCAGTGTCCCTGACTCCAGTCTATTCAGTGTCCCTGACTCCAGTCTATTCAGTGTCCCTGACTCCAGTCTGCTCAGTGTCCCTGACCTCCAGTCTGTTCAATGTCCCTGACTCCAGTCTGTTCAGTGTCCCTGACTCCAGTCTGTTCAGTGTCCCTGACTTCAGTCTGTTCAGTGTCCCTGACTCCAGTCTGTTCAGTGTCCCTGACTCCAGTCTATTCAGTGTCCCTGACTCCAGTCTCTTCAGTGTCCCTGACTCCAGTCTGTTCATTGTCCCTGACTCCAGTCTGTTCAATGTCCCTGACTCCAGTCTGTTCAGTGTCCCTGACTCCAGTCTATTCAGTGTCCCTGACTCCAGTCTGTTCAGTGTCCCTGACTCCAGTCTGTTCAATGTCCCTGACTCCAGTCTCTTCAGTGTCCCTGACTCCAGTCTGTTCAGTGTCCCTGACTCCAGTCTGTTCAATGTCCCTGACTCCAGTCTATTCAGTGTCCCTGACTCCAGTCTCTTCAGTGTCCCTGACTCCAGTCTGTTCAATGTCCCTGACTCCAGTCTGTTCAGTGTACCTGACTCCAGTCTGTTCAATGTCCCTGACTCCAGTCTATTAAGTGTCCCTGACTCCAGTCTGTTCAGTGTCCCTGACTCCAGTCTGTTCAATGTCCATGACTCCAGTCTCTTCAGTGTCCCTGACTCCAGTCTGTTCAGTGTCCCTGACTCCAGTCTGTTCAGTGTCCCTGACTCCAGTCTCTTCAGTGTCCCTGACTCCAGTCTGTTCAGTGTCCCTGACTCCAGTCTGTTCAGTGTCCCTGACTCCAGTCGTTCAGTGTCCCTGACTCCAGTCTGTTCAGTGTCCCTGACTCCAGTCTCTTCAGTGTCCCTGACTCCAGTCTTTTCAATGTCTCTGACTCCAGTCTGTTCAGTGTCCCTGACTCCAGTCTATTCAGTGTCCCTGACTTCAGTCTGTTCAATGTCCCTGACTCCAGTCTGTTCAGTGTCCCTGACTCCAGTCTGTTCAGTGTCCCTGACTCCAGTCTGTTCAGTGTCCCTGACTCCAGTCTGTTCTGTGTCCCTGACTCCAGTCTGTTCAATGTCCCTGACTCCAGTCTATTCAGTGTCCCTGACTCCAGTCTGTTCAGTGTCCCTGACTCCAGTCTATTCAGTGTCCCTGACTCCAGTCTATTCAGTGTCCCTGACTCCAGTCTGTTCAGTGTCCCTGACTCCAGTCTGTTCAGTGTCCCTGACTCCAGTCTGTTCAATGTCCCTGACTCCAGTCTGTTCAGTGTCCCTGACTCCAGTCTGTTCAGTGTCCTTGACTCCAGTCTGTTCAGTGTCCCTGACTCCAGTCTGTTCAATGTCCCTGGCTCCAGTCTATTCATTGTCCCTGACTCCAGTCTGTTAAATGTCCCTGACTCCAGTCTGTTCAATGTCCCTGACTCCAGTCTATTCAGTGTCCCTGACTCCAGTCTATTCAGTGTCCCTGACTCCAGTCTATTCAGTGTCCCTGACTCCACTCTATTCAGTGTCCCTGGCTCCAGTCTGTTAGTGTCCCTGACTCCAGTCTGTTCAATGTCCCTGACTCCAGTCTGTCAGTGTCCCTGACTCCTGTCTGTTAGTGTCCCTGATGCTTGTCTCGGGTGGCTTGTAAAGTGTAATTTATCCTCTTTCGTGTTTTTCTTTCAGTTTCTTGTTCTTCACATAACAAACTCTTGTCTTATTATGTCTTCCTACATACACTGCCTGTTATGAACATACTACAGCGGCTTCCACTTTTTGTAACATTTATTTGTTCCACTATTCCCTGTGACCTGGCTAACTTTTTCAGTGGCAGGAATGACATAGCTTACAGTAATCACCTCTAGTACTTCATGTTGCCAAATATGTCTACACACTTGGAAATTTATTTAAAACAGAATGCTGCTTTTCAAAATATCCATATTCATTTTGATGGAAACTATTTTAGAATTGTCTTTGTGTAAAATAATTACTTCTTTGGTAATAATCAGGCTTATATAATCTGTCACTGTTATATTAATCACTACAATTTTCAGCCTTTGTTATCAAAATTGTATCTCTTGATGTGACATTGTTTTTATGAAATCCTTCAGCTGTTGTCTCCACTAATATATCTCCTTGATACATCGCACATGTTTACATTACAGTAAAACAAAGAACACAACAGAAATATTTGCCTCACCCTGAGTTGTTCTTGTTGATTTCTCTTTGTATATTTGTCAGGTCAGAAGGGTTGCTTAGTAATATAGTGTTTTCTCATATCGACAGCACAAGTACAGCAAGTGAAATAATTATATATATATACATATTTTGTATTATCATTCCTTATCATTTGAGAATAAAAGCTCTCCAACTGAAGCCAGACTGAGCTTCTCTCTGTCCTTCATCGTATTTTCTTTCATTGTGACTGTTTCTTACTTACTATCTATGTTATCTGTTTTCATATGCTTAGGTGTAAAAAAAAAAGGGGGGGGGGGGGGGGGCTCCACCTCAGGTTCAGAAACTACTTGGTTTGATGTCAACATGGGCCAGGGTATTATTCCACTGGTTCTAATAGTATTGCACCTCCACCTGATCTTTTGGGGAGTGAGATCTCAACATAGGGCAGGGGATTGTTCCACTTCTTCTTCTTCTTCTTCTTCTTCTTCTTCTTCTTCTTCTTCTTCTTCTTCTTCTTCTTCTTCTTCTTCTTCTTCTTCTTCTTCTTCTTCTTCTGCGTTCATCCGGAGTGTTTAATTTTTAGATTGTAATTGTGGTGTATTGTTATGCACCCTTGGGCCTAGACCCTTAGGCCAATCACATCCGACTTTTGCGTGCATTTTTGACCAGGTTAGCATTCCTGGGGGACTCGCACTTCTCTGGTGCCGTCCACATCCTAGCTGGTCAAGTTAGAACGGTTGAATACTTCACAATCAGCCCTCAGTGGAAGGCAGGGACAGTCCATGTGTGTTATCCGCCATCCAAGTGAGGCTTTCATAGTTGTAGAGCCGACACATAGCTCTCTAGTACTGGACTCACCGAGGGAATTGCCATGTCCTGCACATGGCTGCTTTAATTCCTCACTTCAATATATTGGGCATTTCGTTATCTACGGGCCACTTCGTGTACAAACCAGGCCGGTTTGCAGACAGTATCCACTCAGTGAGCTTTCGATTCGGACATGTGCTATTCGTTCCAATTCCAATTTTCAAAAAAAAAATAAAAATTCCAAACTCGGTCTCATTTAAACTGCCTCTGCAGCTTGGTTATTGTTGAGATCCGTGGTTTTTGTGGGTATTTTTACCCTGTTTCTTGTCCTGTGAACTTTTACGAGTAAGTCTTATCTCGGACTGGTTATGTACGCGTTTGTGTATGTGACATCAGCTGGGGGGGGGGGGGGGGGTGGTTGGCGGCTGTTCTTTGTTCGCATCTCCGCTGGTGGTTTCTTTTGTTAGTGAAGGCTCCTGGCTTGACTGGTTGTAGTCCTTATAATGACTTTTTATTTTGTATTTTTGCCTCCTTTTTTGTGAATTGCCTGTAGAAGCTTTTCGATGTGATTTGCCTCCTTGCGCCTTTTTTTTCACTTTCACGTTTGAGTTCTTGCTGTATTTCGATTGCTTCCTCTGTTGTCAGCCATGGGACGATCTCTCCGTCATCTATATAGTATTGCCATGGGTGTTCGTCATCCTGCCATAAATCTGGTTCTTCAATGGTACAGCAGGGCATTGGTTTCCCCTTGTGTTTCTGTACTTTTTTCTTTTTCTTCCATGTGCTTTCTTTATTCTTTGCACTTGAGTTCGTGCTCTTTATCTCTGCGATTTCTTCATCGGTAAATACTGGCGGTATCGAGGCGTCCTCTATGCCGTCGTCAGGGTGCTCATCTCGGTTTTCTTCAGGAGTCTGGCGGGATATTGGCTTCCCTTTGATTGTTTTGGGTGTCGTGGTTGGGCTGCTGGCTTTAGCTTGTGATTCAGGCTTGATCTCTTGGTTTTCATCTTGCAGCTTCTCTGTGATTTCTTGTATGGCTTCTGTTGGTTGGTTTGGAAATGTTCCATTTCAGCTTTTTGTAGTTCTCGCTCTGATTTAATGGTTTGTAGGATTTTTTCGTTCTCCTTCTTTATCAGTGCCATATGTTCCACCTCTTGCTTGATGTTTTGCTGGATCTCCTTTATTTCAGCAAGCAGCTTTTCATTGTCGCTGGTCGGTGCCGGTGATTGAAGCAGCTTGATTTGCTTCTTTAGCTCATCTATCTGATCTTGAAGTTGAGCTTTTTCCGCTTGTGAGATGCCCGTGGCTGTCTCGCACCTCTGCATTGCATCCTTATATGGAGTCTTTGTGGTGATGGCGAACTTTAAGACGTCTCTGTGTCTTTGAGGTACGGACAGCCTAAGTATCTTGCTCCATGCTTGCCCAGGCAGTTGGCACACTTTCGTTTGTTGTTGGGTGCTCGGAAGTCCGTGTCCAGCTTGGCCAGCGGACACTCCTTGAAGGGAGTTAGACAACAACAGAACAATATGCATTAAAACGCATGGGGAAAAAATAATCGAATAATACAAAACTCACTAGACAATTTTTAACATGGCCATTATAAATACCCAAGGAAGGTGTAGGAGAGGGGGAACAGTCATCTGCACGAGAGAGAGAGAGAGAGAGAGAGAGAGAGAGAGAGAGAGAGAGAGAGAGAGAGAGAGAGAGAGAGAGAGACTCATACAAACACAACAATCAATACTTTTTTTGTAAATATTGAATATGGCACAAGATAACTGACTGGTTATTTATCATCTTCCACTACTGAAAGAAATGAAATGGGCAGTGAAAATAGTTAGACGGGATTAATTTGATTAAGTTGATAAATGACGCTTAGTCATCTGCATCCCAGATATCTTTAAACTGTAGTCTGTGGTGTCAGTGAATTCAACTTGTCCATAGTATGTCAGTTATTGGTCAGTTCAGGTCATGTCAATGCCGATTATCATCATTAAACTTAGATATATTCATAGGTGCTCTGCTCTCCTCCATAATAAATCCATGACTATACAGCCACTCACCTCCATCCCTCCGCTAGCCGAATTTTATTTCAGTCAGGTGTTCAAGTGCTAATTATAACCCTTACTGTTGTATGCATGTAAAACATGGGCAATAAGCAGTCAAGCTATGACATTTCTAGGTGAGTTTACCTAAAAACAACATCACTGCACTCAGGACATTTCCACACGTACTCTGTCCCCTCGTTCACAAGCCAGCGAAGAGTCATACTGCTAATAATTCCAACTGCCATCTGATTGAAAGTTCTGCAGTTCTGCAGGTCTTCCCTCTCAGTTTTGAAATTTGTCCAGAACCCCTGCCATTCCCCTGCTATATCATTCTCCCATACACTATACAGGTTCTCAGTCTGTTACATCACTTTCTTCACCTGGTCCCACTTCTGATGGCAGTGGAGATGTGGTTTCTGAGGGTGACACCCTTGGGCAAGTTGATTACCTGTTTAACCAACTAACTTGGATCATGTGAAACCATGGGAGCAGGTGGCCGGCTCAGCTTGAGAGCAGCTGACGGGTAGTTGTTGGTTATGGCCTCATGATTGTGACTGTGTCTCTTTATAGAGACAATGGCTGAGGTCATCAACAAGTATGGTTATTGCCACAAAGGAAGGCATTGGCAGGCTACCTTCTTTATAAATGCCCAGAAAATCATGATTTCATAACTCATAAAATTTCAGTCCAAGCCTAGCGATTGTGTGAGATGGCAAATCATGATTTCATAACTCATAAAATTTCAGTCCAAGACTAGCGATTGTGTGAGATGACAAATCATGATTGCATAACTCATAAAATTTCAGTCCAAGACTAGCGATTGTGTGAGATGGCAAATCATAACCGCCCACCTTTCGTTGGCACATGATGATGATGATGCTATGACCACTAACTGTACCAGTTCTATGTATGATTGATGCCTCATTGTGCACCTGGAAGGCTGCTCTTTTCTGGCCTCTCTAATCATTAATTGGAATGTATGCCTTATACTTATTGACGTTGATTCATTTACTTGAAAGTCCCTGTTTTGGCACAATTCTCTGGCTGTTCATATATGTAGTGTCAATCTATTTACATGCCATTTAGGCATATATGTTTGGTGAGGTGAGCCATGGCTAAGGAGGAGTGGTGCCAGCAAGACTGTACCAGCCATTTTTGCCACAGAATCCCTGGCACCCGTTGTTGAAGTTAAGTCGGACTCAGACAGGTGCAATCTTCTACTGTTGGGCATTTGAGACCGGCTACCTGATCCCATGTCACTACAGTGGCTAGCACGCTTGCTCACCAGCCCTGTGGTCTTGGGTTTGAATCTGCGCCGAGGCAGCAGATGTTAAAACTGACTTGGGCTCTTAATTTGACCCAGCCTCAAACTGGCACCTGATATGTCTTGGGACGTAAAGGCAGCGACATGATACAGATCACGTCACGCTTCCAGTGCTGATTGGTCTATACACATATGGGGCTGGCACCGTATTCACAATACACCTCAAGGTATGTTTAAAAAATGTCCGCTTCTGGCCTCATCCTGCAGAAAATGTCCGTTACTTACCTCATCCTGTAGACAACAACTCAGCTTGAGCAGGGTGAAGACTGGTATGCTTCAAGCAGAGTGGAAAAAAATCTCAGATAGTAGATATGTTGGATCTTGTCCCCAGGAATAGCCGGTGTGTTAGGAGATGTGCAGGTGGACACATTAACTAGATCTACACCTCTGGGTGGGGTATTGGTGCACGATAAGGCTGATATGGTCGGGGCCCATTTGGGATATTGTGTATAGTGTGGAAGAACAGATACATCATCATTGCCTGGAGAGAATGGTGCGGCAGGGAGTGACCAGAGAATATGGCCAACATATCCAACGTTCCTCTCCTCTCCCAATGTTTCCAAGCATACACACTTCTCTGGTTGTCTACTTTGCCTGAGCCATCAATGATTTCCCTCTGATCAGCCTATGGTCTTTTGTGTGTCCACGGCTTCATGCAGGAGGTATTCTTGTCCGCAACTACTTGGAGATACGACTTAGCCTACTGCACCGTGAGTTTATTCACCATTGTTGGCAGAGCCAAAGCCAAAATATATCTCATACCCATTATAGCAGTGTCCCTTGTGCATTCCATGATCACCCGCATAGCCTCACTCAGCAGAATCTGCTCTAGTTTAATTAGCTGATGAAAGGGTGTTGAAAGGTAGCAGAAGATGCTGATGAAAGAGCGTTGAAAGGTAGCAGAAGATGCTGATGAAAGGGTGTTGAAAGGTAGCAGAAAACACCGATGAAAGGGTGTTGAAAGGTAGCAGAAGATGCTGATGAAAGAGCATTGAAAGGTAGCAGAAGATGCTGATGAAAAAGCGTTGAAAGGTAGCAGAAAACACTGATGAAAGGGTGTTGAAAGGTAGCAGAAGATGCTGATGAAAGGGCGTTGAAAGGTAGCAGAAGACTGCTGATGAAAGGGCATTTGAAAGGTAGCAGAAGATGCTGATGAAAGAGCGTTGAAAGGTAGCAGAAAGATGCTGATGAAAAAGGCGTTGAAAGGTAGCAGAAAACAGCTGATGAAAGGGGTTGAAAGGTAGCAGAAAACACTGATGAAAAAGCGTTGAAAGGTAGCAGAAAACACTGATGAAAGAGCATTGAAAGGTAGCAGAAGATGCTGATGAAAGAGCGTTGAAAGGTAGCAGAAGATGCTGATGAAAGGGTGTTGAAAGGTAGCAGAAGATGCTGATGAAAGAGCGTTGAAAGGTAGCAGAAGATGCTGATGAAAGGGTGTTGAAAGGTAGCAGAAAACACTGATGAAAGAGCATTGAAAGGTAGCAGAAGATGCTGATGAAAGGGTGTTGAAAGGTAGCAGAAGATGCTGATGAAAGAGCGTTGAAAGGTAGCAGAAAACACTGATGAAAGAGCATTGAAAGGTAGCAGAAGATGCTGATGAAAAAGCGTTGAAAGGTAGCAGAAAACACGGATGAAAGGGTGTTGAAAGGTAGCAGAAGATGCTGATGAAAGGGTGTTGAAAGGTAGCAGAAGATGCTGATGAAAGAGTGTTGAAAGGTAGCAGAAGATGCTGATGAAAGGGTGTTGAAAGGCAGCAGAAGATGCTGATGAAAGGGTGTTGAAAGGTAGCAGAAGATGCTGATGAAAGGGTGTTGAAAGGTAGCAGAAGATGCTGATGAAAGGGTGTTGAAAGGTAGCAGAAGATGCTGATGAAAGGGTGTTGAAAGGTAGCAGAAGATGCTGATGAAAGGGTGTTGAAAGGTAGCAGAAGATGCTGATGAAAGGGTGTTGAAAGGTAGCAGAAGATGCTGATGAAAGGGTGTTGAAAGGTAGCAGAAAACACTGATGAAAGGGTGTTGAAAGGTAGCAGAAAACACTGATGAAAGGGTGTTGAAAGGTAGCAGAAAACACTGATGAAAGGGTGTTGAAAGGTAGCAGAAAACACTGATGAAAGGGTGTTGAAAGGTAGCAGAAGATGCTGATGAAAGGGTGTTGAAAGGTAGCAGAAGATGCTGATGAAAGGGTGTTGAAAGGTAGCAGAAGATGCTGATGAAAGGGTGTTGAAAGGTAGCAGAAGATGCTGATGAAAGGGTGTTGAAAGGTAGCAGAAGATGCTGATGAAAGGGTGTTGAAAGGTAGCAGAAAACACTGATGAAAGGGTGTTGAAAGGTAGCAGAAGATGCTGATGAAAGGGTGTTGAAAGGTAGCAGAAGATGCTGATGAAAGGGTGTTGAAAGGTAGCAGAAGATGCTGATGAAAGGGTGTTGAAAGGTAGCAGAAGATGCTGATGAAAGGGTGTTGAAAGGTAGCAGAAAACACTGATGAAAGGGTGTTGAAAGGTAGCAGAAAACACTGATGAAAGGGTGTTGAAAGGTAGCAGAAAACACTGATGAAAGGGTGTTGAAAGGTAGCAGAAAACACTGATGAAAGGGTGTTGAAAGGTAGCAGAAGATGCTGATGAAAGGGTGTTGAAAGGTAGCAGAAAACACTGATGAAAGGGTGTTGAAAGGTAGCAGAAAACACTGATGAAAGGGTATTGAAAGGTAGCAGAAAACACTGATGAAAGTGTGTTGAAAGGTAGCAGAAAACACTGATGAAAGGGTGTTTAAAGGTAGCAGAAAACACTGATGAAAGGGTGTTGAAAGGTAACAGAAAACACTGATGAAAGGGTGTTGAAAGGTAGCAGAAGATGCTGATGAAAGGGTGTTGAAAGGTAGCAGAAAACACTGATGAAAGGGTGTTGAAAGGTAGCAGAAAACACTGATGAAAGGGTGTTGAAAGGTAGCAGAAAGATGCTGATGAAAGGGTGTTGAAAGGTAGCAGAAGATGCTGATGAAAGGGTGTTGAAAGGTAGCAGAAGATGCTGATGAAAGGGTGTTGAAAGGTAGCAGAAAACACTGATGAAAGGGTGTTGAAAGGTAGCAGAAGATGCTGATGAAAGGGTGTTGAAAGGTAGCAGAAGATGCTGATGAAAGGGTGTTGAAAGGTAGCAGAAGATGCTGATGAAAGGGTGTTGAAAGGTAGCAGAAGATGCTGATGAAAGGGTGTTGAAAGGTAGCAGAAACACTGATGAAAGGGTGTTGAAAGGTAGCAGAAAGACAGCTGATGAAATGGTGTTGAAAGGTAGCAGAAAGCCTGATGAAAGGGTGTTGAAAGGTAGCAGAAAACACTGATGAAAGGGTGTTGAAAGGTAGCAGAAGATGCTGATGAAAGGGTGTTGAAAGGTAGCAGAAAACACTGATGAAAGGGTGTTGAAAGGTAGCAGAAAACACTGATGAAAGGGTGTTGAAAGGTAGCAGAAGAAGCTGATGAAAGGGTGTTGAAAGGTAGCAGAAAACACTGATGAAAGGGTGTTGAAAGGTAGCAGAAAACACTGATGAAAGGGTGTTGAAAGGTAGCAGAAGATGCTGATGAAAGGGTGTTGAAAGGTAGCAGAAGATGCTGATGAAAGAGCGTTGAAAGGTAGCAGAAGATGCTGATGAAAGAGCATTGAAAGGTAGCAGAAGATGCTGATGAAAAAGCGTTGAAAGGTAGCAGAAAACACTGATGAAAGGGTGTTGAAAGGTAGCAGAAGATGCTGATGAAAGAGCGTTGAAAGGTAGCAGAAGATGCTGATGAAAGAGCGTTGAAAGGTAGCAGAAGATGCTGATGAAAGAGCATTGAAAGGTAGCAGAAGATGCTGATGAAAAAGCGTTGAAAGGTAGCAGAAAACACTGATGAAAGGGTGTTGAAAGGTAGCAGAAGATGCTGATGAAAGAGCGTTGAAAGGTAGCAGAAAACACTGATGAAAGGGTGTTGAAAGGTAGCAGAAGATGCTGATGAAAGGGTGTTGAAAGGTAGCAGAAGATGCTGATGAAAGAGCGTTGAAAGGTAGCAGAAAACACTGATGAAAGGGTGTTGAAAGGTAGCAGAAGATGCTGATGAAAGGGTGTTGAAAGGTAGCAGAAGATGCTGATGAAAGGGTGTTGAAAGGTAGCAGAAAACACTGATGAAAGGGTGTTGAAAGGTAGCAGAAGATGCTGATGAAAGGGTGTTGAAGGTAGCAGTAAGATGCTGATGAAAGAGCGTTGAAAGGTAGCAGAAGATGCTGATGAAAGAGCATTGAAAGGTAGCAGAAGATGCTGATGAAAAAGCGTTGAAAGGTAGCAGAAAACACTGATAAAAGGGTGTTGAAAGGTAGCAGAAGATGCTGATGAAAGGGTGTTGAAAGGTAGCAGAAGATGCTGATGAAAGGGTGTTGAAAGGTAGCAGAAGATGCTGATGAAAGAGCGTTGAAAGGTAGCAGAAAACACTGATGAAAGGGTGTTGAAAGGTAGCAGAAGATGCTGATGAAAGGGTGTTGAAAGGTAGCAGAAGATGCTGATGAAAGAGCGTTGAAAGGTAGCAGAAGATGCTGATGAAAGAGCATTGAAAGGAAGCAGAAGATGCTGATGAAAAAGCGTTGAAAGGTAGCAGAAAACACTGATGAAAGGGTGTTGAAAGGTAGCAGAAGATGCTGATGAAAGGGTGTTGAAAGGTAGCAGAAGATGCTGATGAAAGGGTATTGAAAGGTAGCAGAAGATGCTGATGAAAGGGTGTTGAAAGGTAGCAGAAAACACTGATGAAAGGGTGTTGAAAGGTAGCAGAAGATGCTGATGAAAGGGTGTTGAAAGGTAGCAGAAAACACTGATGAAAGGGTGTTGAAAGGTAGCAGACGATGCTGATGAAAAAGCGTTGAAAGGTAGCAGAAGATGCTGATGAAAGGGTGTTGAAAGGTAGCAGAAGATGCTGATGAAAAGGCGTTGAAAGGTAGCAGAAGATGCTGATGAAAAGGGGTTGAAAGGTAGCAGAAGATGCTGATGAAAGGGTGTTGAAAGGTAGCAGAAACTAGCTGATGAAAGGGTGTTGAAAGGTAGCAGAAGATGCTGATGAAAGGGTGTTGAAAGGTAGCAGAAGATGCTGATGAAAGGGTGTTGAAAGGTAGCAGAAGATGCTGATGAAAAGGGTGTTGAAAGGTAGCAGAAAACACTGATGAAAGGGTGTTGAAAGGTAGCAGAAGATGCTGATGAAAAGCGTTGAAAGGTAGCAGAAAACACGGATGAAAGGGTGTTGAAAGGTAGCAGAAGATGCTGATGAAAGGGTGTTGAAAGGTAGCAGAAGATGCTGATGAAAGGGTGTTGAAAGGTAGCAGAAGATGCTGATGAAAGGGTGTTGAAAGGTAGCAGAAGATGCTGATGAAAGGGTGTTGAAAGGTAGCAGAAGATGCTGATGAAAGGGTGTTGAAAGGTAGCAGAAGATGCTGATGAAAGGGCGTTGAAAGGTAGCAGAAAACACTGCTGAAAGGGTGTTGAAAGGCAGCAGAAGATGCTGATGAAAGAGCGTTGAAAGGTAGCAGAAAACACTGATGAAAGGGTGTTGAAAGGTAGCAGAAGATGCTGATGAAAAAGCGTTGAAAGGTAGCAGAAAACACTGATGAAAGGGTGTTGAAAGGTAGCAGAAGATGCTGATGAAAGGGTGTTGAAAGGTAGCAGAAGATGCTGATGAAAGGGTGTTGAAAGGTAGCAGAAGATGCTGATGAAAGAGTGTTGAAAGGTAGCAGAAGATGCTGATGAAAGGGTGTTGAAAGGTAGCAGAAGATGCTGATGAAAGGGTGTTGAAAGGTAGCAGAAGATGCTGATGAAAGGGCGTTGAAAGGTAGCAGAAAACACTGCTGAAAGGGTGTTGAAAGGTAGCAGAAGATGCTGATGAAAGGGTGTTGAAAGGTAGCAGAAGATGCCTGATGAAAGGGTGTTGAAAGGTAGCAGAAGATGCTGATGAAAGGGTGTTGAAAGGTAGCAGAAGATGCTGATGAAAGGGTGTTGAAAGGTAGCAGAAGATGCTGATGAAAGGGTGTTGAAAGGTAGCAGAAAACACTGATGAAAGAGTGTTGAAAGGTAGCAGAAGATGCTGATGAAAGGGTGTTGAAAGGTAGCAGAAGATGCTGATGAAAGGGTGTTGAAAGGTAGCAGAAGATGCTGATGAAAGGGTGTTGAAAGGTAGCATAAGATGCTGATGAAAGGGTGTTGAAAGGTAGCAGAAGACAGCTGATGAAAGGGTGTTGAAAGGTAGCAGAAGATGCTGATGAAAAGGGTGTTGAAAGGTAGCAGAAAACACTGATGAAAGGGTGTTGAAAGGTAGCAGAAGATGCTGATGAAAGGGTGTTGAAAGGTAGCAGAAGATGCTGATGAAAGGTGTTGAAAGGTAGCAGAAAGATGCTGATGAAAGGGTGTTGAAAGGTAGCAGAAGATGCTGATGAAAGAGCGTTGAAAGGTAGCAGAAGATGCTGATGAAAGGGTGTTGAAAGGTAGCAGAAGATGCTGATGAAAGGGTGTTGAAAGGTAGCAGAAAACACTGATGAAAGGGTGTTGAAAGGTAGCAGAAGATGCTGATGAAAGGGTGTTGAAAGGTAGCAGAAGATGCTGATGAAAGGGTGTTGAAAGGTAGCAGAAGATGCTGATGAAAGGGTGTTGAAAGGTAGCAGAAAACACTGATGAAAGGGTGTTGAAAGGTAGCAGAAGATGCTGATGAAAAAGCGTTGAAAGGTAGCAGAAAACACGGATGAAAGGGTGTTGAAAGGTAGCAGAAGATGCTGATGAAAGGGTGTTGAAAGGTAGCAGAAGACAGCTGATGAAAGGGTGTTGAAAGGCTAGCAGAAGATGCTGATGAAAGGGTGTTGAAAGGTAGCAGAAGATGCTGATGAAAGAGTGTTGAAAGGTAGCAGAAAGATGCTGATGAAAGGGTGTTGAAAGGTAGCAGAAGATGCTGATGAAAGGGTGTTGAAAGGTAGCAGAAGATGCTGATGAAAGGGTGTTGAAAGGTAGCAGAAGATGCTGATGAAAGGGTGTTGAAAGGTAGCAGAAGATGCTGATGAAAAAGCGTTGAAAGGTAGCAGAAAACACTGATGAAAGGGTGTTGAAAGGTAGCAGAAGATGCTGATGAAAGGGTGTTGAAAGGTAGCAGAAGATGCTGATGAAAGGGTGTTGAAAGGTAGCAGAAGATGCTGATGAAAGGGTGTTGAAAGGTAGCAGAAGATGCTGATGAAAGGGTGTTGAAAGGTAGCAGAAGATGCTGATGAAAGGGTGTTGAAAGGTAGCAGAAGATGCTGATGAAAGGGTGTTGAAAGGTAGCAGAAAACACTGATGAAAGGGTGTTGAAAGGTAGCAGAAGATGCTGATGAAAGGGTCGTTGAAAGGTAGCAGAAAACACTGATGAAAGGGTGTTGAAAGGTAGCAGAAAGATGCTGATGAAAGGGTGTTGAAAGGTAGCAGAAGATGCTGATGAAAGAGCGTTGAAAGGTAGCAGAAGATGCTGATGAAAGGCTGTGAAAGGTAGCAGAAGATGCTGATGAAAAAGCGTTGAAAGGTAGCAGAAAACACTGATGAAAGGGTGTTGAAAGGTAGCAGAAAACACTGATGAAAGGGTGTTGAAAGGTAGCAGAAGATGCTGATGAAAGAGCGGTGAAAGGTAGCAGAAGATGCTGATGAAAGAGCATTGAAAGGTAGCAGAAGATGCTGATGAAAAAGCGTTGAAAGGTAGCAGAAAACACTGATGAAAGGGTGTTGAAAGGTAGCAGAAGATGCTGATGAAAGAGCGTTGAAAGGTAGCAGAAAACACTGATGAAAGGGTGTTGAAAGGTAGCAGAAGATGCTGATGAAAGGGTGTTGAAAGGTAGCAGAAGATGCTGATGAAAGAGCGTTGAAAGGTAGCAGAAAACACTGATGAAAGGGTGTTGAAAGGTAGCAGAAGATGCTGATGAAAGGGTGTTGAAAGGTAGCAGAAGATGCTGATGAAAGAGCGTTGAAAGGTAGCAGAAAACACTGATGAAAGGGTGTTGAAAGGTAGCAGAAAACACTGATGAAAGGGTGTTGAAAGTTAGCAGAAGATGCTGATGAAAAAGCGTTGAAAGGTAGCAGAAGATGCTGATGAAAGGGTGTTGAAAGGTAGCAGAAGATGCTGATAAAAAAGCGTTGAAAGGTAGCAGAAGATGCTGATGAAAGGGTGTTGAAAGGTAGCAGAAGATGCTGATGAAAGGGTGTTGAAAGGTAGCAGAAAACACTGATGAAAGGGTGTTGAAAGGTAGCAGAAGATGCTGATGAAAGGGTGTTGAAAGGTAGCAGAAGATGCTGATGAAAGGGTGTTGAAAGGTAGCAGAAGATGCTGATGAAAGGGCGTTGAAAGTTAGCAGAAAACACTGATGAAAGGGTGTTGAAAGGCAGCAGAAGATGCTGATGAAAGAGCGTTGAAAGGTAGCAGAAAACACGGATGAAAGGGTGTTGAAAGGTAGCAGAAGATGCTGATGAAAGAGCGTTGAAAGGTAGCAGAAAACACTGATGAAAGGGTGTTGAAAGGTAGCAGAAGATGCTGATGAAAGGGTGTTGAAAGGTAGCAGAAGATGCTGATGAAAGGGTGTTGAAAGGTAGCAGAAGATGCTGATGAAAGGGTGTTGAAAGGTAGCAGAAGATGCTGATGAAAGAGTGTTGAAAGGTAGCAGAAGATGCTGATGAAAGGGTGTTGAAAGGTAGCAGAAGATGCTGATGAAAGGGTGTTGAAAGGTAGCAGAAGATGCTGATGAAAGGGCGTTGAAAGGTAGCAGAAAACACTGATGAAAGGGTGTTGAAAGGCAGCAGAAGATGCTGATGAAAGGGTGTTGAAAGGTAGCAGAAGATGCTGATGAAAGAGCGTTGAAAGGTAGCAGAAGATGCTGATGAAAGAGCATTGAAAGGTAGCAGAAGATGCTGATGAAAAAGCTTTGAAAGGTAGCAGAAAACACTGATGAAAGGGTGTTGAAAGGTAGCAGAAAACAATGATGAAAGGGTGTTGAAAGGTAGCAGAAGATGCTGATGAAAGAGCGGTGAAAGGTAGCAGAAGATGCTGATGAAAGAGCAGTTGAAAGGTAGCAGAAGATGCTGATGAAAGCGTGTGAAAGGTAGCAGAAAACACTGATGAAAGGGTGTTGAAAGGTAGCAGAAGATGCTGATGAAAGAGCGTTGAAAGGTAGCAGAAAACACTGATGAAAGGGTGTTGAAAGGTAGCAGAAGATGCTGATGAAAGGGTGTTGAAAGGTAGCAGAAGATGCTGATGAAAGAGCGTTGAAAGGTAGCAGAAGATGCTGATGAAAGGGTGTTGAAAGGTAGCAGAAAGATGCTGATGAAAGGGTGTTGAAAGGTAGCAGAAGATGCTGATGAAAGGAGTGTTGAAAGGTAGCAGAAGATGCTGATGAAAGGATCAGTTGAAAGGTAGCAGAAGAATGCTGATGAAAGGGCGTTGAAAGGTAGCAGAAAACACTGATGAAAGGGTGTTGAAAGGTAGCAGAAGATGCTGATGAAAGGGTGTTGAAAGGTAGCAGAAGATGCTGATGAAAGGGTGTTGAAAGGTAGCAGAAAACACTGATGAAAGGGTGTTGAAAGGTAGCAGAAGATGCTGATGAAAGGGTGTTGAAAGGTAGCAGAAGATGCTGATGAAAGAGCGTTGAAAGGTAGCAGAAAACACTGATGAAAGGGTGTTGAAAGGTAGCAGAAGATGCTGATGAAAGAGGTGTTGAAAGGTAGCAGAAGATGCTGATGAAAGAGCTGTTGAAAGGTAGCAGAAGATGCTGATGAAAAAGGGCGTTGAAAGGTAGCAGAAAACACTGATGAAAGGGTGTTGAAAGGTAGCAGAAGATGCTGATGAAAGGGTGTTGAAAGGTAGCAGAAGATACTGATGAAAGGGATGTTGAAAGGTAGCAGAAGATGCTGATGAAAAGGCTGTTGAAAGGTAGCAGAAAACACTGATGAAAGGGTGTTGAAAGGTAGCAGAAGATGCACTGATGAAAGGGTGTTGAAAGGTAGCAGAAAGATGCTGATGAAAGGGTGTTGAAAGGTAGCAGAAGATGCTGATGAAAGGGTGTTGAAAGGTAGCAGAAGATGCTGATGAAAGGGTGTTGAAAGGTAGCAGAAAACACTGATGAAAAGGGTGTTGAAAGGTAGCAGAAGATGCTGATGAAAGGGTGTTGAAAGGTAGCAGAAAGATGCTGATGAAAGGAGCGTTGAAAGGTAGCAGAAAACACTGATGAAAGGGTGTTGAAAGGTAGCAGAAGATGCTGATGAAAGGGTGTTGAAAGGTAGCAGAAGATGCTGATGAAAGAGCGTTGAAAGGTAGCAGAAGATGCTGATGAAAGAGGCATTGAAAGGTAGCAGAAATGCCTGATGAAAAAGGCGTGTGAAAGGTAGCAGAAAACACTGATGAAAGGGTGTTGAAAGGTAGCAGAAGATGCTGATGAAAAGGCGTTGAAAGGTAGCAGAAAACACTGATGAAAGGGTGTTGAAAGGTAGCAGAAGATGCTGATGAAAAAGGCTGTTGAAAGGTAGCAGAAAACACTGATGAAAGGGTGTTGAAAGGTAGCAGAAGATGCTGATGAAAGGGTGTTGAAAGGTAGCAGAAAACACTGATGAAAGGGTGTTGAAAGGTAGCAGAAGATGCTGATGAAAGGGTGTTGAAAGGTAGCAGAAGATGCTGATGAAAGGGTGTTGAAAGGTAGCAGAAAGATGCTGATGAAAGGGTGTTGAAAGGTAGCAGAAAGATGCTGATGAAAAAGCGGTTGAAAGGTAGCAGAAAACACTGATGAAAGGGTGTTGAAAGGTAGCAGAAAACACTGATGAAAGGGTGTTGAAAGGTAGCAGAAAACACTGATGAAAGGGTGTTGAAAGGTAGCAGAAAACACTGATGAAAGGGTGTTGAAAGGTAGCAGAAGATGCTGATGAAAAAGCGTTGAAAGGTAGCAGAAGATGCTGATGAAAGAGCGTTGAAAGGTAGCAGAAGATGCTGATGAAAGAGCGTTGAAAGGTAGCAGAAGATGCTGATGAAAAAGCGTTGAAAGGTAGCAGAAAACACTGATGAAAGGGTGTTGAAAGGTAGCAGAAGATGCTGATGAAAAAAGCGTTGAAAGGTAGCAGAAAACACTGATGAAAGAGCGTTGAAAGGTAGCAGAAAACACTGATGAAAGAGCGTTGAAAGGTAGCAGAAAACACTGATGAAAGAGCGTTGAAAGGTAGCAGAAAACACTGATGAAAGAGCGTTGAAAGGTAGCAGAAGATGCTGATGAAAAAGCGTTGAAAGGTAGCAGAAAACACTGATGAAAGAGCATTGAAAGGTAGCAGAAGATGCTGATGAAAAAGCGTTGAAAGGTAGCAGAAAACACTGATGAAAGGGTGTTGAAAGGTAGCAGAAGATGCTGATGAAAAAGCGTTGAAAGGTAGCAGAAAACACTGATGAAAGAGCGTTGAAAGGTAGCAGAAGATGCTGATGAAAAAGCGTTGAAAGGTAGCAGAAAACACTGATGAAAGAGCATTGAAAGGTAGCAGAAGATGCTGATGAAAAAGCGTTGAAAGGTAGCAGAAAACACTGATGAAAGGGTGTTGAAAGGTAGCAGAAGATGCTGATGAAAAAGCGTTGAAAGGTAGCAGAAAACACTGATGAAAGAGCGTTGAAAGGTAGCAGAAAACACTGATGAAAGGGTGTTGAAAGGTAGCAGAAGATGCTGATGAAAGAGCATTGAAAGGTAGCAGAAGATGCTGATGAAAAAGCGTTGAAAGGTAGCAGAAGATGCTGATGAAAGAGCGTTGAAAGGTAGCAGAAGATGCTGATGAAAGAGCATTGAAAGGTAGCAGAAAACACTGATGAAAGAGCGTTGAAAGGTAGCAGAAGATGCTGATGAAAAAGCGTTGAAAGGTAGCAGAAAACACTGATGAAAGAGCGTTGAAAGGTAGCAGAAGATGCTGATGAAAAAGCGTTGAAAGGTAGCAGAAAACACTGATGAAAGAGCATTGAAAGGTAGCAGAAGATGCTGATGAAAAAAGCGTTGAAAGGTAGCAGAAAACACTGATGAAAGGGTGTTGAAAGGTAGCAGAAGATGCTGATGAAAAAGCGTTGAAAGGTAGCAGAAAACACTGATGAAAGGGCGTTGAAAGGTAGCAGAAAACACTGATGAAAGGGTGTTGAAAGGTAGCAGAAGATGCTGATGAAAGAGCATTGAAAGGTAGCAGAAGATGCTGATGAAAAAGCGTTGAAAGGTAGCAGAAGATGCTGATGAAAGAGCGTTGAAAGGTAGCAGAAGATGCTGATGAAAGAGCATTGAAAGGTAGCAGAAGATGCTGATGAAAGAGCGTTGAAAGGTAGCAGAAGATGCTGATGAAAGAGCATTGAAAGGTAGCAGAAGATGCTGATGAAAGAGCATTGAAAGGTAGCAGAAGATGCTGATGAAAGAGCATTGAAAGGTAGCAGAAGATGCTGATGAAAGGGTGTTGAAAGGTAGCAGAAGATGCTGATGAAAGAGCATTGAAAGGTAGCAGAAGATGCTGATGAAAAAGCGTTGAAAGGTAGCAGAAAACACTGATGAAAGGGTGTTGAAAGGTAGCAGAAGATGCTGATGAAAGAGCGTTGAAAGGTAGCAGAAGATGCTGATGAAAAAGCGTTGAAAGGTAGCAGAAAACACTGATGAAAGGGTGTTGAAAGGTAGCAGAAGATGCTGATGAAAGAGCGTTGAAAGGTAGCAGAAGATGCTGATGAAAGAGCATTGAAAGGTAGCAGAAGATGCTGATGAAAAAGCATTGAAAGGTAGCAGAAGATGCTGATGAAAGGGTGTTGAAAGGTAGCAGAAAACACTGATGAAAGGGTGTTGAAAGGTAGCAGAAGATGCTGATGAAAGAGCGTTGAAAGGTAGCAGAAAACACTGATGAAAGGGTGTTGAAAGGTAGCAGAAGATGCTGATGAAAGGGTGTTGAAAGGTAGCAGAAGATGCTGATGAAAGAGCGTTGAAAGGTAGCAGAAGATGCTGATGAAAGAGCATTGAAAGGTAGCAGAAGATGCTGATGAAAAAGCGTTGAAAGGTAGCAGAAAACACTGATGAAAGGGTGTTGAAAGGTAGCAGAAGATGCTGATGAAAGGGTGTTGAAAGGTAGCAGAAGATGCTGATGAAAGGGTGTTGAAAGGTAGCAGAAGATGCTGATGAAAGAGCGTTGAAAGGTAGCAGAAAACACTGATGAAAGGGTGTTTAAAGGTAGCAGAAGATGCTGATGAAAGAGCGTTGAAAGGTAGCAGAAGATGCTGATGAAAGAGCATTGAAAGGTAGCAGAAGATGCTGATGAAAAAGCGTTGAAAGGTAGCAGAAAACACTGATGAAAGGGTGTTGAAAGGTAGCAGAAGATGCTGATGAAAGGGTGTTGAAAGGTAGCAGAAGATGCTGATGAAAGGATGTTGAAAGGTAGCAGAAGATGCTGATGAAAAAGCGTTGAAAGGTAGCAGAAAACACGGATGAAAGGGTGTTGAAAGGTAGCAGAAGATGCTGATGAAAGGGTGTTGAAAGGTAGAAGAAGATGCTGATGAAAGGGTGTTGAAAGGTAGCAGAAGATGCTGATGAAAGGGTGTTGAAAGGTAGCAGAAGATGCTGATGAAAGGGTGTTGAAAGGTAGCAGAAAACACTGATGAAAGGGTGTTGAAAGGTAGCAGAAGATGCTGATGAAAGGGTGTTGAAAGGTAGCAGAAGATGCTGATGAAAGAGCGTTGAAAGGTAGCAGAAAACACTGATGAAAGGGTGTTGAAAGGTAGCAGAAGATGCTGATGAAAGGGTGTTGAAAGGTAGCAGAAGATGCTGATGAAAGAGCGTTGAAAGGTAGCAGAAGATGCTGATGAAAGAGCATTGAAAGGTAGCAGAAGATGCTGATGAAAAAGCGTTGAAAGGTAGCAGAAAACACTGATGAAAGGGTGTTGAAAGGTAGCAGAAGATGCTGATGAAAAAGCGTTGAAAGGTAGCAGAAAACACGGATGAAAGGGTGTTGAAAGGTAGCAGAAGATGCTGATGAAAGGGTGTTGAAAGGTAGCAGAAAACACTGATGAAAGGGTGTTGAAAGGCAGCAGAAGATGCTGATGAAAGGGTGTTGAAAGGTAGCAGAAGATGCTGATGAAAGGGTGTTGAAAGGTAGCAGAAGATGCTGATGAAAGGGTGTTGAAAGGTAGCAGAAGATGCTGATAGGTGTTGAAAGGTAGCAGAAGATGCTGTATGAAAGGTAGCAGAAAACACTGATGAAAGGGTGTTGAAAGGTAGCAGAAAACACTGATGAAAGGGTGTTGAAAGGTAGCAGAAGATGCTGATGAAAGAGCATTGAAAGGTAGCAGAAGATGCTGATGAAAAAGCGTTGAAAGGTAGCAGAAGATGCTGATGAAAGAGCGTTGAAAGGTAGCAGAAGATGCTGATGAAAGAGCATTGAAAGGTAGCAGAAGATGCTGATGAAAAAGCGTTGAAAGGTAGCAGAAAACACTGATGAAAGAGCGTTGAAAGGTAGCAGAAGATGCTGATGAAAAAGCGTTGAAAGGTAGCAGAAAACACTGATGAAAGAGCATTGAAAGGTAGCAGAAGATGCTGATGAAAAAGCGTTGAAAGGTAGCAGAAAACACTGATGAAAGGGTGTTGAAAGGTAGCAGAAGATGCTGATGAAAAAGCGTTGAAAGGTAGCAGAAAACACTGATGAAAGAGCGTTGAAAGGTAGCAGAAGATGCTGATGAAAAAGCGTTGAAAGGTAGCAGAAAACACTGATGAAAGAGCATTGAAAGGTAGCAGAAGATGCTGATGAAAAAGCGTTGAAAGGTAGCAGAAAACACTGATGAAAGGGTGTTGAAAGGTAGCAGAAGATGCTGATGAAAAAGCGTTGAAAGGTAGCAGAAAACACTGATGAAAGAGCGTTGAAAGGTAGCAGAAAACACTGATGAAAGGGTGTTGAAAGGTAGCAGAAGATGCTGATGAAAGAGCATTGAAAGGTAGCAGAAGATGCTGATGAAAAAGCGTTGAAAGGTAGCAGAAGATGCTGATGAAAGAGCGTTGAAAGGTAGCAGAAGATGCTGATGAAAGAGCATTGAAAGGTAGCAGAAGATGCTGATGAAAGAGCGTTGAAAGGTAGCAGAAGATGCTGATGAAAGAGCATTGAAAGGTAGCAGAAGATGCTGATGAAAGAGCATTGAAAGGTAGCAGAAGATGCTGATGAAAGAGCATTGAAAGGTAGCAGAAGATGCTGATGAAAGGGTGTTGAAAGGTAGCAGAAGATGCTGATGAAAGAGCATTGAAAGGTAGCAGAAGATGCTGATGAAAAAGCGTTGAAAGGTAGCAGAAAACACTGATGAAAGGGTGTTGAAAGGTAGCAGAAGATGCTGATGAAAGAGCGTTGAAAGGTAGCAGAAGATGCTGATGAAAAAGCGTTGAAAGGTAGCAGAAAACACTGATGAAAGGGTGTTGAAAGGTAGCAGAAGATGCTGATGAAAGAGCGTTGAAAGGTAGCAGAAGATGCTGATGAAAGAGCATTGAAAGGTAGCAGAAGATGCTGATGAAAAGCATTGAAAGGTAGCAGAAGATGCTGATGAAAGGGTGTTGAAAGGTAGCAGAAAACACTGATGAAAGGGTGTTGAAAGGTAGCAGAAGATGCTGATGAAAGAGCGTTGAAAGGTAGCAGAAAACACTGATGAAAGGGTGTTGAAAGGTAGCAGAAGATGCTGATGAAAGGGTGTTGAAAGGTAGCAGAAGATGCTGATGAAAGAGCGTTGAAAGGTAGCAGAAGATGCTGATGAAAGAGCATTGAAAGGTAGCAGAAGATGCTGATGAAAAAGCGTTGAAAGGTAGCAGAAAACACTGATGAAAGGGTGTTGAAAGGTAGCAGAAGATGCTGATGAAAGGGTGTTGAAAGGTAGCAGAAGATGCTGATGAAAGGGTGTTGAAAGGTAGCAGAAAGATGCTGATGAAAGGGTGTTGAAAGGTAGCAGAAGATGCTGATGAAAGGGTGTTGAAAGGTAGCAGAAGATGCTGATGAAAGAGCGTTGAAAGGTAGCAGAAAACACTGATGAAAGGGTGTTGAAAGGTAGCAGAAGATGCTGATGAAAGGGTGTTGAAAGGTAGCAGAAGATGCTGATGAAAGAGCGTTGAAAGGTAGCAGAAGATGCTGATGAAAGAGCATTGAAAGGTAGCAGAAGATGCTGATGAAAAAGCGTTGAAAGGTAGCAGAAAACACTGATGAAAGGGTGTTGAAAGGTAGCAGAAGATGCTGATGAAAGGGTGTTGAAAGGTAGCAGAAGATGCTGATGAAAGAGCATTGAAAGGTAGCAGAAGATGCTGATGAAAAAGCGTTGAAAGGTAGCAGAAAACACTGATGAAAGGGTGTTGAAAGGTAGCAGAAGATGCTGATGAAAGGGTGTTGAAAGGTAGCAGAAGATGCTGATGAAAGAGTGTTGAAAGGCTAGCAGAAAACACTGATGAAAGAGGTGTTGAAAGGTAGCAGAAAATACTGATGAAAGGGTGTTGAAAGGTAGCAGAAGATGCTGATGAAAGGGTGTTGAAAGGTAGCAGAAGATGCTGATGAAAGGGTGTTGAAAGGTAGCAGAAAACACTGATGAAAGGGTGATGAAAGGTAGCAGAAGATGCTGATGAAAGAGTGTTGAAAGGTAGCAGAAAACACTGATGAAAGGGTGTTGAAAGGCAGCAGAAGATGCTGATGAAAGGGTGTTGAAAGGTAGCAGAAAATACTGATGAAAGGGTGTTGAAAGGTAGCAGATGACGAAGATTGCTGAAAATTGAACTCGGACCACTGCTGTTGGTAAAGCAGTGCATCAATAGCTGTTGTTAACAACTGATTCCCAGTAATGTCAAATCTACAGAGAGTCATTTAGTGTTATTGTTTCTCCATGTATGATAAAACAATACATAACAACACAGTACACAACATCTGTAGTTAGCAATGACTTGTACTGATTCCCAGTAATGTCAATCTAAACTCATTTATTGTTATTGTTGCTCCTTGTTTTATACAACAGTGCACTAAAACACCTGTATTTAGCAAGTACTTATACTAAATCCCAAATCTCTCCAGATGTCACAACATGTTCCCATTTTCATCTCTTCATAATGTGGCCAAAAGTGTTGACCATCTCTGTTTGAAGTTTGTGTCTTAGCCTCTTTCAAAACATTTAGATTTCTCATTTTGGCTGTGCAAGAAATGTTCGGCACTCTTCTGTAGAACCACATCAGTTGAGGTCTCAAGGAATTTATTTGTTTGTTTAATAATTGTCTATGATTCACAAACTTGTTCAAACTGGTTCTGTGTAACATGTTCTCAAGCTTCATTGACAGGAATTGATTGCATATGATGTTATTCACTTTATAAAAATGGCGGAGGCTGTCCTACTCCTGGCACAGCCTCCGGGTGTCAGATGATGAAGTGGCCACAAGATATAGATGTTAGCCGCAAATAAGTTGAATAAGCGGCCAAACACAATTGGTAGTTACTGAGTGGAGGCGAGTTAGTTGTGTGGTGCAGCTATCTTTGACATGCCTTCGACGGGTAAGTGACACATTATACAAAATCTCTCCCCATTGCTGCCATGCAGGGTCTGTTCTTTTTAGACAAAGACTATTGGGTCAAACCATACGTAAACTGATGGAAAACAGGGGGAAACCACAATTTTATTTTTTCCTTATAAATCATGTTTTATCAACAAAATGAATCTAGTTAGCGAAGTTAATGGGTATTCTGATGGAATCGCCTTATACTACTGGGAGCAGCGTGTGCTAGACCAGGGGTTGGCAACCTTTTTGTAGTGTTGTACCAAAATAATCGTGCAACCGAAGGCCATCACATTTTTATATGCAACAACCACTGAAACAAATGTCCTCTTGTATTGACATGCTTGCGAAATATTAAATAACTATTTTATTCTTTGTACATTATTTAATACTTTAATACAAATAGGGGCAAATACAAATATTACATTTGTGCAAAATTTAACTTCTGAACACATTATTTTGAAATATTATTATAAAATTGACATATCTATATTTTGTTAAGACAGAACAATAGTTTGAATGAACAAAGCAACTAAATAAATCAAAACATAAAGCATGTTATTGATCTGAGCCTGTAATCAACTTTTGGGATTCTTGCCCTTTGCTTCTTTTGGGTTAGATGTTCAAAATCAGGTGTGTATTTGGTCACTTTCAGCTTCACACAGGCTTCGGAATGCAGTTATTGGGTGACTTCTCTGTAGACTTAAAATAGCTTTCGTGTGTGAGAATATCAAAATTAAATTTTTGAAAAGATAATATACTGTATTTTGATTCACGCATCAGTGTGCCATTGAAAATCATTTCACGTAGCCATGCTTGGCATGTGTACCGCAGGTTGCCAATACCTGTGCTACACTTTAGCAAGTACTTGTACTGTTTCTCAGTATTGTGTAATCTAAAGAGAGTCGATTATGATTATTGCTTCTCCTAGTTTCTGAATCATGCCTCTGCCCTGTAGTAGAGAAGACTTTGTGATCAGGTTTTGTGTACACACGGGTCTCCTAAGGTTTGCTAAATTAGACTTCAGTTTTTAATTCGTCTGACTCAGACTCTGACAGCTGGAAATAACTGTCAAAGGCAGAGGTAAAGACTCCCCTATGTGGATGTGAAAGGCAAGGAAATACCACCACATTATCTTCCCAAGACTTCATGAATAGTCACATATCAGAGGCAGACTGGCTCTGGGAAGTGATTGATGCCATAATGGTACAATTCTACTATAACTAATTCATGATTAACAGTAACTACACAGAAACAAAGACTAAGCAATCAATCAATCAATCATGTGCCATGCCAGAAAGCTGTGGGTGGTCATGACTCGCTATTTCACTCCCAGAGTCGTGTATCAGCTCAGTGTTCCTGTCTCGACCATGCCATGTGGCCAAGCCATCCAGGTATTTACTTATCGGTCTTCCTCTTGGTCTGTTCCCTTCGATCTTGCCAGTTGTCACTAAGTTCTCCAATCCATTTCTTCTCATAACATGTCCAAACAATTTTGACTGTCTACATCTAATTTCTCTAATCAATTTACGATTTTCATTTGTCTCCTGTAGTACTTGGTCATTGGTTTTTCTATCTGTCCATGGTATTCTTTGCATTTTCCTCAGAAACCACATTTCTGCAGCCATCAGATGTTTTTCAGCTTGACTGCACATTGTCCAAGTTTCACATCCATACAAAAGAACAGGCTCTATGTATCTTCTCAACACTCTTTTTCTCGTTTCAATTGATATCTTTTTATTGGTAAGAATGTTTTTCATCTTGCTAAAGGCTACTTTTGCCATGGCGATTCTTGTTCTAATCTCTTCAAGGCATCTCCCATCAGATGTTATGACTGTTCCAAGATAATTGTACCGATTCACTTGTTGAAGAATATTCCCATTTACTTGTATATTACATTGTGGTACTTCGTTCTTCCTAGTGACGACCATAACCTGTGTCTTTTTACAATTTAATTCTAACCCCAGTTGCTCACTGTGTACAACAACCGCATCTACTAATTGTTGCAGATCCTGCGCATTGTCTGCAATCAATACTGTATCATCTGCATGTCTAATGTTATTGATGTTTCGTCCTCCAATGCTGATTCCATTTATATCAATAAATTAATTTAAAGTTGAAAAAGAAAATATTAAAAGATAAGATTAAGACAGTAGTGGGATGGCTGTGTTTGTTTATTTCAACACAAGAAGTCAAATCACGGCTGAATGTTTCACAATGCTGGTCTTCATGAAACGTCTATGTTTCCTAAGACTCGAGTGGTATTTTGTTTTAATAGGAGTCAATGATGAAAATTCAGATATGCACAAATAGATGTTAAATGTACATTGCGATGTCAAACAGGACTAGAGGTTAAGCTGTGACACAAAACCAAATGCAGTTAATTTTAATCTGAAAGTTATAAAAAGCATTCTTTCATGCTATATAGAACCAGATTTAACATATGGCTGTGAATCCTGGACAATCGTTAAATAAGCAACAAAATCTCTTGAAGTCATATAAATATGAAAATACCTTGGAAAGTAAAAGTGAGTCATCTATATGTTTTGAAAGAGACTGCTACAAAGACACCCAATTACAAACAGCAGAAAGAGACTATGCTACAAAGACACCTAATTACAAATAGCAGAAAGAGACTATGCTATAAAGACACCTAATTACAAACAGCAGAAAGAGACTATGCTACAAAGACACCTAATTACAAACAGCAGAAAGAGACAGTCAACATATTTGGCCATGTGAGAAGAGAAGCACTAACAAACATTTCACACCTGAAAATATTAATAGAAAAAGGGATTTTGTTTTTTTTGCATACCCCTTACATGACGTTGCAGTCAACATCAGCATTTTTCAGCTGCTGTTGATGTACTAGGCAAGAAAAGATTAATAGAAAAAGCGATAGAAAAGAAGGCAGCCTTTCATTATAACAAGGGAAAAATAGCACATGTGGAGCGTGGGAAGCATAGTCTCACACAAGTGGGCAAGGCACATGATGATGATATATACAAACACACACACACACATATGTACACACACAATCAATTTCTGACTTTTTAGTATGTTTCTACAAACATATATACAAGATTTATTTTTAAAGATATTGGACTTTTCACAGGGAAAAATCCAAAATCCTAAAGGTCTGAAAGCCTAACCCCTTCAAAGTTCTCTCCCTGGGACTGTAATCACTTCCCCCAGCAGTCTGGCTCTTGCTGGAAGCATTTCAGGAAGGCCTCTATGGGGATGAGTAGAGTGTGGGCGTCACATTCTGTATCTTCTCATTACTCAAACTGGGTCCGTTCGAGAGGCATTTTCAACTTGGTGACGTCGCAAGAAGCCATGTGGGAAGAGTAGGGAGCCTGCCGAACCAGAGGAATATTGGTGTTTGGCCAACAAAGCCTGAGTTGAGTGTGAACAATGGGTAAGTGTGTTGTCATCATGGAGCTGCCCAGTTTCCATTACCCCCAGGTCTGTCCATTTGTGTGGCAGGACAGCATGAAGGTGATGGTTGACATCCAGACGTTTTGGCCTTGTGGAATGTACTTATGATGTTCCACCCCACAGGCTTTTAAAAAAAAAATGGTCAACATGGCTTTGATGCTACTGCACACTTGCATGATGGATGCATGACAACAAACAAAACTTAACGTGAGGTGTCAGTAAAGTAAAGGACAACTTTTCACACCATGGACAGAGGCTGGTTGACATGGCATGGGAGGCTGGGTGGACATGGGAGGCTGGGTGAACATGGGAGGCTGGGTGGACATGGGAGGTTGGGTGGACATGGGAGGCTGGTTGACATGACATGGGAGGCTGGTTGACATGACATGGGAGGCTGGGTGGACATGGGAGGCTGGGTGGACATGGGAGGCTGGGTTGACATGGGAGGCTGGGTGGAAATGGAAGGCTGGTTGACATGACATGGGAGGCTGGGTGAACATGGGAGGCTGGGTGGACATGGGAGGCTGGGTGGACATGGGAGGCTGGGTGGACATGGAGGCTGGTTGACATGACATGGGAGGCCGGGTGGACATGGGAGGCTGGGTGGACATGGGAGGCTGGGTGGACATGGAGGCTGGTTGACATGACATGAGAGGCCGGGTGGACATGGGAGGCTGGGTGGACATGGGAATCAAGGTCAGCTAAATAAAATCCTCCCTAGAGGGAGATTTGAATACATGACATCTGAGCTGGGAGGCAAGCATGCTAACTAACCACTGCTACCTAGGCTGCCCAGGTCAGGTGTCAAAGTAAATGACCATTTTACATTCATTTAGACAAACCAGGTATATGATGCTAGTCTCATATTTGTATAGACCAATCGACACTTGATGGCTGATGTGGCATTTACTTCTCAGGACATGTCCTGGTACTCATTTTAGGCCAGGTTGACCTCATACCCAAGGTGTATGCAATGTCCTGTGTCGATCTTCTGCCTCGTGCACCCTCATACCCAAGTGTATGCAATGTCCTGTGTCCATCTTCTGCCTCATGCACCCTCATAGCCAAGGTGTATGCAATGTCCTGAGTCCATCTTCTGCCTCGTGCACCCTCATACCCAAGGTGTATGTAATGTCCTGTGTCCATCTTCTGCCTCAGTGCACCCTCATTCCCACGGTGTATGCAATGTACTGTGTCCATCTTCTGCCTCGTGCACCCTCATACCCAAGGTGTATGCAATGTCCTGTGTCCCATCTTCTGCCTCGTGCATCCTCATACCCAAGGTGTATGCAATGTCCTGTGTCGATCTTCTGCCTCATGCACCCTCATACCCAAAGTGTATGCAATGTCCTGTGTCCATCTTTTGCCTCGTGCACCCTCATACCCAAGGTGTATGCAATGTCCTGTGTCCATCTTCTGCCTCGTGCACCCTCATGCCCAAGGTGTATGCAATGTCCTGTGTCCATCTTCTGCCTCGTGCACCCTCATGCCCACGGTGTATGCAATGTACTGTGTCCATCTTCTGCCTCGTGCACCCTCATACCCAAGGTGTATGCAATGTACTGTGTCCATCTTCTGCCTCGTGCACCCTCATACCCACGGTGTATGCAATGTCCTGTGTCCATCTTCTGCCTCGTGCACCCTCATGCCCAAGGTGTATGCAATGTACTGTGTTCATCTTCTGCCTCATGCACCCTCATGCCCATGGTGTATGCAATGTCCTGTGTCCATCTTCTGCCTCGTGCACCCTCATACCCAAGGTGTATGCAATGTCCTGTGACGATCTTCTGCCTCTTGCACCCTCATCCCCAAGGTGTATGCAATGTCCTGTGTCGATCTTCTGCCTCATGCACCCTCATACCCAAGGTGTATGCAATGTCCTGTGTCCATCTTCTGCCTCGTGCACCCTCATACCCAAGGTGTATGCAATGTACTGTGTTCATATTCTGCCTCATGCACCCTCATGCCCACGGTGTATGCAATGTCCTGTGTCGATCTTCTGCCTCGTGCACCCTCATACCCAAGGTGTATGCAATGTACTGTGTCCATCTTCTGCCTCGTGCACCCTCATACCCAAGGTGTATGCAATGTCCTGTGTCCATCTTCTGCCTCGTGCACCCTCATAGCCCACGGTGTATGCAATGTCCTGTGTCCATCTTCTGCCTCATGCACCCTCATACCCACAGTGTATGCAATGTCCTGTGTCCATCTTCTGCCTCGTGCACCCTCATACCCACAGTGTATGCAATGTCCTGTGTCCATCTTCTGCCTCGTGCACCCTCATGCCCACAGTGTATGCAATGTCCTGTGTCCATCTTCTGCCTCATGCACCCTCATACCCACAGTGTATGCAATGTCCTGTGTCCATCTTCTGCCTCGTGCACCCTCATACCCAAGGTGTATGCAATGTCCTGTGTCCATCTTCTGCCTCGTGCACCCTCATTCCCAAGGTGTATGCAATGTCATGTGTCCATCTTCTGCCTCGTGCATCCTCATACCCAAGGTGTATGCAATGTCCTGTGTCCATCTTCTGCCTCGTGCACCCTCATATCCAAGGTGTATGCAATGTCCTGTGTCCATCTTCTGCCTCGTGCACCCTCATGCCCAAGGTGAATGCAATGTACTGTGTCCATCTTCTGCCTCGTGCACCCTCATTCTCAAGGTGTATGCAATGTCATGTGTCCATCTTCTGCCTCGTGCACCCTCATTCCCAAGGTGTATGCAATGCCCTGTGTCCATCTTCTGCCTCGTGCACCCTCATACCCAAGGTGTATGCAATGTCCTGTGTCCATCTTCTGCCTAGTGCACCCTCATTCCCAAGGTGTATGCAATGTCATGTGTCCATCTTCTGCCTCGTGCACCCTCATTCCCAAGGTGTATGCAATGTCCTGTGTCCATCTTCTGCCTCGTGCATCCTCATACCCAAGGTGTATGCAATGTCCTGTGTCCATCTTCTGCCTCGTGCACCCTCATTCCCAAGGTGTATGCAATGTCATGTGTCCATCTTCTGCCTCGTGCACCCTCATTCCCAAGGTGTATGCAATGTCCTGTGTCCATCTTCTGCCTCATGCACCCTCATTCCCAAGGTGTATGCAATGTCCTGTGTCCATCTTCTGCCTCGTGCACCCTCATTCCCAAAGTGTATGCAATGTCATGTGTCCATCTTCTGCCTCGTGCATCCTCATACCCACGGTGTATGCAATGTCCTGTGTCCATCTTCTGCCTCGTGCACCCTCATACCCAAGGTGTATGCAATGTCCTGTGTCCATCTTCTGCCTCGTGCACCCTCATTCCCAAGGTGTATGCAATGTCATGTGTCCATCTTCTGGCTCGTGCACCCTCATTCCCAAGGTGTATGCAATGTCCTGTGTCCATCTTCTGCCTCGTGCATCCTCATACCCAAGGTGTATGCAATGTCCTGTGTCCATCTTCTGCCTCATGCACCCTCATATCCAAGGTGTATGCAATGTCCTGTGTCCATCTTCATGCTGATCAACCCCTGCCGATTTGTCCAGAAACCCTGCCTTCCATCACTGTTCTTTACAAGCCACTGTGATGTTTCATATGGCCACAGTATTTCAGCTTGTCCGAGACGCGATTTCTTTCTGTAGAACGTCAGCATTTTTCTTCTTCTTGATCCATGATATTCTAAGAACATTTCTTTAACATTTGAGCTCAGAAGCTCTGATGTTTTTTAGTGAATGTGAAATAGTACAATACTCAATTCTGTACATTGCTCCACGATACTATAAAAATGTGTACTTTAGCTTGTTTGCTATTGTTATGTCATTGGTTCTTAATAACTGAGAACTACATGTCACAAATATTAGCACTGTTGACATAACTGTGTGGTCAAATATTACCACCGCTGATACACCAGACAGTGTCACATAATGGACACTGGAAACTATATGTGCCATACACTGCTGGAATAATTAGATAGTAAGCATCACAATTGTGAATGTTCCTGACACAGCCAGACACTATGTGTCACATTTTACTGATATAACTGGTAATGTGTGCAATAAATGTTACATACTGTTGATATAACAGATCAATGCCTGTAACAAATGTTAACATTGTTGGCAAAACTGGACACTGTTACAAATATTGTCACTGCTTGCACGGCTGAACACTCTTTGCCATTCATGATTCTTTACTCTTACAGCAGATAGTAGTAATAGACAGTGATTATAGGCATGTATTGTTCAATGCAGACCAAATCACAGGAACCTCACAACGGGAGTGTATGATGATGATGAAGAAACGACCTTACTGCACCCAGGACAAGCCAATAAGTGCTCAGTCTCTCCCAGCAGAAATTAAAGGATGTGGATGCTAACTGTCTCTGTTGTAATGCGATTGTATCAATACAGAATGGGAACAGTTTACTTTGAACATACTGATAGTTGTCTTGTACATGTAAATATACACTAGAATTAAATGATGACATTAACATCTTTTCTATCAGGAGAGCATAACAACATCATAAGCAAGACACATCAATTACAGAATGTTTTATTGTTGCATGCAAAACAACGACAGTGACCTTTATATATTAAATCTACACTATTACAAAAGAGCACAACAGTGTTTACTTATACCGGGTGTTTGTATAGTCTCACTACACTTTGTAGGTATAACAAATTTGAAAAATAAAGTACCTGATGTCATCAAAATATGTGCTCCACAGTCCACAGTGAAGCAATATGCAGCGCATGGCTGTCATCTGCTGGAGTAATTCTTTGCACTCCAAACAGAATGGTGTTAATGGAAGAAAGAATTTTTTCAAATTTTTTCTTCATACAAAGTGTAGTGAGACTTTACAAACACCCGGTATATGAGCCAACACTGTTGGCTTGGCCACATGTAAGTTTCAGCAGCAGACGACAAATTAAAGCGATGAAATATCCTTCAGATTTTGAATCCATCATTGTCCAGACTCAGAACAGTGCACAAATTCTTTCCTCACATGATAAAACCAATTTTCTCTTTTTCATCTTCCTCCTCAACTTTACCAAAGCTGGTCTTGATTGCAGATCGACAAAGTCCCCAAAACTTTTTGGGTGAAAGATTCTTCTTGGCAGCTGTGAACATCCAGCCCATGTGTGTGTGGCAACCTTTGCACTGGACTATTGTCCATGCATACCTGCAACACAGATTATGTAAGATAACATCCAGACATTACAATACATTATATGGTCTAGGAATCAACAATTAGACAATTACAACAGGTACATGTATAAGATCTAGGACCAAGAATGTCATGAAATGTCCTCTAAAATGTCATGAAATGTCCACAAAAATGTCATGAAATGTTCACTAAAATGTCACAAAATATCCACAAAAATCACAATGAAGGGAAGACAAGGAAATAACAGTAAGACCAAAACAACTAACATGAGAATGTGTAAATATAGTCAAGTTCCACCTCTTCTTAGCGAGTGTGTTAGCGAAGTTGATGAGGAACTGTGCTGACAATGTCACAAACATGGTTGAGAATGGGTTCTATGCCTGGACTTGTCATCTGAGAAAGTCAGGAAAAGACTGACCACCTATTCCTCCTTGCATTCAGGCCTACAAAATGTATTGGCCTTAGCACATAGCAGACCAATAGCAGCTAATCCACACCCAAACATCAGTGCTGTACACTAGAAGTGGCTGCATGTTTATGAGGTCGCTTGCGGTCAAAGTGAGTGAACAGAAAGAGAAAAACCATACAAATGTTGACTTGTGATCCATACTTGTTGTTAAATGAAAGGTGAGGTTTGAAGTCTCCATCTTGTGATAAATGTGTCACTTGGACTGTACTGAGTTTGTGCAGTATACTCTTGATAGAACTGATCCATTTGATCCTTGCTCTCCTGGCTCTGAAACTCACTTGTCATCATCATGTGTCTTGATGATGAGTGTGAGTGGTCATGTTTTGCCATCTCACACAACCTCTAGAGTCTGTGTTCTTGTCCAGATTACCCCATGCGGTCAAACCATCCAGGAGTTTATCTCTTCGTCTTCCTCTTGCTTACTCACCCAGTAATAAATAGGGGCATATGACTTTACTATGAGCTGAGAAACACCAAGTCAAACAAAGTTACATTCTTCTGAACTGGGTGTGAGTATGAGCCAACATCTCTGCATGTAGAACATGTGCTCCTTGCCCTTCTTCAGTAGCCCACAAAGAGTTCCCATGGTGATGGTTCCAGTGGCTGCCTGATTAAACATCCACAGGCAACTTCTCCCATGTGTTGAGTGCCATCCAGTCCCTCTGCACATTCCCCATGGAATCAGCCTCCCCAAATGTGGATCCTCTGTTTTGTTGCATTGCCTAGTCAGTACCAGAGAGCCTTCACCGCCTCAACTTGGTCATAAATTAGCTCACTACAAGAACGAGCGGCAGCAGCCAGTCAGTTATCAGTTCGCACACCTGCATGCCCTGGGTAGAAAATCCATATGCTCTTGCCCTTTGCTTTGTCAAGCTATGCAAGCCACTCTACACGGAACATATTAGGAACTTCCTGGCTTACCTTGAAAACCTGTGACCTAGCATATGAGAACAGCACCTAATAAAGAGTTACCTTCACATGTATCTATTACCCTATATTATCAATGTCATTAAATATTTACAGGAAATATGTTAAACTTAGTCTCTACTGAAGATGCTAATTAACAATGCAGGAAAATTAGAGTTTTAAACGCAGTAGAGAACAAAATCAGAGTGATTACCCAGGAAACCAACTGTGTTCTGTCGATGCTAATCCAATATTTTGTAAATTTCTCACACCAAGTACAGTAAACATCTCGTGCACATAACCCCCGGGGTTAACATACGCTCCTAGGGGTCCTTCCTGGCTCATGCTGAAGACATCCCTTTTGCTGGCAATCTCCTGCTGGCAAGAGTCGCAGCACAAGAGGACACCACTCTGTGTGATTTGAAATAGCATGAACAAATTAGTTATGTGAAACATTTTTCAAAACTTAAAGATCACTTATATACATTGTCTCAGTGGAGCTGGGTCTCCTTCTGTGGGGGACTGGTCTGGAGCAGACACAGGTGAACATGACTCTCCAATCCACTTTGTCAGTTGATATTTTAACAAGTCCGAGGTTGCTTGTTATCATGTAGCTATGGGAGTTTCTGCAGCAAAGTGGTTACGTCACCTGCCTCGTGCTCTGAAGACTGTGGGTTTGATTCTGGGCTGTGACATTAAGTTCAAATGTGTAATTTTCTTGGAGACAACTGCAGGACATCACTGGAGATACGGAGTTCATGCTTTGAGTGACGCTTTGGGCAGGGTGCCCTATGGAAAGAGACTGACCCATATGGGATAAAACTCTTCTTTTTGCTTAACTATTTAAACTTTCCAGATCCATGCTTCTCTTGTATTTCCTTGCTTCTCTTTTCTAGTATCTACTTGAATAATTTCTCTATTCCACTTATTGATTGATTGATTTAGGAACCGACATCACAGCATTCGGGGCATTCCCAAAAGCGCTCTGTCCCCATCCTCAGCAGCCAGCGAAGAGTTCCACTTATTTCTTAGATGTGCCCCATCAATTGTAATGATCTTCTCCCTATAGTTTTGATGAGTGACCTTGTATCACCTGCAGCTGCGAATACCTCGGTGTTTGTTTTCTTCCTTGTCCGTGATATTGTCAAATTGAGGTAAAATCACAAACCCTGAAACCTGCATGGGTCAAACACCTGGGCCAGCAGCTTTTATTGCTCCAATCTTTATTAAAACCTTTCCTGGCATACATAACAATGATACTTTATGCTGTAATTATATTTTTTCAAGATAGATTAAGTATAGAATTCATCATCATCAAGTGCCATGCCAGCTGGCATAGGCGTTCATGACTCTCCACATGACTCTTTTTGGTTTTCTGGATCAACTCTGCTGATCATATTCCTCCATGCCACCGTCCCAATCCATCCAACATCATTTCTCTTGGTCTGCCTCTGTCTCTCTTCCCCTCGATCTTTCCAGTTGTCACGATGTTCTCCAATGCCTCTCTTCTCATCACATGACCAAAGAAACTGTTCCTCTCTTTCTTATTGTTGTATATAATGTTCTAGTTTAATTAGCCAGTTTCAGGCAGTCGTTGTTAGTTACTTTGACAGTCCAAGGAATGTGCAACATTTGTCTCAGAAATCACATCTCTGTTGCTTCCAATCTCTTCATAATTTGTTCATTTACATTCCAAGATTTACAGCCATACAGCAAAATAGGTTCTATATAGCACTTGGCACTCTCTTTCTTACATTCAATGATAGTGACTTATTGCATAAGATACTCTTCATTTTCTGAAATGCAGCTTTTGCTTGCCCTATTCTGTTCTTAATCTCTGTTGTGCATCTTCCATCTGATGTTATAAATGCCCCTAGGCATTTAAAGCTACCCACTTGGTGAAGAATTTTCCCTTCTATTTCTATTTCACATTTTAATGTCACATTTTTCTTTGATATCATCATTGTTACTGTTTTCTTGATATTCAAGGAGAGTCCTTTCTTTGCACTCTGTTACTACAATGTCCAACAATTGTTGTAGATCTTTTGCATTATCCGCCACCAATACTGTGTCATCTGCATAGCGTATATTCTTTATATTATAACCTCCGAGTATTATTCCTGGCTTCTCTTTGACCTCTCTCAAAATTACTTCGCTACAGAGGGATAAAAGATCCGGTGACAAAACACAGCCCTGTCGTACTCCCAGCTTTATTTGTTCATAATTGTCCTCTTTATTTCCCAATTTAATTGATGCCACTTGGTTTCAGTAAATATTCTTTATTATTCTGAGATCTTTACCATCAATGTTAATATCTTCCAACATTTTAATAAGTTCATCATGTTTTACTTTATCAAATGCCTTAGTATAATCTTATTGGCACCTTTCCGTCCTGACAGACGATAGTTTGGTACATTGTGCTTCAAAAAGGCTTAATAACTGTCATATGGCAATAACTACGATCCATGGCGGTGGCAAGTTAGGCTGGTAAGGCCAATTCTTGCTGCAAATGTTTGCCCACAGTAGGTGCATGTGAAAACATGGTCATTTCCAATTTATTGCCTCTCCATAGCACAAAGCCTGGGCTAAAATAAAGAAACCATGTGTTGCCCATGCAGCATGATCCCTCTCTCGGCCTGCCTAGTTCACTCCAGAGGAAAGTTAACACCTATACATCTGGAACAAGACAAGCTGCAGAAGCTGCCGGATCAGCAAAGCAATGCTCTAACTGTCCGCCTGTCGGAGCTTCGATCCTAGACCAGCTGCCAACCAAGGCTTAGGGCCTGGTCTGCCCTGCCATGACTTATTTTGTCTTTGGGTTGCATTTCCTCGCACCAGGATAAGGCTAGTACCCTCCCAATTGCGCTCTTCCGCCCGAAGCCGTTGGCACAATGTGGGGTGTCGGGTTTGGTAAGCGCCGCCCAACATTCGGCGCTGACAGAAAGCAGGTAGTACCGTCTACTGTCATACGGTAGCTCAGTCATATCTGACTAAGGCCTGACTAACAAGTATAATCTATGAAGCACAAATATATGTCTTTCTGTGTCTCTATTGATCTTTCTATTAGTGTCCATAATTTTATATTGCATTGTTTGTGCCCTTTCCCTCCACCAAGTTCCATTTTTATTTTCTTTCTTGTTCTCCTCATTATAATTTTGAGTAGAAACTTAATGACATGGTTTATGAGGTTATCGTATGAAAATCTTCGCATTCAATTGTTCCTGGTCTTTTTGGTATAGCTATAAATACAGATTTCAGCAGAGCTCTTGGTAAATATTCACTGCTGTAAACATTATTCAACATTTTGGTTAATATATCTACTCCAAATTCTCCCAATACTTCTAATTCTTCTATTTCGATTTCATCTGGCCCAGTTGTTTTGTTTTCTTCATATGTTTGACAGTGACTTCAGTTTTTAGAATAGGTGGACCTTCTAAGTTACCTTCTTCTGTTAATTCTTCCCTTTCTCCGTCATATAATTCTCTTATACACTCATTCCACCTCTTCATTATAACATCCTCCTCCAATAGTATTTTTCCTATTTTGATTTTAAACATCCTGTATTGTAGAAATCTAAGTCAGGTCTTAGTCAGATATGACTGAGCTACCGTATGACAGTAGACGGTACTACCTGCTTTCTGTCAGCGCCGAATGTTGGGCGGCGCTTACCAAACCCGACACCCCACATTGTGCCAACGGCTTCGGGCGGAAGAGCGCAATTGGGAGGGTACTAGCCTTATCCTGGTGCGAGGAAATGCAACCTAAAGACAAAATAAGTCATGGCAGGGCAGACCAGGCCCTAAGCCTTGGTTGGCAGCTGGTCTAGGATCGAAGCTCCAACAGGCGGACAGTTAGAGCATTGCTTTGCTGATCCGGCAGCTTCTGCAGTTTGTCTTGTTCCAGATGTATAGGTGTTAACTTTCCTCTGGAGTGAACTAGGCAGGCCGAGAGAGGGATCATGCTGCATGGGCAACACATGGTTTCTTTATTTTAGCCCAGGCTTTGTGCTATGGAGAGGCAATAACTCCATCCCTGGTCTTAACCGGTCTCGGAATCAAAGCGAGAGGCAACTGTTACGGGTTATAAGTCCTTGTCAGTTGGCGTAGACATGGGGCGCCACGCGTTGCCTCTGACGGTGGGAGACACCTACAGGTGTCACTGATCAGCTACCGCCCGCCTCAAGCTGGGCAGCCCCCGGCCAATTGGGTGCTTATCCGCCACAGCCTGCCTGCTTCAATGGGTGCTTGGGGCTAGGACAAAATCTGAATCGCAGGCTGTAAAACCAATGCACCAGGTACTAATAAAAAGAATAATAGAAACCTCAAGCTACGGCTTGCAACCTGGAACGTGAGAACCATGTGTCCAGGATTTTCCACTGACTTGACAAATATTGACGATGTGAGAAAAACGGCTGTGATTGATGCTGAACTCAATCGTCTTAACATTGATATTGCTGGCCTGCAGGAGACTCGCCTCGCTGAGGAAGGGTCACTCAGGGAAAACAATTACACCTTTTTTTGGAAGGGAAGAGGGCAGGCAGAAAAAAGGCAACACGGTGTGGGCTTTGCAGTGAAGAATTCGCTACTGGGAATGATTGATATCCCAGCTGGAGGTAATGAAAGATTATTATCACTGCGCTTGGCAACCTCTTGTGGATTTGCCACCATTCTCACTGCATATGCACCGACACTCACTTCCTCTGATGATGTGAAAGATACGTTCTATGAGCAGCTAGACTCTGCGATCAAGGCAGTTCCAAAATCCGACTACATTTATATGCTCGGTGATTTCAATGCTCGTGTGGGCAAGGACTCGAGTTCATGGCCAGTGTGCCTTGGAAAATACAACATCGGTCGCATGAATGATAATGGGCAAAGGCTGCTGGAGCATTGCACTAGAAATGACCTATGTATTACAAACTCCTTTTTTAAAACAAAAGAGATGCATAAGGTCACATGGAAACATCCAAGATCCGGCCATTGGCATCAGCTGGACTTCATTATCACACGGAGACAACATCTGAACCATACATCATTAACTCGAAGTTACCACAGTGCTGACTGTGATACAGATCATTCTTTGGTTGTTGCAAGGGTTAGACTGAGACCAAAGAGAATCTACACAGCTAAACACAAGTCTAGCCCCAGGATTAATATTATTAACACTCACGATCCTGGAAAGTGCTTTGAATTTCAACAGCAACTTGAGGACGCTTTCAATGATACATCAGAAAATTGTATAGTAAATGATAAATGGAGTAAACTTAAGGAAACTATTTATAAAACAGCGGTAGGGGTTTACGGCACTGTGGATCATAAGAGGCAGGACTGGTTTGCGGCAAACAGCCAGATACTGCAGCCCTTGATTGATAAAAGAAGATAGCTCTCTTAAGAAACAAGGAAAGACCAACGCGTAACACTCTGAGTGAGCTGAAGCAAGCGAGGAAGGATGTACAAAAGGCTGCCAGGCAGTGTGCGAATGACTATTGGATCAAGTTATGTGAGTCCATTCAAATCGCAAGTGATAAGGGAAACATCAGAAGCATGTATGAAGGGATAAAGAAAGCCTGTGGTCCAATGATCAAAAGAAGTGCACCGCTGAAAACCTTGACTGGAGAAATCATCACTGATAAGAAACAGCAGATGGATAGATGGGTCGAGCACTATTTAGAGCTTTACTCAAGTGAGACCAAGCTGGCGGATGATGCCCTCAACGCCATAGAGGCCCTGCCAACTCTTGACCACCTGGACACACTCCCACTATAACAGAAGTTAAGTGTGCTATAAATGAGCTTGCATCTGGCAAGGCTCCAGGTAAGGATGGGATTCCAATAGAGGTGATCAGGAGTGGGCAAGACACCCTCGCTCTACAGATCCACCAGCTAATAGAGCTATGCTGGCGAGAAGGACAAGTCCCACAGGATTTCAAAGATTCAAACATCATAACGCTGTACAAGAACAAGGGAGATCGGAGCGACTGCAACAACTATAGGGGTATCTCACTTCTGTGTATTGTTGGGAAAGTATTTGCCAGAATTGTCCTGCGCAGACTTCAAGTCCTGGGAGATCAAGTCTACCCCGAATCACAGTGCGGCTTCCGTCAGAACCGGTCTACCATTGATATGATATTCTCATTGCGACAGATGCAAGAAAAATGCCGGGAACAAAATCAGCCACTGTTTATTGCCTTCATCGACCTCACAAAGGCATTCGATTTGGTCAGTCGTGAGGGTCTGTTCAAAGCACTAAAGAAGATTGGCTGTCCACCAACTCTTCTGTCCATTGTGGAATCGTTCCACACAGGCATGAAGGGTATAATCAAGTTTGATGGCTCAACTTCAGAAGAGTTTGAAATCAAGAGTGGAGTTAAGCAAGGTTGTGTACTAGCCCCCACCCTCTTTGGGATATACTTTTCACTTCTACTGAAATATGCCTTTCGTGATCAGGATGACGGTATATACATTCACTCACGCTCAGATGGTGGCCTCTATAATGCTCAGAGATTGAAGGCCAAGACCAAAATTAGCAGGGTACTAATCAGAGAGTTGCTTTTTGCGGATGATGCTGCGATTACGACCCACTCTGAGGAAGAATTACAACATCTACTATCTGCATTCTCCAATGCTTGTTCTGAATTTGGTTTAACAATTAACAAAAAGAAGACACAGATTATGTCACAAGGTGCACATGGTGTACCATCAATCTTTATTGACGACGCCGAACTGGAGATAGTAGACCATTTTACATATCTTGGATCAGAGGTAAATAGCAAATTATCCCTCGATCAGGAAATCAACATCAGGATTGGCAAGGCAGCAACAACAATGAACATGTTAGCAAAAAGAGTCTGGGAGAACAGGAAGCTTACTGCCAAAACAAAAGTCCTCGTCTACCAAGCCTGTGTCCTTAGTACTCTTCTTTATGGCAGTGAAACCTGGACAACTTACTCACGCCAAGAGAAACGTTTAAACAGCTTTCATATGCGGTGTCTGCGAAGAATACTTGGTATTAAGTGGCAAGACAAAATCACAAATACTGAAGTATTGGAAAGATCAGGTTGTGTGACGGTGTATTCCATGCTCAGTCTTCGTAGACTTAGATGGATAGGACACGTTAGGAGGATGGATGATGGTAGAATACCAAAGGACATCTTTTTTGGTGAATTACAGACGGGTAGGAGATCTCAGGGTCGGCCTCTACTACGATACAAAGATGTGTGTAAGCGGGACATGATTGATACAGGCATTGATAATGCACAATGGGAGCACGTCGCCGCTGAACGTGTTGCATGGAGGGCAACTATCAGAAATGGAATAAAGACAAAGGAGAAAATGATTGAAGATAAAGCACACACAGAGCGTGAGAGACGTAAGATGGTGCAAAATGGTGGAAATGACCATGTTTTCACATGCACCTACTGTGGGCAAACATTTGCAGCAAGAATTGGCCTTACCAGCCACACTCGCCACCGCCATGGATCGTAGTTATTGCCATATGACAGTTATTAAGCCTTTTTGAAGCACAATGTACCAAACTATCGTCTGTCAAGACCGAAAGGTGCCAATGATTGTAGAATTATGTGAAGATAATACAGGCATTGCAATGAATAATAAAGAAACATGACATCACAGTCCCAACTACATTAGTTAGTAAACAATAACAGTGCAAATGAAAAGTATTGATTAAACCACTTTTTAAATATATCTGCAACATAGGAAATGAGGAAACAAATATTTCTCATCAACATTAAAACTGTATGTACTATATACTAAATAAATAAACATTATAAATAATGCTTTATCTTGTTCCAGATATATTGGTGTTACCTTTCCTCTAGAGTAAACTAGGCAGGCTGAGAGAGGGATCATGCTGCAAGGGCAACACATGGTTTCTACAATTCAGCCCAGGCTTTGTGCTATGGAGAGGTATAACTCCATCCCTCGTCCCCGCCATGGGCTGTAGTTATTGTGCCTTTTATGAAGCACACGTTAACTATTCTCTGTCAAGACGGCAAGGTGCCAATAGTATAAATAAAGCAGCAAGGAAGGGAGCTAACAAGCTTCACCATATAAAGTTTAATATATTTTCCTTTTCTGCAACAATTATCTCTCAAATAGACTAGAATTCCAGATTCTCAGAAAAAGTCTGCTGATTCCTTCAGAGTTTGAGTTCTTTCAGTTTCTCTTTGAAGATGGTAAGAGCAGAACACATCCATCTCATCAGGTCTGCATGCATGGAGCAATCTTGTAGGACATAATTTACTGTCTTGATTGTATGGCTGTTGGGGCACAGGCTTGAATTTGATCTTTTTTTTTTTTTGTTGTTGTGAGGGTTCTATTATTTACCATGGGTCTCAAGATATTTACTCTTTTAATCAGTCTGGAATGCCCTACTCTTGGCATTCTCATTAGTGCCATGAATTGTGTTGATTCTCTGATATTCTAAAAGCTCCACAAGATGAACACATTAGCAGCACATATCCTTGGGCTTACAGTTTCTATCCAAGATATCCCCATACATGATGGCTGGCCTTTAAGGGAAGGCAGAAGCATTCACTTCGGTATTTTGTGCCATGTTGATACATAGTGATCTGGTCTTGGGCTCAGCCAAAGAATCATCAATACTTACATTTCTAGTTCTGGGTTCACCCAAGGAATCATCAAGTCTTACATTTCTAGTTCTGGGTTCACCCAAGGAATCATCAAGTCTTGAATCTCTAGTTCTGGGTTCACCCAAGGAATCATCAAGTCTTGAATCTCTAGTTCTGGGTTCACCCAAGGAATCATCAAGTCTTGAATCTCTAGTTCTGGGTTCACCCAAGGAATCATCAAGTCTTGAATCTCTAGTTCTGGGTTCACCCAAGGAATCATCAAGTCTTGAATCTCTAGTTCTGGGTTCACCCAAGGAATCATCAAGTCTTACATCTCTAGTTTTGGGTTCTCCCAAGGAACCATCAAGTCTTGCATCTCTAGTTCTGGGTTCATCCAAGGAACCATCAAGTCCTGGACTTCTGTCTGCAAATGAAGCTTTCCATTCATCCTGTGTTGCATCTGGAAGTACTGGTTAACTAAAGGCTGTCATAAGTGTGATAAATTCCCCAGCTGCATGGTGCTATGCTGGGTTCACACTGTGATTGTCCTACAATGAGAGTCATAAGTGCCAGTCGATCTCCGAACATTGGTAACATTTTTACAAATCTAATCACAGTACCTAGTGTTATTAACTGGGGGAGCTGTGGCTAAGATGTTGCGGTGTCTGCCTCAGAAGGTACCAGGTTCAATCCCTGCGGCTCCATGAAATATTGGTACCTCATGATATCTCACACACCCCCCCCTGATCTTTTGGGTAGTGAGATCGGACACCTAGTCTTCTCAGATAAGGGTGAAAAACAGGAGGTCCCGTGCGCAAGCTGTCAACGTTAAAAATCCCATTGCAGTTGGAAATCACAAGCAGTAGGCATACGGCACTGCCCTAACAAAACTTTTAGGAAACGTCAAAACTACCCGTGGGTAGATAGAGCTGGTGACCTTGGATGGAATCTGCCTAGAGGAAGTCAACCTGACACAAATACATGCTGAAGCCAGACACACAGACCTCCAAGGTGCAGAACTAGATGTTCCCCGAAAGAGGAACCAAGAAGAAGAGGAAGAAGTATTAAACTATTTCCAAAACATAGCTGCCATGAAGAAACAAAGCATTATTTCACAAAAGCAAATTACATTTGTAACTCACACAAAATAAGTACACCTCACAAGCAAAGACATCTTAATAATGAATACAGTTTATAAGTGAAGCCATTCATAAATATGGTATCTCTGTACACAGAAGTACATACCTTTCGAATAATGTTAAGTCCAAACCTCAGCCGCTGGACCACAGAATCAAAAGTTAACAGCCGCAACCTCATCTCATCATTAACTGGTAAGTTATGAGCCACCCAGAATGACAGGTCAACAGGATCAGGAGGCAAGGATGTTGGACACCAACTGTGAAGTTCTGTTTTGATCTGCTCAACCAACCAGTCCTCAAAGCATAAACAAAAGTACAAGAGCAAGTGTCAAAAAAAAAGATGCCAATACATTAAATAGCATGCAAGGAAACAAACATTAACCAGCAAAATACAAGTATATAAACAGCAAATAAAAAATAAAACAAAAAACTACAATAAACATACAGAAGCATCAAGTAATAATAAAATGTCATAAACATATATAAAACAAAAAGTGTAGAGATAACTGTCATTTCTGTCATTTACTGCCAATATAGTACCTTGCGGTGTATGGAAAGGGGGTCTTTGAGCCTGAGAAAGTAAGGCCGCCTGGCTAGTGCAGTCACCGCAAACTCTGCAGGTTAGGATTTTCTTTTTGCCCACGACAGAAAAAAAATCAAACACCTTACCGAGGATTCGAACCCGGGTCTCCCGAAGGAGAATCCGGCATTCTAGCCACTCGGCCAGCCGCTCCTTGCAGAGATAACAATATTTTTAAAACAGTGCTAAGTATTAAACATGTTAAGTATAACAGGAATACAGAAATGGCAGTAGTTGGTTGGTTACGACCCACTGGAAGGTTGAGTTTTAACTGTTAAGTCCAAAGCAATGATGTTCTAGTTGTCTATGACCTGACAAGGGCTGGCATCTGTCAGAATGGTATGGAGACTTTTCTCTGGAGCTGGCACCAAAGTACCATCTCCACAGAGACTGTTAGAGAGGTCTTCTTTCACTCTCACAAGCCCAGAAACCAGTGGACTGTGCCAGACCAGTGCAGGAACTCCACATCTGTTGAGAGGCATGTCACCAGGTCATGATTCAGCACTGCACATACAGACTGCCTGGGATTAGGACTGGGTTGGTCATTTTTCCTCCCTGGCTTTAAGTACTGCACTGTCAACAAACTTCAATGTGCAGGGGAAGACAGATATGACAATAAATGCATTCATAAGTACAATAAATGCATTGACACAATAAACAAAATCTGACTGGTTTCACCACATAAGAAATAAATGCACACTTCACATATTCAGCTCAAATATGAGGAGCTTCGAGTGTGATTAGTTTCAACTTTCTCCTTTTAATCCTTCACAGTCAGGGTAAAGACTTATGGCCAGTCCTTTGTATAAATAGTGTCAGTGAGCAATGAAACTGCCAAGAATCTGGAGACGGTGGGGATGTGGTTTGTCAGAATGTGACAATATTGTGACAAGGAAGAAAACAAACACTGAGGTACTATCAACAAATTCAATCTAACAAGTGATGAGTTTGATGGCACAGCAACACTCTCAAGGCAGAAATCTCCAAACAAGTCCCTGAAGTTAGAAAAATAAACACATGTGCTCTGAAATCTGTCTGATCTACACATAGACAAGGATTGACTTCCACTTGTGATTGCTGGTGTAGCAAAATCATAGTGAGAACTCTGCATCACCCTACTAACTTCAGGAAAATCATGAAATCCTGGCATGTACTGTTTGTACCCGACTGAGCCCATGATGGATGGGAGACTTAATATACATGTATGATGGAAGAAGCCATGTGTCAGCTCCACTTTATTGGATGTTTCCTTTGAAGGTGGGGCTGGCACGTTTGTTGCCTTGTTTTCCCTTGAGGGCTAAATGTAATACACGAGGTTATTCTCAGCGTGCTGAAAAAAACTGTAAACCTGAGAAGATGATTGGTATGATGATTTCACTCATCAAGATTTCAGAATGTCAGAAAATCCACACAACAAATCTAGATCTTTATGATAATGCCAAGGTAAGAAATTACTGGCATTGGCTAAAAGAACAAATAGTTTCACAGCTCTAGCTAATGGCACACAAACATATGTAGTTGTTGTTATTTAATGTTCTTCTCTTTGTCTGTCACATCTGCATTATTTACTCACTGCCACCCATGATCTTATTAGGTGAGAAGAGTACCATCACTCTGACAGAAAGAAAAACACTAATTCAGCTCTCCCGAAACTGATCATGCCTGTTTGCCACAACTGCATTCAATTTACAATATCATACATCTTTTATAGCCAAAGTTTACAAGTTACACATTTGTATTATTTATTCACCACCACCAATGATCTTATTAGATGATAAAAGTACCGTCACTCTGAGAGAAAGAAAAACACTAATTCAATTCTCCTGAAACTGATCATGCCTATCTGGCAAGTGTGAAAAACTGCATTCAACTTACAATGTCATACATCTTGTAAACCCAAGGTGGCCACCAGGTGGAGTTAGCACTGTACATCTTGGTGATGAGGTTCGGACATCTTAAGTCCACAGATGTGAGAACACGGCCCTGCCTGTCCACCGCTGTTTTAATCATATCATCAGAATCATCCTGCGGTGGAACCATCAGCTTACGATGGGATGGTAGTCGAGCTCCTTCTAAGACGTGGACAAGGGAGACTTCCGGCAATATTTTCACTGTGGCTGTCAGATCACTGAATATACATGAACAGGCCATATGTAATCAAATACATTTTTCTATTAAGGGGTGTGACATGGTTAGCATTATGCTTGTAAGGATAAATATTCCGAACTATTAGTACTTTAAAATACTAACCAATGCATTGACATTGCTTTGTAAATATACTAAAATTTAATTATTAAAAAAAACAAAAAACGTGTGTGTGTATTTATTTACTAACACCTGTAGTCTGCATTATTTAAGTTTAAAAACAAGTCCCAAAGAAGAACCTGCTGTATGTGAAGTGTTAGGATCATCACATTTGTGTAGGCTTGAGTGCACAGGGGAACAGGCGGCCAGTCTTTCCATCCCAAAGAGAATGATGAGAGTGGGCATCAAACCTTTGTCCGACCACACATCTGCCATTGTCAGCATAACAACCTAACCACTACACCAATGCGCCCACTATTAATAAGTAATGGAAATGCTAAATTTTAGTTTGTGAAATAACTGGTATTTTCTTCCACTAAACTTGATTGATTCCACAAAATCTATTCACTAACTCACGCTTAGCATCCAAAACTCAGATTAAAAGCCTATGGCTGAAAGCATTAACAATGGTCATAAATCATATATTTGCATTTTAAATATGAGGGAGTCTCTGATGAAGTGATTACGCGGCCCACATCACACTCCGAAGGTTGTGGTTTTGATTCCAGACTTTGTCATTCGGTTCACAAGTGCAATTTTCTCTGAGACTTCCAGGGGTCATCACTGGAACTATGGATTTCGTGCTCTGTGTGAGACTTTTAGCAGGTGGCCCTGTGGATAGAGACCGAGACATATGGGATAAAATCCAATGCAAGGAAATCAATCTTCTCACCTTTTAAGACATTCTAAACTCAGATGAAGAACCCACGGCTGAAAGCATTAATAACTGTCTTATATCACATATTTGTATTTTTTAAACGATTACAGATCCTACCCACTTGAAAATAAAATGCTATTAATTACCCTGTAATTTCTGATTTAATTTCAACAACTTTGAATCTCTGACGACCTCGAGCTTTGACCCGAACAGTAGATATCCCTGAGGGCTCATCCATCTCATCCTTCATGGAGAAAATTTCTGCTGTGCAACCAATGGAAGAAATATGTTGTCTTCCATCATCATCATAATTTTTGCTGTGAAAGGATAACATTACACAAGCTATTATTACCCACTTTCAGTTAACATTAATAGCAACAATAATATCTGTATATCTAATTACCTTCGAAAGAAGGTTTTGCGGTTCTCTGCCAGTTTCCCTACTTCATGCATTGTCATGCCCAAGGTGTCTTCAATGTCCTGGGTCCATCTTCCTGCTGGTCAACCTCTGTCTCCTGTTCCAGCAATATGCCTTCCATCAGTGTTCTCTCCAAACCACTGTGATGTTTCATATAACCAAAGTATTACTGGTTTTAAGAGAGCCAATTTTTTTCAATGTTTAGATTTTGCAGGATGACAATATGTTTCGTCTTCTTCATCTACAGTATTCTAAGGATGTTTCTGTAAAGTTCAAATTCAAAAGCATAGATTTCCTTCTTTTTATTGTGAAATGGTCCCTTCTTCATCTACAGTATTCTAAGAATGTTTCTGTAAAATTCAAGTTCAAAAGCATAGATTTTCTTCTTCTGTTATTGTGAAATGGTCCGCGACTGACATCCACATGTTGCCACAGGAATGTTGCACATTCTCACACACATAACTGTAATGTGTTTGCTGGTGTTGTGGTATTAGTTCTTAAAACTGCTTCACCTCTGCACTGCTATGGCTAGTCTCCATCTGCTTTCTTATAAAGTTACTATTGTTGATTACGGAGCTAAGATATTCAGTTTGTGATGTGTTCAATTTCTTCATTGGTACTGGCATTTTTGGTTGACATGTAGTTTTGTCTGGGGACATTAGTTTTTGTGTGTCTGTGTGTATGTGTTCAGAAAGATTTTAAACTTCACTATGACTTTTGACAGACGGTGTTAACTCTTCTAATCCGTTAGCACTATATGAGACTGTCTCATCTGCAAATTTGAGTTTTGGAACTGAATTTCTACCAATTATGAATAGATCAAAACTGTCACTGATGTTATCATTTTTGAAATTTCTCATTATATATTCAGCATAGATCTTGAACAGGTGAGGGAGAAAGAATGCACCCTTCTCTTACTCCATTTTGCATCTCAAACCAGTTTGATCTTTCACTAGAAGCTCTGCCACCTGCTTGTTAATAATGAAATAATGATTCAATTATGTTGATCAAATATGCTGGAAACCCCTAAATCTCTCACAATGTTCTGCAATTTATGATGTTGAATACAGTCAAAAGTCTGACTGCAGTCCACAAAACAAGTATGAAGTTCTACATCATACTCTCTGCAATTCTCAAAGATGGTTTTCAAGTTGAAAATATGATACTTGGTTCTTCTGCCTTGTCTGAAACCTGACTGCACTTCATTGGGGGGGGGGAGGGGGGGGGGGCCGCTCGCTTGCTTGAACTCAAGCGGTCCATACACATGCTCCTACTACTACTAGTGCCCTGGACTGATTTTTGCATGTAGATTAGCTTTCCCTATTACCAGTGTCCCTCACCATTAGGCGAACCCCCTCTGACTTCTGAGGTATAGCTGTACTTCATGTAATTAATATTCTTACTTTCAATTCTCTTTAAGATGATTATGAGGAAGATTTTGCTAGTATTACTTAGTAGTGCCATGGTACAATTGCTGCTGCCCAATTTTACATTTCATTGGAAGGAGGATCTAGGATGTCCACTTCCATGCGTTGGGACAAACAGCACTGTTCTGGATCCTCACACATAATGCATGGTAGATATGGGCGCTGGCTTCTCCTCCTGGCTGGATTAGATCAGTTGGTATATCGTCACAGGCTGGTAACTTCTCTTTATTCAGACTTTGTATTGCCAATCATTCTCCTGTAAAAAAAGGTTCTGGTTCTTCTTACTCTGCCTTTCATCTGACAATGGAGCATATGCTGTCAACCAACTCTCACCAAGCTCTTTGTAGAGATGTTGTAGCTAAAGTTTTCTATGGGATGAGATAGCCAACCTTGTGCCAACCCCCCTAGGTGGCCTCTTGCAACATGCATGGTAGGGTACAGTGTTACTATTCTTGGCTTCCCTTATGGGTCCAGGTAACACACAGGCTTCTTGCTCTTTACTTTCGGATATATTATCTGGGCCCTTTATTGTAGCTTTGTACATTTCCCCACAGTACTCCTTCCATGTTGCTGGTATATGTTTACTTTCTCTTACAGTATTGCCACTGCTATCATTTGTTGAATTCGCCTGTTAATGTTCTAACTTACTTTAACAAGTCTCCATCTTTTCCCTGCAGCTGGAGATGCTCTATTCTATTACAAATATTCATTGCAAAATGTGTTTTGTCTTATCTGATCACACCTCTAATTTTTTTTTAAAATAGTTTTTGTATGAAAATAGGTAGAGAGCAAACTAATAAAAAAGTGGCTGGTATGGAAAGCCTACATACAACTTCAAATGATAATGGATGGAGAGTCATCAACCTGGCAGAAGCCAAAGGACTGCAGATTAGCAGTACCAGACTACAAAGAAAGGATATACACAAACAAACTTGGAAATCATGTGACAAGAGAACTTATAATCAAATAGATCACATTTTAATTAACAACAGAAATGCATCAAACATACAGCAAGTTAGAAGTTATAGAGGAACTGAGTGCCACAGTGACCACTTCCTCGTTGGAGCAAAATTAAAAATAAAACTTAAGAGAGCTTTCTAACTAAATTACAAAGATTACACCCAACACATAACAGAGAAAAACTACAAGACATTGCAGTCAAAGAGAAATTTACAGATGAAATAAAATGTAAACTTGAAACTCTGCAAAACCCTTCGGAGGAAAGCGTTGACCAAACTTGGTTGAACATCAAGAATACAATTCAATCTACCGCAGAAGAATGTCTCGGTGTGTTAACCACGCATAGAAAGAACAGATGGTTCAATCAAAAATGTGAAGAAGCAGTCATTAGGAAGAAGAATGCCAGATATGTATGGTTAAATGACATCAATAACATCCAAAAGGAAGAGCATTATAGAAATGAATGTAAAGAGGCTACAAAAATAGTCAGACAGCAGAAGCGAGAATATATGAGTAATATAATCAAAGATATGGAAACTAATCACCAGAAAAATGAATCCAGAAATTTTTTTAAAGAACTGAAGTCAATGAAACGAGGGCACCAACAAAAGACATATGGTTTAAAAGACAAAAATGGGAATATGATAAATACCAATGAGGAAATGTGCAACACATGGAAAGAATATTTTATTGAATTACTAAATTGTGAAGCTCCAAGTAACATTTTCCCACAGGAAGAGGTTCTAACATGCGAACCACAAATTGAAGAACCTACATTTGAAGAAATCCTATATGTAATCACACGACTTAAAAACAATAAGGCAACTGGGACTGATGGAATTGCTGCTGAATTTATAAAGGCAGGTGGACATGCATTACATCTAAAGCTATACGAACTAATAATAAAAATCTGGAGGACAGAAGAATTACCCCATGACTGGAAAGAGTCATTATTGATACCTATCTTTAAGAAAGGAGACAAGTTCCAATGTGGAAATTATAGAGGAATATTACTACTGTCCACAAGCTATAAGATACTATCCGCAGTATTACTAAATAGACTAAAAACATATTCAGAAGACATATTAGGTGACTACGAGGCGGGTTTTAGACAAAACAGATCAACAATAGATCAGATATTTATCTTACGACAAATAGCCGAGAAAAATTGGGAATATAAAAGAGATCTCCATAACATTTTTGTGGATTTTAAAAAGGCTTATGATAGTGTCCATAGGAATAGTCTATGGAATGCTATGCAGGAATTTGGAATACCAAGGAAGTTAATCAACATGACCAGACTATGCATGGAAGATACTTATAATATAGTAACATATAAAGGCAGGAAATCAGACCCCTTCCAAATAACATCTGGCTTGAAACAGGGTGATGCACTATCGCCGCTACTCTTCAATCTGGCTCTAGAGAAAGTTGTAAGGAAGGTAAAGGAGGAATGTGATATTGGAGGAACATCCAAGCTGCTTGGTTATGCAGATGATATAGATATTATAGGGCAAAGTGAACAAAAGACATTGGAAATATTGACTCACTTAAAGGAAAAAGCCCAACAGATGGGGCTGGTTATCAACCAAGATAAGACAGAATATATGGTAATTTCAAGAGACGGAATGGCTAAAAACTCTGGCCACATACAAATAGATAATATGACCATTAAAAGAACGGAAACATACAAATACCTGGGTACAATCTTCAACTGCTCCAACATCATAAGGGAAGAAATACAAACTAGAATCAACTCTGGAAATAAGATATACTATGCACTACAACATCTACTAAAATCAAAGGCGCTATCTCGTAACACCAAAATCACAATATACAAAACACTGATCAGACCAGTTGTGCTGTATGGCTCTGAAACCTGGAGTACAACGAAAGGAGACGAAGCATTGTTACAAACCTTTGAGAATAAAATTTTAAGACGCATCTTTGGACCCATTAGGAGTACACAAAGTGGAGAGTGGAAAAGAAGAAGTAACAAAGACATTTATGATCTGTTTAAGTCCCCGCTAATCACTGGTATCATGAAGGCTAATAGACTACAATGGCTGGGGTATATAGAAAGAATGGAAGATAATAGGGAAACAAAACTCGCTTACACTCAGGAAATAAATGACCGTAGACCCCGAGGTAGACCAAGAAGGCGGTGGAGAGATAATACATATACAGACCTACAAGCACTTGGAATCAACGACTGGCAAGAGAAGGTCCACCAGAGAGATGAATGGAGACGAATTGTATCTGCAGCAAAGAACCTCAATGGCTCGGAATGCTGAAGAAGAAGAAGAAGAAGAAGAAGAAGAAGAAGAAGAAGAAGAAGAAGAAGAAGAAGAAGAAGAAGAAGAAGAAGAAGAAGAAGAAGAAGAAGAAGAAGAAGAAGAAGAAGATAGTTTTTGTATGTGAGACTATTTATTTATATCCCTGTTTGTTTTAATTATCTTCTTATTTATTTTAGCCTCAATATTTCCTTTATTTTTTAAGGAACTGTTTGTACTGATGAGATGAGACCCCGAGGTAGACCAAGAAGACGGTGGAGAGATAATATATATAGATCTACAAACACTTGGAATCAACGACTGGCAAGAGAAGGTCAACCAGAGAGACGAATAGAGACAGATTGTATCTGCAGCAAAGAACCTCAATGGCTCGGAACGCTGAAGAAGAAGAAGAAGAAGAAGAAGAAGAAGAAGAAGAAGAAGAAGAAGAAGAAGAAGAAGAAGAAGAAGAAGAAGAAGAAGAAGAAGAAGAAGAAGATGAGATGAGAATGTCCCTGGCTTGCGAAGCTAGCTCATTAGGAGTCACATCTTCTTGTACTCCCATCAACACCTCACATTAATTTGTTTACTTCAATATTCTATTCAGGTGGTATATCATTTACATCTAACCATATTGGTTGCGCTCCTTTTACTACTTTTTTCAGTTTTATCTTGAACTTTGTCCACAAGTAGTTAATAATCAGTGTTGCAGTCTGCTCCAGGCAGTGACTTTGTGTATGTTATACATACATGTCTTCCATCTTTACCGAAGCTGATACAATTTCACTTCCTCATTACATGTACTCTTGCCATGGTGGACGAGGCCAGCTTCAGTCGTAACTTGATCTACATTCCAATCTGTCATCGTTATTTATAGTGGACCCACAATGCTTCAAGGAATTACTGCTTCAACAGTTAGACCATCCACCAAATGTTGATGTGTTCATGCAATATTTACCATTAACTCATTATTCTAGCTTTAACTTCTGCCCAGCTACCTTCTGAATAAGTCAACAGAAACAGAAAGTAGAACTGGTCAGCTTTACTAAACCACAATCACAAGTGACAGAATGGACATTATGGCTAGAAGGCCTTCATCAGCAAACACAAAAAACAAACAGACACTATACCTCAACATTATACAAATTATAAAATAGCAATTTAACATAATTTAATATCTTGCTTTCTGTACTTATGAGTGCCTGCCAAAACAAAATATCGTACACTATTCTATAACCAACCCCACATGTTAACAATGTATTATATACACTATTCTATAACCAACCCCACATGTTAACAATGTATTATATACACTATTCTATAACCAATCCCATATGTTAACAATGTATTATATACACTATTCTATAACCAAACCCACATGTTAACAATATATCATACACTATTCTATAACCAATCCCACATGTTAACAATATATCATACACTATTCTATAACCAACCCCACATGTTAACAATGTATTATACACTATTCTATAACCAACCCCGCATGTTAACAATGTATTATATACACTATTCTATAACCAATCCCATATGTAAACAATATATCATACACTATTCTATAACCAATCCCACATGTTAACAATGTGTCACACACTATTTTATAACCAACCCCACATGTTAACAATGTATTATATACACTATTCCACATGTTAACAATATATCATACACTATTCTATAACCAATCCCACATGTTAACAATGTATTATATACACTATTATATAACCAATCCCACATGTTAACAATGTATTATATACACTATTATATAACCAATCCCACATGTTAACAATGTATTATATACACTATTCTATAACCAATCCCACATGTTAACAATGTATTATATACACTATTCTATAACCAATCCCACATGTTAACAATGTATTATATACACTATTCTATAACCAATGCCATATGTTAACAATATATCATACACTATTCTATAACCAATCCCACGTTAACAATGTGTCATACACTATTCTATAACCAATCCCACATGTTAACAATGTGTCATACACTATTCTATAATCAATCCCACATGTTAACAATATATCATACACTATTCTATAACCAATCCCACATGTTAACAATGTATTATATACACTATTCTATAACCAACCCCACATGTTAACAATATATCATACACTATTCTATAACCAATCCCACATGTTAACAATGTATTATACACTATTCTATAACCAACCCCACATGTTAACAATATATCATACACTATTCTATAACCAATCCCACGTTAACAATGTGTCATACACTATTCTATAACCAATCCCACATGTTAACAATGTGTCATACACTATTCTATAATCAATCCCATATGTTAACAATATATCATACACTATTCTATAACCAATCCCACATGTTAACAATGTATTATATACACTATTCTATAACCAATCCCACATGTTAACAATATATCATACACTATTCTATAACCAATCCCACATGTTAACAATGTATTATATACACTATTCTATAACCAATCCCACATGTTAACAATATATCATACACTATTCTATAACCAATCCCATATGTTAACAATATATCATACACTATTCTATAACCAATATAAACACATGCATGTTCATGTCTACTACACCTGAGATTGATTACACCAAATGTCTTGTCTTTGTCTGCTACTCTCCGAACCAAAGTCACCAAACGCTGAGTGTACAATTGAAGGGGGATAACCTGGCCTGGGACCAGCACAACACCAGGCAAAAGTAACAGTGGTAAAGTCATAACAGATGACTCCTCGAAGATTGTGCGACCTCTGACATCTTCTAGGTCATTTCCCAGATACTGCAAAAATATATATGATACTTATAACACCAATACGTTTAACATGGTACGATGACCAAATAAAGTAGGTCATCTCATTAACATGCCATTAAGAGAAATGAAGTATATGGTGTTAGATGTATATTTTTTATAACTGAACTTTTTTTTTAGTTTTGTAGCACACTAGCACAAAAGTGTATCTTCTGACAGCTGAAATAACTTGAGGTTCAGTGCAGAAGTATCATAAAATGACAGAAAATGCCCAAAAAATGTAAACATTAAACATGAGCACACTGACATTCATAACATTATAAAGATAATTTGTGGCACATAATCACCACACTGAGAGGGACAGATAATAAAGTAACATGATCTACTGCACATAACTCACATAATGAGAGGAACTGATAATGCTGTGATATGATCTACTACATATAATTCACATATTGAGAGGAACCAATAATGCAGTGATGTGATCTACTGCACATAACTCACATAATGAGAGGAACTGATAATGCAGTGATATGATCTACTGCACATAATTCACATATTTAGAGGAACTGATAATGCAGTGATATATGATCTACTGCATATAATTCACATAATGAGAGGAACTGATAATGCAGTGATATGATCTACTGCATGCTCAAAATGGTGTAGCTGGCTAGATAACATCTAGAAACGGAACAACATCCAGAAATATCTGTACCCCGGGAAGGTTAACCCGGTCAACAAATGCCCGCAGAAGTCGGATGTGTCGGCCTAATGGCGCAAGAACGCAGCTCTCCTATAAACAGGCACAACGCAGTCACATCCGGGGGAAAAAAAAAAAATCCAGATGAATGCAGCAGAAGAAGAAGAAGAAATATCTGTATATATGGCGGCTGGTGTGTCGCAGAAGCGAGCGGTTGTCTTGCCTTATGCAGAAATGTGTGGCTGCTGGTTTTGCTAGTGACTGCCGTTTCCATCGATTATGAACTGTGTTTTCGAGGAGGACTTTTGTGTTGGTATTCTAGCGACGGCATTACGTACAGTGAGGTGTTTCTTTGCATCTGTTCGGGGTTGTTTTGTTGCGTGATCTACATTTCGGAGGGAAAATGGCGTGGTGGCTATAAAACATCTAGAAACGGAACGGCAATATCTAGAAACATCGAGACTTTGTGGGTGAACATCTGGTTGGGAAAGTGACTGCCAATTCCATCAGGGGTGAACTGTTTTGTTCGTAGAGGACTTTTGTGGTGACATTCTGGCGGTGGCATTTTGCTCAGTGTGCCTGAGCGGGCCGTTGTTTGTCGAGACTCCTGTCTTTTCCACTTTTTGCATGGGGCAGTGAGGAATATTTTATGATATTCACTGGCACGGGAATGGGGCATAATGGGGATGAACCTTTGCTGTGATGTTGGAACCACGACTAATGACTAATATTGACTGCACATAATTCACACAATGAGAGGAACCAATAATGCAGTGATATGATCTGCTGCAGATAATTAACATATTGAGAGGAACCAATAATGCAGTGATATGATCTACTGCACATAATTCACGTACTGGAAGGTACCAATAATTCAGTGATATGATCTACTGCAAATAATTCACATACAGAGAGGAACTGACAATGCTGCGATATGATCTACTGCACATAATTCACATTCTGGGAGGAACTGAGGAACGGTTTGCGGGTAGGGGTATCCCCTATCAAAGGGGAAGTAAGGTGCTTCCTTCCCTCCGCTAGCTTACGGGAGTACCTGTTTAGCCTCCCAATCAGGGTTACGTGAAGCCATGGGTGCAGGTGGTGGATGAGAATGAAGAGCAGCCGACAGATATTTGTGGGTTATGGTCTCCAGCTTCACGACAGTAGGCAGAGGATCTCTTTTTTGAGGAGACACTGGCTACTGTCATTGACCAGTATGGTCACTGCTAAGAAGGAAAGCAATGGCAAACTACTTCTTTACAGATGCCAAGAACATTATGTTTTTGCGATATCATTGATATTCAGAGAAATGGCGTAAATGGGTGCTCCATAGGAGCAGCCTTGCCCAGTAGGGATAGTCATGTGCACCAGGTGACTCCATACCGTCAGCAGGTTACTAGGTGCAAACGATTACTATCATTAAACGTAAGAACCTGGAATGTCCGAACAATGAATGCAGATGGAAAATTGGATAACATCAAACAAGAAATGGGAAGAGAGAATATTTATTAGGAATGTGTGAAATGAAATGGAAAAGGGCAGGGATCAAGACAGGAGAGGATTGTAAGATTATTTATTCTGGAGGAGAACGGCAAAGAGGTGTAGCCATTATGTTGGATCAGCAAACATCAAATTCTGTTAAAGAATATTGGGCTGTGTCAGACAGAGTTCTATTAGTAAAATTAAACGGAAGACCTTTTAAAATAAATGTCATTCAAATGTATGCTCCAACAAGTGAATGCAGTGAAGAAAGTATAGATGAACTTTATAATAACATGAAGCGTGCTTTGAAGGAATGTAAAAAAATCAGAAATAAATATTATAATGGGTGATTTCAATGCAAACGTGGGAAATCAAGGCGATGGATGCAGTGTAGGCAATCATTGTTTGGGAGAGCGAAACGAAAGAGGATAGACTTGTAGAATGGGCAAAAGAACAAGAAATGGTTGTAGGAAACACCTGGTTTAAACAGCATCCTAGAAGAATATGGACATGGAGGAGTCCAAACAGCAGGATTAAAAACCAGATAGATTACATCCTGATTAGCAGAAGGTTTCGAAATGCGTTAACAGTCGTAAAAACAGTTCCCAATGCAGACTGTTACAGTGATCACAGATTAATTACAGGCACACTGAGGGTAAAGTTAAAGAAAGTCAAGTATACAACAGGAAACACTAAATATGATTTGTGCAAATTGAAAACTGACAAAGAAATACAAGATAATTTTAACATAGAAGTAAAGAACAAATTTGATATATTGTCTGATCTAGAGATCCTATTTCAAGATGTGGATGATCAATGGGAAATGTTGAAGAATTCAATCAGTTTAGCTGCAGAAAAAACTATTCCAAAATTAAAGAAAGTGGGTCGTCAGACATGGATGACTGAAGAAATTTTACAACTAATGGAAACAAGAAGACAGAACAAAAATAATCCTGCCAAATATAAAGAAATTCACAGAAAAGTCAGAACATTATGTAAGGAGGCAAAAGAAGCATGGCTCGAGAAAAACTGCATAGAAATTGAAAAACAACACAATAGTAAAAATACCAAACTAATGCACAAAAGAATTCAGGAGCTTACTAATCAAAGAACACATACATCAGCAGGCTGCCTAAAGACAAAAGATGGAAAAATCATAATAGAAAAAGATCAGATTTTACATGTATGGTAAGATTATGTGAAAAACCTTTATGATGATAACAGAGAAGAACAGTATGATATTCAAAATAATAATGAAGGACCATCAATTTTGAAGATGGTGGTTCAGAATGCTCTTAACCATATGAAAATTGGCAAGACCCCCGGTTCAGACAGCATCACAACAGAAATGATTAATGCTTTAGAAGAATACGGAATAGATAAAGTTACCAGACTCCTGAATACAATATATGATACTGGAGATATACCTCATGAAATATGTAATTCTGTATTTATTGCAATCCCAAAGAAATCAGGAGCCTTGGAATGTGATCAACATCGAACAATTAGTATAATGAGTCACATCACGAAGATTTTGCTAAGAATTATCATGCAAAGAGTTAGGAAGAAAATACAACCTGAAATAGGAGAAGAACAATGTGGGTTTGTAGAAGGCAAGGGTACAGTAAATGCTGTGTATATACTGAGAACAGTAATTGAACGTTCTATAGAAGTAAACAAAGATCTACACCTTTGCTTTATTGACTACACAAAGGCTTTCGATAAAGTGAGACATGTCGACATGATAAGGATGCTTGAAGATCTACAAATTGATGGAAAAGACCTTAGACTTGTAAAAAACATATATTGGAAACAACAAGCTGCCATAAGAATTGATAATGAAGTAGGTCAATATCAGCCTATTAAGAGAGGTGTGAGACAGGGATGTGTAATGTCTCCAGATCTTTTTTCCCTGTACAGTGAAAATATTTTCAGAAATATAGAAGATATGGAAGGAATCAACATTGGGGGACGATACATCAATAACATTAGATATGCAGATGATACAGTCTTGATTGCAGACAATGAACAGAACCTGCAACATTTAGTAGATGCGGTTGTTGCACACAGTGAACAACTAAGGTTAGAATTGAATTGTAAGAAGACACAGATTATGGTCATCACTAGGAAGGAAGAAATACCACAATGTAATATACAAGTAAATGGGCATATTCTTAAACAAGTGAATCGATACAGCTATCTCGGAACAGTCATAACATCTGATGGGAGATGCCTTGAAGAGATTAGAACAAAAATTGCCATTGCGAAGGTAGCCTTCTGCAAGATGAAAAACATACTGACCAATAAAAAGATATCAAGTGAACACACCTGTTGAAGAATGTCTTCGGTTTGACCCATCCACGACCGTCCTCTTTTTAACCTGCTGCCCTTCACCTTCATAATTTCATTATGCAGTGGATGTTGTGTGTTTGATTGTTGTTGTGTCCGTGTGTTCAACCACAAGTAGCCTGACTATGGAAGTCATGGCAGTAAGTAAAGCAATAACATGGCTAGAGACACAGACATTCACTAGGGCGTGTTTCCTTAGCGACTCAATGAACATGATCAAGAGGATAGAGGAGGGGTCGATCTGAAGAGAATGGTTGCTGCCTCTGGAGCGGTCTCGGCTGACAAAGATTAGTTTCATCTTCGTGCCAGGGCATGCAGGAGTACAAGGAAATGAGCAGGCTGACAAGCTTGCAGGTGAGGCTACTGTGGAGGGCGGATGCGCCATGGACCAGGCTGACATTCTGAATGCTCTACGAGAAGTAAGACTCTTGCGTGAACCAAGTGATGACTGTGAATCTACAACCATGGCCAGACTGCGAGAACAGCAAATTAAAAGAGCGGTGGCCAAACAAGAACACTACGCAGGAAGCCAAAGAAGATTGATAAACCAACACAGAACTGGCGTCGTTAGCCGCTACACGCTGCAGGATTTGCTGAGGAGGGGATCCGAGCACTTATGGACTGAATGGTTCGATGTGCAATGAGGATGATCTGTCGACTAACTAACTAACTAAAAAGATATCAATTGAAACGAGAAAAGGAGCGTTGAAGTACTACATAGAACCTGTACTTTTATATGGATGTGAAGTGTGGACAATCAGCAGACAAGCTGAAAAACATCTGATGGCTGTGGAAATGTGGTTTCTGAGGAAAATGCAAAGAATACCATGGACAGACAGAAAAACCAATGAACAAGTCATACAAGAAACAAATAAAGATCAGTAAATTGATTAGAGACATTAGACGTAGACAGTAAACATTTTTTGGGCATGTCATGAGAAGAAATGAATTGGAGAACTTAGTTTCCATTAGCAAGATCGAAGGGAAGAGTCCAAAGGGAAGACCAAGAAGTAAATACCTGGATGGCTTGGCCACGTGGCATGGTCGAGACAGAAACACGGAGCTGATACACAACTCTGGTGATCGGGTGAGATGGCAAAACATGACCGCCCACGCTTATCGGCATGGCACATGATGGATGGAATCGACTTCAACACACTGTTTTGGTTAAATTTGAGTTTGCCTTCCCTCTTCAACACAACTAGACATATTTTATTGTGGATAGGTTGTCTCATTTTAAAATGTTGCCTAGGCAAAGGCTTATACAGCGTGCTCTTGATTATTTCAAACTGGTGAGATATTTTAGTTTGTGCAATGTGCACACAGCGGGCGCTTTACTGTAATCACAAGGAGGTAATGCTGATAATGTCATAATCAAGATCGGATAAGGGTTCGACACTTGAGCTCGCCATCTGCTGAGTGAGGGAATGGCTGGCTACCTATTCCCTTGTGCATAAGGCCTACAAAATATGATGATTCTGGCACTTCACAGACCTACAGTAGCTTCCTGCTTCAGGACTTTGAATGTGCACAGCATACAGGGACTTCCTATGTTTTACCCTTGTCTGAGGGGACTAGACATCTGATCCACCTCACACATTTAAGGGGGATCACGTCATCAAGGAGTTCCTCTGAAAAGGGTGACCTGAAAATACTGTCCGCAACTGGATTCAATAATAATACTTTTTTCAATTAGAAGGGGTGAGTAATTCTTAACCAATATGCTAAAAATCTGTAAAGTACAGTTCACATGCTACCTAAAAAATAACAACACAAAATTATAATCTGTTACATGAAGTTTACATACTGAGTGAGTCGATGGTAGAGACTGGTCAAAATTCACAATCATCTGCTGACATGATGAATCAGATTTTTTGACTGAAGATTTTCTGCATTCTTCAGTCACAACTTTATCGTCATCGGCTGCCTCAGCCACTTCATCTCCACTACCCTCAGCACCCACGTCCATCTGATTCTCTTCATCACTCACTGATATTTCTTCTTCATCAACATCTGAGTCTGAAAAATAAATATGAGATGACCTTGAAAATAGATGATTACGAAAAGTCCCATGCTTGCTTCATTATATGAGGATAAGTGAGTAAGTTATAAAATAGTATGTAAAAAAACAATGCAATGCAAACTTGAAGATCCTTTAATTGAGTACTTATATCTCTACATATTTCTCAACAGAATCTTGCAAATAGTTTTATCCCATTGTTTTATCAGTCACCCAATACCTGCACTATAGTAGTTTTTGGACTGCTGTTTGTCTACACTGAATTTATCAGTTGAGGATGAAGGAGATGTCCACTGATCTGAAGTATGTTTTGTTTCTTATTGGTAATAATGCACCCATGATTCGTCCTGTAACAACCTTGTTCAGCACGTATTTGCCTTCATCTGCATGCTGGGTGAGATGTTTCAATGAAAGCTTATTTGGTTTATTGTGTATTTTTCAGTCAATTATCTTTGCACCCAAAATGAACACACTTTGCAAAAATTAAACACATCCTACATTATACTATTGGCTAAACCATGAGAATATCCTACTTTAACTGTAATATTCTCGTATGTATAGAAACTCCTCTGGCCTGATCGGTCAATGTGAAGTCAACTTCATGTAAGCTACATCTTGAGCATACTCCTATTTCCTCCATCAGACTCACACACAGTAGAAATCAATATTGCAATTTTCATGTTTACCCTACTCAAATATGGTCTGCTGTCATTTGGGAAAGTATGAACAGTTAAATATTATTTTTAATGTGTGTGAAATTGAAAATCTTCTTCAATGAAGATGAGAAAGATAGTTCTTAGGAGATTTACATAGCCAATTATGTTGTATGGAAATGAGTCATGGACAATTAGTAGATTAGTGAGAAATTACTTGGAGGCTGCTGAGATGTGGCTCTAAAAGTAATGAAGAATTAGGCAATAGTTTAATACAGTATATATATATATATATATATATATATATATATATATATATATATATATATATATATATATATATATATATATATATATATATATATAGTATAGATATATTAAGTATTAAGAGTATATTAATATATCTCTATACTATATTCTATTATCTTCTTCTTCTTCTTCTTCTTCTTCTTCTTCTTCTTCAGTGTTCCGAGCCATTGAGGTTCTTTGCTGCAGATACAATCTGTCTCCATTCGTCTCTCTGGTTGACCTTCTCTTGCCAGTCGATTCCAAGTGCTTGTAGGTCTGTTATTCTATTATACTAATACTAATAGTTAAAGACACTTGCATATCCTTTACGGGATGTAGCAGTCAACCCCATAATTTTTAGGCTGTTCATGACTCCTGGGAAAGTATACATTCAGTAGTTTGCCATTGCTTTCTGAACGACCGGGCACCCATACTATTTCATAAAAAACCAAGGCAAGGCGGTCTGCTGCCAAATCGGCCGCAGCTGTGTTTCGAGCGCGGTGTATGAACTGCATCCGTAACCCCTTCGCAACGAAGCCGGCCCTAATAACTAACTAATAGTAGGGAATTTGATTGTGCCGCGACCCAAACTTAAACCAGAAGTGATATACTGTGCCACCCCGCAATGATCCATTGTGTCCTAAAAAATAGCTGCTGTAAAGACCATTCATGCTTTCGACGTCCTTCATTCATTCAAATATCACGTGAGAATAACAGACGCCATCTTAATTTCTACGGAATAGGTCAGTCTAATATTCTATGTATAGTGATTGGTTGAAATTATCTTGGCTTTTAAATAAATGACTTTATTTGACACACAGATAGTAATTTTACTTTCTAGAGCTTGTATAAATTAATCTGTATTTATTTTTAGATGTATTTTCAAATTCTGCACACATTTTTACATATATTTGGTGAGTTTCATCACCAACTGTCATCCACCTGTGGTATAAAAATATTATTTTGTGAATGGAAAGCCAAGATGGCGGCCGGCGCGAATATCGATCGGACCAGCTCAAAATGTGCAATTTGAACTACTAAAGTTAAATAAAATACAAGTTTAAAGATTATTAATAATTTATTTGCATACTTGTACTATTTTTTAATCATTTAACATGACGGAACATATTGATGAAGTCAGATTTCATACCCGTCAATGACCTTAGATACAATCTCGGATGGAATGGAAGCTGATAAAATGAGACACACTGAAGAGCCTCAAAAGTATGGGGAACATGAGAAAATCTTAACTCGTTTCACCTTCACAAAAATGTGAATATCTCCACTTAGAATTGTCATACAGGCATCACTGAGGTAGATTAGATGTGGTTTTTCAAGGCCTATCTACCTGTGATGGTCGCATGTGTAAATACTCAAATTGAAAATCATTTTTTTTCTCCGCATATCAGCCTATTAAGAGAGGTGTTAGGCAAGGATGTGTAATGTCTCCAGATCTTTTTTTCCTTATACAGTAAAAACATTTTCAGAAATGTAGAAGATATAAATGGAATCAGCATTGGAGGACGAAACATCAGTAACATTAGATATGCAGATGATACAGTACTGATTGCAGACAATGAGCAGGATCTGCAACAATTAGTAGATGCGGTTGTTGTACACAGTGAGCAACTGGGGTTGGAACTAAATTGTAAAAAGACACACATTATGGTCGTCACTAGGAAGAATGAAATACCACAATATACAAGTAAATGGGAATATTCTTCAACAAGTGAATCGGTACAATTATTTCGGAACAGTCATAACATCTGATGGGAGATGCCTTGAAGAGATTAGATCAAGAATCACCATGGTGAGTAGCCTTTAACAAGATGAAAAACATTCTGACCAAGAAAAAGATGTCAATTGAAACGAGAAGAAGAGTGTTGAGGGGATACATAGAGCCTGTTCTTTTGTATGGATGTGAAACTTGGACAATGAGCAGTCAAGCTGAAAAACATCTGATGGCTGCAAAAATGTGGCTTCTGAGGAAAATGCAAAGAATATAAAGAACAGACAGAAAAACCAATGACCAAGTACTATAGGAGACAAATGAAAATCGTAAATTGATTAGAGAAATTAGACGTAGACAGTCAAAATTTGTTGGACATGTTATGAGAAGAAATGGAATAGAGAACTTAGTGACAACAGGCAAGATCGAAGGGAACAGACCAAGGGAAAGACCGAGAGGAAAATACTGGATGGCTTGGCCATATGGCATGGTCGAGACAGAAACACTGAGCTGATCCACGACTCTGGTGATCGAGTGAAATGGACAGTCATGACCACACATGCTTTCCAGCATGGCACATGATTGACTGATTGATATCCTTAATAGGACATTGCTGTCAACATCAGCATCTTTCAGCTGATTGTTGATTTCTTGGCAAGATTACGCTCAGTAGTTTGCCATTGCTTTCTGAGCGACCGGCTCACATACCCCGTAAGTTACTGATGCAGAGAAAACTGCTACCAATTCTGCCGCACATCACGTTACTTAAGAGAGTATACGGGATTACAAAGAAAGTCGTGTAACCCCTAGACCAGGGAGACCGGCGAAAATCATGATAGAAACCGCTAAATAGTGAAATAAGATACAGGGAAAGAGTACATGTGTATACCAATAAAATGCATTCAGAGTAAATAGTAATAGTATAGCTGTACAAATTAAATAACATCTTTAAAAATCGCAAAGTAAATAGATATTATTATTAGATAGATTTAATTTCTTGCTAAAGTAAAGTATAAAAAAAAACCAAAAAAAAATATAAAAGTTACTGTTAAAATTAAAAATGAAATTTAATCAGACACTAGAGAAGTGTTTGATGATGCTAAATCTTAAGTCTCGGCACATGAGAAATTCAGAAATGTAGAAGATATAAATGGAATCAGCATTGGAGGACGAAACATCAATAATATTAGACATGCAGATGATACAGTATTGATTGCAGACAATGAGCAGGATCTGCAACAATTAGTAGATGCGGTTGTTGTACACAGTGAGCAACTGGGGTTAAAATTAAATTGTAAAATGACACAGATTATGGTCGTCACTAGGAAGAACGAAATACCACAATGTAATATACAAGTAAATGGGAATATTCTTCAACAAGTGAATCGATACAATTATCTCGGAACAGTCATAACATCTGATGGGAGATGCCTTAAAGAGATTAGATCAAGATAGTAATTTTACTTTCCTCAAGGGAAGGCAGGTATACGAGCAAGATTGCAAACCTAGAAACACCAGGGGTTGGAAGGATACTAACATTTGCATATGATATTCTTGCAGGGGAAGGGAGCAAACAGGCAGGGAGAGAGATAGGGAGCAAACAGGCAGGGAGAGAGATAGGGAGCAAACAGCCCAGGAGCTACAGGCGACAGTGGACAAAGTAATTGACTGTTGCACTGAAATGAGTGCTGTCATCCACCTGGAAAAGGCAGCTGTTTTGTGGTGCTCTCTGGACAACAAGATTGTGAGAACTGATGTCCCAAGCCTCACGATAGATGGTAGAAGCATCAACAGAGAACAAACTGAAGTATATGGGAATCACATTTGACAGGTGCCTGTCCTTCAAGGACCATGTGGAGACGGTTGTGACAAGATCTCAAAAGGGACTCAATGCACTTAAAACTATAGTTGCAATGGACACAGAGCAGAGAATGCTTTTCACACTATACCAGTGCTTGATTCTCTCAGTGATTGATTATGGACTAGGACTGCTCACTGTCTCAAAGAGTCACTTGGTGAAATTAGAACGCATACAGAACGAAGCTATGCGGGTCATTCTGGGATGCACCAGGGACACCCTAGTAGTGTGTATGAGTTACATCCTTCGTTTGCCAACTGTTGCTGGTAGGCTCAAGGTGATGCAGGCGAAAGCATAGCTCAGAGTAGTTGCTGACACAGATCACCCATTGCAAGAGGCGCTGGGCGTAGTTACGGGTCAGCAACTGATAAGCGGGAAATCATGGAAGGCTCAGGCGGAAGATACGATCAGACAGGTGTGCATCTTGGAGAACATTAGGTGAGGAGAGGAGTGGGTCAGAGTGCCAGCGGAGCAGTCAGACTTGTGCAGAGTTATAATCACATTACGCCGGGAGTGCGGGGAGTGGCCAGCAGGGGCCACGGAACTAATTCAGGATAATGCTCGCCCGGGTGATGTGATTATATACACAGATGGTTCGGTGTTGAGAGGCAGGAGAAGTGCTTGGGGGTTCATAGCAAATGCTAAAGGTCGACGTTTGGTGCAGGAGAGCCTGGCAAATGATACCACAACATCTAGCTTAACCCTTTTACTCCAGCCGGGCTGAGGAATCGGCCGTCTGGTCCCGTCACATGACTATCGAATACGACGGATGGCCAATTCGATCGGCCGCGCATGTAAGAACTGCTTTGATTGGTTTGCTTTTAATATTACAGACCAATCAAATGCTTCTTTGCAATCCTCAGTCATTTTAGCTTGCAAATGGCCGTTCGGTTAGCGTGATTCAAACAAGTGGATATTATTTTATGCTTTCTTTGCAAACTAACCCAGTTTTTCATGGATTTTTTTATTTTTAAAATGGCCAGCTTTGAACCCGAAGACGTGGTAGCATTGACTAGCTCTGATAGTAGCTATTTTGACAGTTCAGGACAGTCAGATAATGACTGTAGTGATACAGAAAGTGCCCTTGAGGATTTCGACCTCGTGTCCCCGTGGTTTTGTGTATTGGGAATAAAGAGGATCGTGTTCATCTATATCCATTCATGGCAATGTCCGGACCAAAACACATGTCACCAGATAATAGCTCACCTATTACAAATGTCAAAAGGGACTTCATGGTTGTTGTTTTTTTTTAACCATAAGTTCTAAAGTGGTGTAGGTATTCAATGAGGAAATTTTAGGTTAGTAACATTTTTAAAAAAAATATTTAGTACCAATTCATACAAAGTGGTATGAAATATTTTCTTTTTCACAAAATACAAATGAGATCATCAAATTTGCATAAACATGAACAAAACAACTTCAATCATACACAGAAATAAACTTTACTATATCCTCTTTAAGAATATATATACTTGTATATACCTATATAGGGTTCTAATTTTTTTTTTTTGAATTTTCAAAATTGTCACTTCAGTCATTTCTGAACTCCAAAAAAATGACCTCGTCTTCTTCAGAGGGAAAGCTAAATTTGGTCCAATGTTGTTCCGTCCTAAAAGGGTTAAGAATGGAGGTGGAGGTGGTCAGTGCAGTTTTTTGCTGGATGGAGAATAGGATACACACACATCCTGATTGTAACTGACTCAGAAAGCATGCTGAGTAGGGTGAAGACAGGCAAGCTTCGTGCAGAGTGGCTTGCTTCGCTGTCTGGATCTTTTCTCCGGGGCATGCTGGTGTGCTGGGGAATGAACAGGCAGACAATTGGCTGGCTCTGCAAAACTTGGTGGAGTATTGATGCATGATAAGGCCTACGTGGTTGCGGCCTTGTGGGAGCACGTGCACACCTCGGAGGAGCAAATGGATCACCATAGGTCGGGCAAGAATGCGACAGCGAGCGGTGACGAGAGGATCTGTCTCAGAGGAAAGGCGAGACGGAAATATAATCAGATTGCTACTGGTACTATTAGTGCTGGAACTCTTCGCTGGCTGCTGAGGATGGGGACGGAGCGCTTATTATGGGAATGCCCCGAATGCTGTGAAGTGAATGAACTGAATGAATGGAATGTGATATGATGTCGGTTCCGTCCTAACTCAAAACTCAAGTAACTCAATCAATCTCGGCACATTTTACGGCGTGTGGTGTAGATGCTGTATTTAACAAGAGTGTCAAGAGCACTGTTGTATTATTTTACTCTGCAACCAAAAGTATATTTATATTAATACTGTAACTAAGACATGCTTTGGTATTGTTATTACATTACCTTCTTCGGGAAGAAGAAGCAATTGGTCTTCGTTAGGATCAGCCATTACTGTTTACAATCTTCAGTCGCGGAGACACAATTATTACTCTCTCCTGACCTAATGACACTAATGTTCCTATTTTTACCAGAAAAGCCGAGAAAGAATGGCTTGAACATTAATTAGTCAATGGATCGTCCCCTCTGCACATCAAATCATTCAGTGCTCGGAACCCCTCACAATATCACATTGAGGCTAACGACATCAGTTCTCAGCTGGTTTACTTCTGTGACCCCTGCATAAAGTCTCTCTCTCTCTCTCTCTCTCTCTCTCTCTCTCTCTCTCTCTCTCTCTCTCTCTCTCTCTCTCTCTCTCTCTCTCTCCCCCCCCTCCCCTTATGCATTTAATTAATATGGCTTACTAAATGTATTAACAATGAGGAAATAGCGTTATATAATTAATTTGTAAGAAAACAACCTTTAAGAATAAAGAAATACCATAATGTAAAATCCAAGCTCGTAAATAATAGGGAAAAGTTTTAATAAACAAGTGAATCGGCACAACTATCTGGGAACAGTCACAAAGGATGGAAGGTGGTAGATGTAAGAGCAATAAACACTATAGCATAGGAAACAAAGCCTTTTACAATGGAAAACATATTCACCAATGAAAAGCTGTCATTTGCAGTAAAAACAACGTGTTGTATAGAACTTCTATTGTTATATGCTGAGAAGTGTCTAATGGCAATGGAAATGTGGTTTCGGGGGGGGGGGGGGGATACAAAGAATACCATGGACGGACAGAAAACAGTGAATAGGTAAGTTCTACACACACACAAATGACAGGTGATAAATTTATTATAGAGATTAAGCGTAGACAGTCAATATTGTTGGACACGTTATGAGGAGAAATACACTAGAAAACATGGTGATGACTAGTACAATTGATGGAGACGGAGCAAAGGGGAGGCAGAAAGGTAAATACCCGGATGATTTAATCCCGTGGCATGGACAAGAATACAGACTTGATCTCAGACGATCGTGTGAAATGGCGAACCATGACCGCCAATTCTGATCGACATGACACATGCTGATGATAGCCTTCTTGTCTGGATTAATTCCTGTTGAATTTATGTTCTTGCAGACTGGCCAAGATTACCGACTCACGGTTATCACTTAATTCCTTTAATCACCCTGCACCTTTGAAGGTATTAAACATATCTTCTTCTTTACGTTCATCCGGAGTGTTTTTTAAAAAAAATGTTATTGCGGAGTGATGTTACGCACCCTTGGGCCGAAACCCCTGGGCCAACTCATCCGACTTCTGCGTGCTTTTTTGACCAGGTTAGCATTCCTGGGAGACTCTCATTTTTGTGGTGCCGTCCACATCAAAGCTGGTCAAGTTGGAACAGTCAAAGACTTCACGGTCATCGCTCAAGGGGAGGCAGGGACAGTCCATGGCACTTTCCGCCATCCAGGGTGGCTTCCATAATTGCAGAGCCGACACATAGCGCCCTGGTGCTGGGCTCACCGAGGGAATCGTCACGTCCTGCTCATAGCTGCTTTAATTCCTCACTTCAATATATTGGGCATTTCGTTCGCCCCGGGCTGTTCCCGCACAAATAAGACCGGCCTGCAGATGTAATCCACTCAGCGAGTTTTCGATTCGGACATGTGCTTGTCGCTGTGCCCGATGACAATATAGTCAGAGCACGACTCTATAGATTAGGGCACAACGGACATTCGGAAAACTAGCTAGTCAGAGCTGTTCAAGACACGAGGGGTATTCGAAAAACTAGGTAGTCAGAGCTGTTTCTAGCACTAGGAACAATCAGAAACTAGCTACTCAGAGCAGTTTCGAACGTTAAGGACATTCGGAAGACTAGTTAGTCAGAGCTTTTCCGCCAACGAAAGACATTTCACTCGGACGTAATTGCGTAGTGCCAATTTCTATTTTGCCACCCGTAGGCCGGCACTTCCGACTTCGGCGGGCATTTTTAAATGAGGTTAGCCTTCCTCGGGTTTCGAGACACGCTGGACTCTTATTGTTGTGGTGTCGCCCACATCTCAGCTGGTCAAGGTAGAACGGTCAAAAACAACACGGTCAATCCTCAAGGGAAGACAGGGCCAGACCATGGGCATTCTTCGCTATCCAAGTAGACTTCCATAATTGCAGAGCCGGCACATATTGCTCTGAGACTTGCCTCACCGGAGGAATTGCCACGTCCTGCTCATGGCTGCTTTACTTGCTTGCTTGCTTGCGTTCGTTGGCTTGAGCTCCAACGCGAAGTCCTGTATATCGGATGAAGGCATCCTGTTGTCCAACATCAGTATGATGTCATACAGGACCTGAGGTTTGCGTGAGTATCCGTTGTCCCATGTCTGGCTTATTGGTGTGCAGACTGGTGGTTACTCGCCGAACAGGCAGACACTCTCCGACTTCGGAGGAATCGGCGATCCTACTGACTTTAGCCAGGACCCCGAAGGGACCTGTTGCCTAGGACGCTCGACGAGGACGCGTCAATAGGTCTTGGCCAGTATATAACCCGGCCTGGTGCCTTGGAAACACCTCTGCGTCCCATAGCTGCTTGGGCATTTAGCCTGCCACTGGTCGCTCAAGCACAAACCAGGAACGCTAAGACTGCGGACGACATCCACTAGGTAAGCTTTCGCTTCGGACTTCGATTGCAAAGGATTCGCTAGCCAAACGTTCCATTTCGTGTTATTGCTACGTTTTTCCACCTTTGACCATTTTTTCCACCTCTTTACAGATACAGACATTTTCGTAGCTATTACGTGCGACTGGGGCACTTTCTACCTTTAGTACTCGCTCACGAGGTAGGCTACATGTACTGCCGGCTCAGCACCTTAATTCCGTGCGCGATCAGTGAGCGAGAAACGGACAGGCCCTCTCATCCGGGGATCCCTCATACCCCCCAGCTGAGAGCCTAAAACAAGTATCTGAGCTGAGCATGTGCCGTGCTAAGCATCTCACCTCCATTTTGCGGAAGGTGGGTATCGGCCTGGCTTTCACATCCGAGGGTTTATTACTTAGAGGCGTTCCGCCATATCCCTCGACTGGGAGCCTTGGAGTATGTGTCCGGACCAAGAATTAGCGGCATCGTACGCCCGATCTAGATTTCGACTGCTATCCCCAGTCTACCTGCAGAGCAGCAGGCGGTGTCTCGCTTAGTCTGGCCCTATCCCATGAGCACGAGCTATCCAACATGTAGTTGTGCTTCCGTCGGCATAGCACTTGGGGTCATGAGGACACGCAAGGCCCCCCCCCCCACCACCGCGACAAGGTGGAGCCACATGGGGAGGGGGGGGGGGTATTCAACATATGATCCTGGTCCACTGCTTGCCTCTGCCCGCAAGCCTATCATTTTTTATTTCAGTTTCTACCACACCCGCGTGTGGTGACAGCAAAATAAGTTACTCTTTGTCAACCTTGACCTCCTCAGAAACTCCGCCCACTATCTTCGATCGCAGCCAGTATCGATCTTCCTGGGCATGCTTATTGAGTATCAGAATAAGCCTGCATGGGTGAAAGTCTGCGTATCCAGTCAAGCAATTGTTTTAGTTAGCCGTTAGTTAGTTAGTTAGTCGCAGTTCCAACTTCACGATAAAGGATTGCCCCATAATACTCCTTTCCCGTGCCAGTGAATATCACATAAAATGCTCATCAATGTCCCATGTGAAAAAGTGCAGCAGACAGGAGTCTCGACAAACCAACCAACAGCCCGCACAAATTGTTTTAGTTACTGGCATCACCTCAAAGTGAGATTGCTCGACAAAGCACTAGTCTGTCTTCACAGTTCTCTCTCCTACATGAGCTGTAAAAGCTCGTGGGATTCTTACAACAGACCAATTGACGCAGATTCACGCTCAGAAGAATTATCAAATATCAACGCCAGATCTTCCCGCCTTAACCACTGACTACTGGGTTTAATTGTCTGACGTATACTGAAAGGGGCGTATCACACTCTCTTGGTATTAATAGAAATATCCATTCTTCACAAGGTTCTGTTGACTGATTCAGTAACTTGATATTTTGAAACCAATAAATCTGCTCGCAATACAGCACGTGTCTTATAATGTAAGTCCATGTCAGAGAGAAGCTCTTGGTGCGCACCGTGCCACATCTGTCCATTTTGAATTGCACATAGCAGGGGCTGAGCATCAGGCAAAGTTACTGCTTTGGTGACTTGAACACCAGCTAGCCACCTCAAAGTCGCAATGACCACGCCCCACCCTCCCCCAACCAAATCTTCAAATCTACTTGAGGTTGTAGATCTATAGTTTTATTCTGCTCAGTAATGGCCGTGCCCCTGATTTTAGCTGAGAATCCCCAAGCAGATGTGTCTTCACGATGAACAATACCATTGGTGTACACTGTATACGGTATACTACTGCGTCTTGTCTGGGAGTATTTTCGCCTGTCACAATTCTGCCAACCCATACGCCACTGGACACTCTCAGCCTGGTTTGATGATCACCCGATGTAGATGCTTTTGTGTCTGCCGCTGTCAATCCCTTCTTACCCAATGTAACATCTATCTGCTTGACTGTGGGAATCCATCTGATGGTATCTCTTGCCAACTCCATCCATTACACGGAGATTTATAAACACATATACTACAAAAGAATCATAAACATCAGATCAGCGACTATCTTCGCAAAGAAAGTATGCTGCATGGGTCTAAAGCGCTCTGCGTGTCTGCAGTTGGCGGTGCGGGTCCATGTCTTAATGTTATACTTTCACTCAAACCACTGTCTTCCTCTTGGATGTTTGTTTTTCACCTGTCCCACCAATACCGGTTTTAACCAGAATAGACGGCAATGGACACGTGACAAGAACATAGAAGATATAACGAGGGCACTAGACTCATTCTGAGGAAATACGATGTGCACAGAAACAGGCAAGAACTTGGTTCTTTCACTAGCAAGGAAATAGAGATCAGTATCGACTAACGCGTCTCAAAATTACAGCCATCATCATCCAAAGGTTTGCCTGTGTAGAACTTTCCCCATAATTAGGAACCCAAAACAAGTCCATGGGTATGTGAAGTTTTAAGACCGTAGGACTGTGGAGACGGAGCATTAGGCGACAAGTCTTTCTCTCTTGTAGCCAACGACAATGACTTACATCGAACTCTCATTCCCCGGGAAGGTTAGACCGGTCAACAAATGCCCGCAGAAGTCGGATGTGTCGGCCTAACGGCGCAAGAACGCAGCTCTGCTGTAAACAGGCACAACGCAATCACGTCCGAAAAAAAAATATTCCGGATGAACGCAGAAGAAGAGGAAGAACTCTCATCCTATCTCGCGCATGCTATTGTCAGCGTAACCCTACCGTTACACCACTGCACTCGACCCCCACCCATTCATACTCATTCCAAATGTATCTCTATCAAAGGCCAGTGTCTTGCCTTTGCTGCCGTAACCAAACTATGGAATAGTAATCTATGGGTTCAAAGACACGAAAGAAAGCAACAATATGTGCGTTAGCACAATTAACTGTAATGCATTGGAATTATTGTATGAATAACGTAATGCAACGTACGATTAAAGATACAAAACAAACATCCCATAAACTATAAGTTCTCAGCAACAAAAATGATATATAATACCAACAAATGTGCAGGGGAGTTTTTTCCCACTTCTAAAACACGCCTCTTGGCGTGAAAACTTTACTTAAGCCAAGAATGATCACGTGGAGAAATTTCTTGATGCCGTGGAGGTCACGTGATTGGCACAACCAATGGTGTGCTTGATCGTGTGCTTTGATATAAACAGGAAGTTGTCGTGGACATTCTAGTAAGCACCAAGTTGTCTTGTGTTGTCAGATTATTAATACCTTGTACTTGTACTTGCCGTCGCTGTTTAATCACCTGTAACATCTGAAACTGTACATACGTCAGTAAACAACAACATCATACGACTGGTCAGCAGTTGCGCTGGAAATAAACTAGATTCGTGATTATTTAGACAATTACGCCGTCTGTCACCGAATCAACAGTCAAATCCGATTGATTTATTATATAAATTTGATTTGTCAAATCGAAACTGAAACGAAACCATAAAAATAAACCATCCAGTCGACACACCTGAGTGTTTGGAGTTCTAGTCTGCTCAACGACTACTGTACAGGCCAACTCCATCACTGTTACATAGTTATATACTATATTATTTTTACTATCGAGTGTGGTATACTATATACTATATATTGCTTCAAACTTCAATTCATTCAGCAGTTTACTGTTTAGTTTTACTATTATTTAGTATTAATTATTAAGGTAAGTTCACTTAATTTATGCGTGTTATATAATAAATACTTAAATAGTCGTTCCGAAATCAGTGGCAGGCCACTGAACGTAAACTTCCCAAGAGATCACAACAACAAAACATGCTTGTGTTGACTGCAAAAAAAAAGAAGTAGAAGTCATATCAGATCAGTTAAAAAAAAATCAAGCCAGTGTGTCAGTATAGCAGCAATTAAAGCATGCACAGCTGTTTGCATTGGCACCTTGCCGTCTTGACAGACGATAGTTTGTGCTTCAGAAAGGCATAACTATTGGTACTTTTGCCTTAATTCACCCCAAACAAACGTCACTGCCTTAATTCACCCCAAACAAACGTCACCAGCTATATTTAGGGTCACCAGCTATATTTAGCACTGACGGTGATCTCATCTGTGTTCGGGTACAGTTCGTGTCGGTGCGTTTCAATTGCCCACAGTGTTTCTTTGGGCTTTGGCCACCGTTTCTGTGTGAGTGTGTGTGTGTGTGTCTGTCTCATCATGAGTTTTCTGGAACTGGCAGCAGCAGGCAGCAGCTGTCCACGACAAGCCAAAGTAGTGTTGCCTTGTCTGCAGCAGCATCGTGGCACATTCTGCTAGACACTGTTCTCATAACCATGTCATCATGGTGCTATCGCTGACTGAGCGTCAGGACAGATGGGAGATGATGACGACGACATTCACCATGTATATCTGAGGACATCCTCCCACTGAGACAGGCGCACATGGCTGCACGGCCTTGCGTCGCCCGTACAGACATATCATCATCATTCTTTTCGTATACTGCTGGTCTCAAGAGTTGACAAGCATTTCATTTGGCCAGTTACAGTTGGGGCGCGGGGGATGTCGCCAAGAGCAACTGTTGCACACCGATCAAATTGTGCACCGAGCTATGACGGCGAAACACAGAGAACCCCTGGATGTGACATCATACCCTGGGATTCCGTTTGAGGTGAATAAAGGCAAAAGTACCTAACTATTACCCATGGCGGTCGCGAATGTGACTGATAAGGCCAATTCGCGCTGTAAATGTTCGTCCACACTGGGTGCTGTCGGATGTCTGGATTTATGGCTCAACCCCAAAGAGAGAAAGGATACTAAGTTCCTCTTTCCCAGTGTGATCCTGCCTGTTTAATTATGGTAACCTTTAAAAGCAATTTTGGTCAATATTTAAACATTGGGTTTTTACTTATGAAAACATAACAGTTGGATACAGCTTGACAAGATGAATCCAACGGTATCTCAACGAAGAGTGTACATTAATTCTAAGCGGAGTAATACATTTTTTGGTGACGTCATTTAATACCAGGAAATGAAGTGATGTCCTAAGAGATAGGGGAGATTTTATCGCGGCTCATTAAATTGGAAGCTGAGAAATAATTCTGCCTTCTATTACTGATACTGTGGTTTGTTAAATTATAAACGGACAACATAGACCCACATATCACTGCGTCCGGGGTGGCGAGACCTAACTTGACATATTATGATTATCTATTTTTCAATAGGATGTGCCGTGACCTAATTATCAATTAATAATGGCCACCAATTGTTTGTTATTCATTAAAAGTCTGTCACATTGCTAACAAACCTGGTAAGAAGTATATTTTATTGTGCGTTTTTGTAACAGGAAAGTAAAGGTCACATTCCTCTTTTGATAGAATGTCGAGAGGATAAACTTCATTGCACCAGGTTTTACCCCAGTTTTTACTCTGTCTCTTTCTGCACGGCGGCCTGCCAAAAGTATCATACAAAGCACGAGAGTCTCAGAGTCTCTGACAAAAATGCACTCGACTTTTAAGACTTTTCAATAGGATGTGCTGTGACCTAATTAATAGTTAAAAATAGCTGCCAATTTATATTAATTAGATGTCATGGGAAATGTTCGTCGTTAGTGAAAGTACAATTTATGAAAATGTATTCATATTGTCTTAATGTACCAACTGCATTGCGACAGCTTTCTTTTGTTGATTAAATATCATGCATTAATGTAAGTAAATAAGTTTGTAACTGCTGCATAAATTAAGCAGCAGTTAATTAATTATTAAAATATTAAATAATAAAAATATTAATTAAATATTCACTAAAATTGATTTCTACTCCTGCTCTATAATTATACTGTTCTGTATCTAATAGTGAGCAATTAATAATTAAATACTAACTTATTTAAAACATATAACTTATTTTACAGTACTGTATTTAAATTTAAATAATTATGTTCGCTGTGCTGCTTAGAAAAAAAGAACTACTTACTTCACTACTTACAGGTTTACAGACGGGTCTGAAACCTGGCTTTCAAAATTATTTTCAGTCATGTCAAATGCTGAAATATTATACAAGTACACAGATACATTACTGCTACAGATGACACTTGTATTCTGTTTAATTTTAGTAGTTAAATTACCAGTTCTAATTATAAATAAATACAGGACCACTATAGTTTATTGTATGGGCGCCGCAATCTTGAATTTTGTGTTATGACGGCCATATCACTAAATATTTTTTCCTGAACGCCTGCAAACACCAGCAATGTTGAAACTGATCACATTTATGTAAAATTAAACGAGGGATTAAAAAATGCAACAAAAAGTTAAGTCTTCTTTTTACTTCAGGAGTTATAAGACAAATTAGCTTACTATTCGTGAATAGACTCCAAGAAGTTCCAGAGAAAACAGTTTCTCAGCGGCATCAAACTTTTTGCAGTTAGCAGAAGGACCTATACTGCAAATATCAGAGTAGGTTCCCCTTTCGTCGTATCATGCTAGTTTCGAATAATTCAAATTTAGCAGGACATGGTAACAACCTGAAGTGAAACTTTGGTCGCTAAGAATAGTGCGCAAAATCAAGATCAGGTTTCCCCACCCCGAGGGCAAAGTTCAATAACTCTGACATTGCTACCTTTTATGGCTCAGTTGCTTGAGTCCATAACTAGAGTCTCAGAACCAAGGAATACCTCTAGGAAAACAATTACAAGTATTTCCCCTTTATACCCAAATGTCCTTATGGTGGTTCCTTGCCTCTCCTCTCTCAGTTAACCTAATTTTATCTAGGGTTGTTAATTCAACTAATTGACTATGACAAGTAAAAGATACACTCATCAGAGGAAATGACTTCTTTTTTCCCCATCATTTATTATATTGAGTATTTATTATATTGAGTAATGAACAGTATCTCAAATACATACATGCAAAATCATAAAATCATTTACATCAATATTTTTACATATTATAGTTTCAGCAGTGACTCCCCTTCTCACATAGCATTGAGACTACAGGTAATTTCACAGTTAATTTTTTTACAGATCCTCTGTGGTAGTAAATCTGAAACAGAAAAATTGGTCTGCCCTCCCTTGTCTTGAATTGTGGATTATGGGTTCTTGCTCCAAGCAGTCACTGTGATTTATGTTTATCTTGTAAGCTTCAGTGTGTTCTTCCCCTGGTTATAGAATAATATTTTTTTAAGTTGGCTCTAGGTTTCCATTCTTGGCAGGTAAATTATGTTAATGTTACCTCTCCTATAAGACAAATGGAACTTTTTCAGGTGGATGACTTTCTGCCCCACTCTCTCACAGAGCATTTAGCAAAGTAGCTTCTATCACTCAAGTCAGGTCTGGATCTCTATATGGTTATAGACACTACCTGAAATTTTAGCAATCAACATACATCTGCTGATATCAATATGACATTAGAAATTAAATGCTGTACCTTTCAAGAAAAACAAAAAAGAACTACATAAAAGAATTGTGATCCTAGGAAAATAAACAGTGAAGGGAAAGGAGTCTTGGTGCTCTCTAATAGTTATCCACAACATAATGGTTGTTCTCCTTTCAATCCATCTTTGTATGGAGTTCAAGGTTTAGACTAGCAGATGTGCAGTTTTATCTTCACCTATGCCTGTCCTTCAGGTCTCCAGGTTAAGTAATACCTTGATTGCTTTGGAATTGACAACTATGTTTCCCATCCTCTTCTGTACCTAGTTAATTCTCTACGTCTTCTTCCATTAAAGAAAAAGGGTTTCATACATTAAGGGTTTTAAAAATCATTCCCCATTACAATGAGTATTTGCTCATAAACAATATAAGTACATCATGGTATCAATTCTTGTATAGTATTCAGGTAAATTCTTCTTTAATCAAAAGTTTCAAGGCGAGTATATTCCCTCCTATTCACTGTGTCTGTAATATGCTTGTACTTCATTTATCATCATCATTATTCTCATTATCATCATTGTTATTACAGTCATCATATCATCATCATTATAATTACAATCATCTTCTTCATTACAGTCATCATCATGATTGTTATTACAATCATCATCCACATTATCACTACAATCATCAGGACACTAGACCATATGTTGTAACAGGAGTGACATGAAATACAAAGTGGTGTCTTGCTTCAGATATAAAGCCAGATGCTTGTAGTATGTGTAATGTAATATGGGTTGTGTCGTGCTTAGGGCACAAACCGAGATGATGGTACCATAAGTGATATATAATACAAAGTGTTGTCATGCATCAGAGTGCACTAAATGACTAATTAGTGTTTGGGTTATGCCAAACATGTTCTCTTGCGATAGGACATTATACATCAAAGTTGACTTCTATCATGAAATTGATAGTTAGCTTATACTCTCTCTTTGTATGTAACTTCTCTTCACTCATACTCCTCATTCATCATACATAATACTCATATGTGCATGGATGATCATTTCACTCACCTATCAGACATAATATTCACATGTGCATGGATGATCATTTCACTCATTCATCAGACATGATATTCATATGTGCATGGATGATCATTTCACTCATTCATCAGAAATCATTCTCATACTTGCATGTAAGATAAGTAATTATACTTATGTGATTTCCCAATGATAACTTTAAATTTTAACACCATTGACACAATGAAATCTCAGTCATTCCTCAGACACAATCATATATGTATAGATGACAATTAAGCATATGTATGTGCTTTACCAATGATAAATTCACAGATTCAACAACCATTACAGTACTATGGAATCTTAATCATTCTCATCCTTCATCAGAAATTATATTTCTTGGATGATAATTAAGCATACTGATGTGTTTTTACAAATGATACATTCACATCTGTTTAACATAGTGAAATCACATGAATCACCCCAGACATGCTCTCATCAATGACATAGACTTATGTGATCATTAGCATACTTATGAGATTCACAAAGGATGATTCCTCATGTGTAGCATTAATGACTTACACATGGATCCCCACATGCTCTCATAGATTTATGTGATATACTCAATCCACATTCATTCATTATGAATCCTAACCATTCTTGCATGGCGGTTGATTAAGCATTATTATGTGGCACAAATATTAATTCCACATGTTTAACAACAATGAAAATACATTGCCTCAACACATGTGTGCTTTAACCCAACACACAAAATTATGATTCTTATAGAAATCTATTTACCTCTCATGTGCTCATGTATTACACCAATTTCTCTTACCAGTGTTGGCACTTGTAAAATAGTTTCTTCTTAGTGAACTAAGTATTCTTAGCTTTCTAAATCTTAAGTTACTCACCAACTTCTAAATCACTGCTGGTTGAGTTTAACTACTTAAGAAATAAAATGTATAACCTAAGTCTAATGCTTATACATTAAATAAGTTGTTTAACTGGTAGAAAAAATAAAACTCACTGTAGCTTTCCTAATGGACAGTTTACCCATAGGCTATGATAACTGAATATATTATTTAGTTTCTACCAAATTAATTTCTTAACTAACCACGAGATTTACACACATTTACTCACCGACTATTCTTTGAAAAGGGATCACAGACTAACTTCAATTTAAAATAAATATTCCAACACTACGACACAGAGTTCGGGATTCAAGCCTCGGATCCTCCAAATTCTCTGGCTGCTTATAGCATGTAGTTTCTTTCTTCTCACACTTTGATTTTGTTTCAGTGTTGTTTTAAACTTTTACCATGCTGTCAGACAGTGGTCCTTTCTCTCGTGTTGGGCTGGTGATCAAACAGACCAGTTTTTGCTTTGCGGGTTGTATTTGTTTCGGTTCGTATGTCGTAAAATGAGTTAGTAAAATGTTGGATTGTAGAAGTATGGAACAACCAGCATTGTTGCAGTGTTCACCTTTAATTGTTGTATGGAGAATATTTACAGCACCGTTACGGCTTGTGAAAAATTATATCACAGGTGCATGTGAACACTTCATCATTTCCACCATCATACACCATCTTACGTCTCACACGCTCGGTGTGTGACTTATCTGCAATAATTTTCTCCTTTGTCTTTATTCCATTTCTGATGTTTGCCCTCTATACAAGTTCAGCGGCGACTTGCTCCCAATGTGCATTATCAATGCCTGTATCAATCATGTCCCGCTTACACACATCCTTGTATTGTAGTGGAGGCCGACCCTGAGATCTCTTACCCATCTGTAATTCACAAAAAAAGATGTCCTTTGGTATTCTACATCATCCGTATTCCTAAGATGTCCTATCCATCTAAGTCTACGAAGACTGAGCATGGAATAAACCGTCACACAACCTGATCTTTCCAGTACTTCAGTATTTGTGATTTTGTCTTGCCACTTAATACCAAGAATTCTTTGCAGACACCGCATATGAAAGCTGTTTAAACGTTTCTCTTGGTGTGAGTAAGTTGTCCAGGCTTCACTGCCATAAAGAAGAGTACTAAAGACACAGGCTTGATAGACAAGGACTTTTGTTTTGGCAGTAAGCTTCCTGTTCTCCCAGACTCTTTCTCTTAACCTGTTCATTGTTGTTGCTGCCTTACCAATCCGGATGTTGACTTCCTGATCTAGGGATAATTTGCTATTTACCACTGATCCTAGATATGTAAGATGGTCTACCATCTCTAGTTCGGCGTCGCCAATAAAGATTGATGGTACCCCATATGCACCTTGTAACATAATCCGTGTCTTCTTTTTGCTAATTTTTAAACCAAATTCAGAACAAGCATTGGAGAATGCAGATAGTAGACATTGTAATTCTTCCTCAGGACCTCATGTGCACCCTGTGACATAATCTGTCTTCTTTTTGCTAATTGTTAAACCAAATTCAGAACAAGCATTGGAGAATGCAGATATTAGACATTGAAATTCTTCCTCAGAGTGGATCGTAACTGCAGCATCATCTGCAAAAAGCAACTCTCTGATCAGCACCCTTCTAAATGTGGTCTTGGCCTTCAATCTCTGCGTAGCTGTAATAATAATATAAAATAACATAATGTATAATATACAGTGTATATTTTCAATATTATTTGTAGTCATGTTGTTTAGGTTTTACATATGCGATAGATATGAATACTGTCTGTATTCTATAGTTGTGAGTTGAGGTGTATGATAGATCTAATGATGACACCTATTTAAGGGTGTGGAGTTGGCCATGTCTGGAAGTACACTCCTGCAGGCAGGCAGTGTCCTCATTTGATTTGGAGGTGGCAGGTTCCTACCCTGGTGTATGACATCTTATATATAGCGTTAAACTTTTCTGTTGCTAGTGTGTCCTCAAATCTCGACTTTCTTCTGCTGTTGTGAGCCCCGGCCAATACTTGTGAATTTGTTTGCTTGCTTTTTGAGACCCGGCTGGATAGGCCTTGAATAATCAACTAATTTTAAATTTTGCCGGGGTACTGGCATATTGGGTCTACTGATTTTTATTTCCAACTGTTGAGCATTTAAAAATGTCATCAGTCCCCCCAATGTTGCTGCCCTTGTCTCAGGACACTAGACGTTCAATGTACTACTCCATCAAGTGTATACCATCCTCTGGTTTACTTATGTGGTAAAAATCCCATACCGCCCACAGCTTGTTATACCTGGTCTGCATGAATAAGAGTCAGACATTGTGCCTCTAAGCCGCAGGTTGGGCATTATCAACATTATACCACAAGTTAGAGGGTTTAAAATATATTTTGTCAATTCTTAAATATTCATGATTTTAATATTTGTCTGTTTCATTATTTCAGAATTAGCACTGTTGGATTGACCATGAATTTGTACCAGGGCTTGTGTTTTCTGGCTGCCTTGTATTGCTCTGCAATTTTGTTTGATGGTGTGGATTCAGCTGATGACCATTACAAAGTCCTTGGAGTAAAACGCAATGCATCACAAAAAGAAATCAAGAAAGCGTTTAGGAAACTTGCCCTTAAATACCACCCTGATAAGAACAAGGAGAAAAATGCACAGGAAAAATTTCTTAAGATCAGTAAAGGTAATTTTTGTCTTTATAACTTATAACTTAAAAATAAAGACATGATTGTGTGTATGCATTTTATTTTTGTTTTCACTAACACCTTTGTACCCAGCTTATCTTCCATATTTAAGCTGTTTGTTTCTATGCTTCGTTCATTTGTCACAAGGCATAGGGCCACTCTGTTCATGGGGTTGATAGGTCTTCTTCCTTTCTTAAATGATCATTTGCTAAGTGTCTATTCTGACACAGGTCACAACAAGGATGGTTGGCTTGAGGTCTTCACCCCCACCCAAGTTTTTCTCGAAGGGTTGCTCCAATCAGACAGATTTTCTACCGTAGTTCGATGAAGTCAAGGCAGCCTTCTAGGACATCTTTTGGGGTGTGTTTAGAGTTCTCCACATTTACAAGAGGCAGAGTCAGTGAGACTCATTCAGTGGGAGTGTGCTCTGAGTCGACAATGTCCAGTCCAAAGAATTTAGTCTATACATTTCTGCTGTCGTAATCTGGTCTGTAGTTGTAGGAATAAAATTGGTTCAGTGTGTCTGTGTATGAAGGTGACTGAGTTCAATGTAAGCCTGAAAGATATAGGACAGTGTGAGAATGGAATGTTTTCTTTGGGTGCAAGATTTATTTTGCAGGGTTTTCGAGTATGTCTCTGTTATTCAGCAGCTACTGTTCTGGTTTCCTCATGTACCATTGATTTCCTGCAAACAGATGTGCATTTTTGTCAGGATTATGCAGTAGTTTTTCATGTTTTAATAGCATTGCCAAGGACATTAAGTAAGTAAAGTCTTAAGCGTTTCTTTTGGCCACCTTGGTAATGTTTACCAGTTTGCTGTTTCCTGCTATTTGTCTGTGATGTGATATGGCCATCACATTTTGTAGGCCTCAATGTACGGAAGATTAGGTGCCAGCCTTTCCCTCACTTAGTGAGATGATGATGCAGGCATTAAACCCTCATCCATCTGTGCTCATGGCATCTGCTCAGCTCACTATCAACTTTGCTAACATGCCCGCTTACCATTTTGCATCTCACTATTAAGAGTTTCTATCCACTTTTAAAATGGACAGTGTTGCTTTTGTTTTGGCCCCAAAATATGCTTGATTTGCTTTCAAGCAAAAGTCACTATTTGTAACTTTATTATTCTTTCAGAGAATATCTAATAGCAGATACTGCCATTGGGGTGTGAAGTGCTAGGCTTTCACATATTCTAGGCCATGACATATATGGTGGGGTGGCCAGTTCCCTTCCTCATCACCATTTCTTCTCAGACAAGTCCCAGACAGTTCCTACATTGTCATGTATCAGTGTTTATTAGGCTGCGTTAACCACAGAACTGTACTGGTTGGACAAACATAGTCCCGCCTCTTCTGGGGAATGAACTGGGATCATCATCATCATCATCTTCCACTTCTGCCGTCAAGCGTCGTGGGGAGGAATAATTTGCGTTCCAGCACCCGGTGGACGGCACTGGATAGCGTCATTCCGTGAGGTTGTACAATGTCTCTGATGTCGTCAATCCATTTTCTTCTTGGACGTCCTCGTGGTCTCGTCGCAGATGATCTTTGATGTAAGGCCAGTGATGGTAGTTGCTGATGTTGCATTCTAACAACATGGTCAAACCACTTGATCTTCTGTCTTTCAATAAATGTGGCACAAGGTGTTGATCCCACAGTCTGTCTGATAGTAGCATTTCTTACTCGGTCTCGGATTGTTAAGTTGGCAGCTCTCCTCAGGCATCTCATTTCGCAGGTGTTGATTTTGCGAAGGTGTAATTTGGATAAAGTCCAGGTTTGAGATTGGTAGCATAGGGTTGGTGTGAATATGCTGTTTATTATCTGTCGTTTTGCGGACATGGGTATGTTTGGATGTTTCAGTAAGGGTGATAGTTGATATGTAAGTGCACTAGCACTGGGATCACCGTCTTTAAAATCCTTTTTGAACTTGTTAAAGATCATCTGAAGTGTTGAAGTTAAACAAGTTAGCTGCAAATCCTTTTCAGGACATGGAAGTCAATTCCCGCATTTTTTGGCTGTTTGTGATTCCTGGGTATGTTTATGTTCAGTAGTTTGCCATTTGATTTCTGAACAACCGGCACTTATACCGTAGTATGGAAACCAGCACAAGGTGGCTTGCTTTCCAATCGCCCGCAGCTGTGTTTCAAATGCAGTATGCGGGATTATGATTTGCATTCGTAACCTCTTTGCCACAGAACAATTCAAGCACAGTCGAATATTTGGATTTCAGTTAGATAAGCATCTACCGAGATTTCTTTGCATTGTGTTCGTGATCAAGAGAATAAGATTGTCTTCATAACATAACTACCAACCAATGTGGTTAACATTTGGTTTATTTCATTGTAACCATAAACAGATCAGAATGTTTGCAATACATTTATTCAGTTGAGATCATCACTTTATAACATGCTTTAACTTGTGACTTTTTTCTCTACCCAACAGCTTATGAAATTCTGAATGATCCAAAGAAGAGGAAGATATATGATCAGTATGGAGATGATGAGCAGAGAGCAACTAATGGAGGATTTCAGCAGTCTAATTTTCAGCAGTCTGATTTTAACCACTTCTTTCAGCAGTCTAATAAAAATAATCAATTCCATAGTAGACAATTTCATCAGCACGGAAGTGGAAGCTTCGAGCACTTTACATTTGGTGATTCTGGCAACTTTTTTGACTTTGATAACTTGTTTCAAGGAATGCACGGAGATAATATGTTTGGTTCAGTTAAACAGCAAAACAAAAAAAATAAAGGCTTTGGTCGTAAGGTACACGACCATGTATTTGATTTTGGCGGAGATATCTTTGAAGACTTCTTTGGGGACCATAAGCATTTTGATCACTTTCATGATACAGAGGATAATTTTGGGCACTGGCGGGACCATGGCAAGAAGAATCGCCATAGCTTTGTCCACAACATGCACCAACAATCTTCCCATAACAGTAAGTGTACGCTTCTTATTGCTTGTATCGCCATTATTTACTTTTACATTTTCCTGTGTTTATCTCTTCTGTTCTCTCTAGCCTTTTCCCCATCTTTTCTCTCTCTCTCTTTCTTCTTGTCATCATACCATCTTCTTCCCTCCTTCTCTTGTCTGTATATTTTAATCAACACTTTTAATATTTCTCCTTCCCCCCCCCCCCCCCCCCCCCCCCCCCCCACACACACACACACACGCACGTGCACACACACTAACTAACTAACTAACTAACTATCCTTGCTATATTTTTTTGGTCTCTCATTTTCTTTTCTTTTATTCTTTAATTCTCTCTGTCTACCATCATCCTTTCTTTGTATGTATGCTGTATGTGCTTCATTCAACTCGAAGTTACAGAAAGACAGCACATCACAAACATCAGAAAGAGGCTGCGAACACTGTTTGCCTACATTTTGAGAAGAGAAAAAACAAAACATAGTAATATTAACAGGAAGTAATAACAAATAATAGCAATTTGTGGAAGGAGAGATAGAGGAAGACAGTGGTTGAAGATTCTTGACAGTCTTTTATCATGGCATGAAAAAATGCCAGCACACAATTTGATGCATTCTTTTAGAGATTGCAAGCTATTTAGAAGCATGATCACCCATGTCATTTAAGAGGGCATTTGATGATTAGCATGTTTGCTATTGCCTAGAAAGTAACTAAAATAACATTTTAATCAAAACAAAGACATTTTCATGAAAAAAGAAATGAATGTAACCAAAATAAAATTTTTGTGACAAATGTAAAGATATGATAATTAACCTTCTTCTCCTCAGGGCAGCAGAGATGTCAAAAAGTCACACAGAGAGTAGGAGGCCAGACAATCACATACACTCAGTGTTCATAATCAGAATATGGTTGAAATGTTATTTCTTCTGTTTCTGGACATTTGAGATTCAGCTCCAAGGACAACACAGTTGCTGTTATGTAGGACGTACTTCCGTATATTTCATCCAATGAGACATAACTTTTAACTGTAGCCATGCACTATTATACAACCATCACATTTCTTAATGAAAATGTAAAGTAATATGTCTTATCTTGATTATCCACAGACAAACAGCAACTCCTAAAGTTGTTTTCTAGTCCTTGCTTGCCTCTACACATTGTAGGGAGTTCACTTTTGTGTGAGGTCTATTATTCTGGCCATCAAGATTTCTTGTCGTCGTATATCTATCTATATATTTGTTATAAATCCACCTGCATCTGTGTCTGCCTCAGGCTCACAAGGTCTCAGGTTTGATCTCAGCACAGGGCAGGGCATGTTTTGTGTCTCTGTATATTCTGTACATACTATTTCTGTGGTTCTTGTCGTGTCAGTTTCTCATTTGGAGATAACCAACAGATTCTTTTTTGGAGATACCAACAATTTTTTTTTATTAAGCATTTCATTTCACATGCCTTGCTCTTTCATATGTGTGTTTTGGTCAGAGGTCATATTTAACACTGGTATCTCGGTGAGGATATAAATAGTGTTGTTTATCATTATTTGTTCCATATTTATGTGGAGTGCTTGAGTAGTGGTGATGGGATAGCTAGTATGCTGCTGCACAAATATGATATTGTTAAATCTGAAAGCAGAAAATGTTTAAAATATAACACTAGGAAAAATATTGTAAAAAGTATACTTGGCTTATGGTTACTGATGAAAACAGTAAACTAAGCAGTTATTTATGTTAAACTTGCTTGTGTGAAATATCTAGCAGTTCTCTCAGGAGGGCAGGGCTCTCTGTGGTGAAAAGGTCAAGCCAAATGCCTTGGGCCGTGAACGTCACAGGTTCATTTCCAGACTCTGTCATTTGGTTCATGAGGGCAGTTGTTTAAAAGCCACCCCCCCCCCCCCCCCCTCCCTCCCCTCCCCCGTAAACTCAAAAAGAAAAACAAACATGAATTCTTGGCTGTTCACAGAAATATTACAATCCACAAACTATAATCTGAACATAAACTCAAAATTTCTTTCTTTTGTGTGTGTTTATATTCATTGAAACAAACTTTTCCTAGTCACTGGCATTTTCTATCATCTCAAAATCAGTCACTCGTACCTTTGGTACCATTTTGGATTTTCTATTCAGTCAATGTAACAATGGTTTCATTCATAAAATATCATATATTCTTGTCACTCTAGCAATGGTTTCATTCATGACATGCCCATATTATCAGTGTTGCATTGGTTTCATTCATGAGATGTCTGTCTTGTCAGTGTAGCCAATGGTTGCATTCATGAGATGCCTGTCTTGTCAGTGTTTCCAGTGGTTGCATTAATGAGGTGCCTGTCTTGTCAGTGTAGCCAGTGGTTGCATTCATGAGGTGCCTGTCTTGTCAGTGTAGCCAGTGGTTGCATTCATGAGATGTCTGTCTTGTCAGTGTAGCCAATGGTTGCATTCATGAGATGCCTGTCTTGTCAGTGTAGCCAGTGGTTGCATTAATGAGGTGCCTGTCTTGTCAGTGTAGCCAGTGGTTGCATTCATGAGGTGCCTGTCTTGTCAGTGTAGCCTGTGGTTGCATTAATGAGGTGCCTGTCTTGTCAGTGTAGCCAATGGTTGCATTCATGAGGTGCCTTGTCTTGTCAGTGTAGCTAGTGGTTGCATTAATGAGGTGCCTGTCTTGTCAGTGTAGCCAGTGGTTGCATTCATGAGGTGCCTGTCTTGTCAGTGTAGCCAATGGTTGCATTCATGAGGTGCCTGTCTTGTCAGTGTAGCCAATGATTGCATTAATGAGGTGCCTGTCTTGTCAGTGTAGCCAGTGGTTGCATTAATGAGGTGCCTGTCTTGTCAGTGTAGCCAGTGGTTGCATTAATGAGGTGCCTGTCTTATCAGTGTAGCCAATGGTTGTATTAATGAGATGCTTGTCTTGGCAGTGTAGCCAATGATTGTATTCATGAGATGCCTGTCTTATCAGTGTAGCCAATGGTTTCATTAATGAGATGCCTGTCTCTTGTCAGTATAGCCAATGGTTGCATTCATGAGATGTCTGTCTTGTAAGTGTAGCCAATGGTTGTACTAATGAGATGATTGTCTTGTCAGTGTAGCCAATGGTTGCATTCATGATATGCCTGGCTTGTCAGTGTAGCCAGTGGTTTCATTAATGAGATGCCTGTCTCGTCAGTGTAGCCAATAATTGCATTAATGAGATGCCTGTCTTGTGAGTGGGGCCAATGGTTGCATTCATGAGATGTCTGTCTTGTGAGTGTAGCCAATGACTGCATTAATGAGGTGCCTGTCTTGTCAGTGTAGCCAGTGGTTGCATTAATGAGATGCCTGTCTTGTCAGTATAGCCAATGGTTTCATTAATGAGATACCTGTCTTATCAGTGTAGCCAATAGTTGCATTAATGAGATGCCTGTCTTGTGAGTGTAGCCAATGGTTGCATTCATGAGATGCCTGTCTTGTGAGTGTAGCAAATGACTGCATTAATGAGGTGCCTGTCTTGTCAGTGTAGCCAGTGGTTGCATTAATGAGATGCCTGTCTTGTCAGTATAGCCAATGGTTGCATTAATGAGATACCTGTCTTATCAGTGTAGCCAGTGATTGCATTAATGAGATGTCTGTCTTGTGAGTGTAGCCAATGGTTGCATTCATGAGATGCCTGTCTTGTCAGTGTAGCTAATGGTTTCATTAATGAGATATGTCTTGTCAAGTGTAGCCAATGATTGCATTCATGAGATGTCTGTCTTGTCAGTATAGTAATGGTTTCATCCATATGATGCCCATCTTATCAGTGTAGTAATGAGAAACCTAGCATGATTGTATAACTATCCAAATTAAATGTATGTATTCAGTAAAATATTTACAATCCGTGTATATTCAGCAGGAGTAAAATCTCAAGCAAGTGCATCCATACTGTTTCCTTGTTTTCATTCATAAGAATTTCAAGCACCTTGTTATTTCTCATTTTCTTGATTGAAGTTAAGCTGCAAGTGCAGTGTTAACATAACTTTATTGTTTGTTCTAAATTTGTTGATTCAAGTATTTTAATGTTGCATTTGGTTTCAGAATTTTAACTTTTGATTTTGAAGTTTTTCATTTAAACAGAAATACTTACCCAGCATTACTTAGTTCTTGCTAACTATTTGTTCTGTAGATGTTATCTGAATAATATTCATTTAAAGAACTGTTTACTGTGCTTTTGTTGGCAGCACAGATTGTTTGGTATTAAACTGTTTTCCGCATCATGGAGAGAATAGCACTGCAAGAGTAAACAAGTTTCACAATTCCAGGGCCTGAGATCAATTTGTGATCTGTGGTATTGAATTTTAGTTTGCTAATGGTCCGCTATTTCAGTCTTGTTTACTTCTGTGGAACATCTCCCCCATAATGACTCTTAGCTGTTTACCATCCGTAATGTTTATTAATTTAAAGTATATAAAGTTGTCTGCATTTTTCGTGGAAGTTTTTTTTTTTTTTATCCCACTGAAGAAGGCCATCGACATAATCTGGACTGGGGTTTAATAGAATCAGAAAAATTGTCAGTCTGTTGGCTAGTCATGTCAGTCTGTTGGCTAGTCATGTCAGTCTGTTGGCTAGTCATGTCAGTCTGTTGGCTAGTCATGTCAGTCTGTTGGCTAGTCATGTCAGTCTGTTGGCTAGTCATGTCAGTCTGTTGGCTAGTCATGTCAGTCTGTTGGCTAGTCATGTCAGTCTGTTGGCTAGTCATGTCAGTCTGTTGGCTAGTCATGTCAGTCTGTTGGCTAGTCATGGATAGGGGGCCAGCAATAGCAAGGGGTCATTCTAAGGATGGTAAACAAAATCATCACATAGCAATTTGATGCAGAATGGTTACAGACAAACGAGACATCCTTCAGGCTGTTAATTTATCCTAGAAATGTAACACTCACTTTGTTCTGCTAAGTGGTCTGTTTAAAATGTAACTGTCTGTGAGGCCTTCTGAAAAGTAACATTCACTTTGTCTTCCTAGAAATATAACATTCACTGTGTTTTAGGAATGTAACATTAACATTGTCCACCTAGAAATGTAGTAGTCACTTTAGAATCCTTAAAAGTAACATTCCTTTCATCCTTCCTGAAACGTAGGATTCCCTTTATCCTCTTAGAAATGAAACACCCACTTTATCGTCTGAATGTAATACTCACTTTGACCTTCTTGAACTATAGCACGGTTCCCTGTTTGATAAGGCTGGCTATAACCCTTATATAATCTTGTTAAGAAGCACTGACCCAGACAGAATAGGATCATTTATTGCTTAAAAAGTCAGTTAAAAGTCGACATGGTCGACTTCATTACACCAGGTTGTATCCCATATGGCTCAGTTTCTTTCCACAGCGAATTGCCGAAAGTGTCTTACAAAACACAAACTTCATAGCTGCAGCGACGTCCTCCAGGAGTCTTTTAAAAAATGCACCTGTGAACCAAAATTTCGCGGCCCGGAATTGAACCCACAACCTTCGGAGCCCGAGTCAGATGGCTTGATCACTTCGCCACGGAGACTCTCGTAAAAGTGAAAACCATTTATTGCTACTGAAGTTAGCTAACTCATCCTTGTTGTATGGTGTGGCTTGTCACAATTTAATCTTACATTGAAGACTATTCTTTATTCAGTAAATAGCACCTTGGAAGCATCTATGTTAACGATGTCCCATTGGATGTGCTCTGTGAGGTGGTACCCTATTGGTCTGCCATGGCAGATGACAGTTATCCTCTACATATACAAGGCCACAAGTTAAATGTTTCCTCTACACCACAAGGGAAAACACAGCCAATAAAGATATGAGGAAGGAAGTGATGTTTGTACGTGTTAAACATAAAAGACAAGAAAGTAATAGGAGACTGCAGAGCTGCATCTGAGAAATTGTATATTTTGATCAAGGCTCCTGTATGTATAGGAGAGATTCTGGCATATTCAGTAATGGTGAATCTAAATGCTAACAATGATTGAATATGTGTATTCTATAGCCTGATGAAGAGGAGAGGAAAGGCATTTTCCAGAAATGTATTAATTTTGTGACTAAATTGGCTAGAATGTTTCCCATACATCTACATTGAAATAGAGAATTTTCTTTAATAAATCGAGGAATTTCAGGGAATGTTCATTCATAAATGAAGACAGCGAGCCTGATCTTCAAGCACACTGTTATTGTGGAGTGATGTTACCCCACTTCTCTGTGAGCAACTGCTTATATCTCCCATAAGTAAAATTTGTAAGTTATCCTTTCAAGTGTTGGTCCTGTTGAGGGGGTAGCTGTTATGCCAACTTGTCATATACCCAATGTGTTGTTTGTTTCCTAATTGGTTGTAGTCTAAATAACTACATGCTGCTGCCACTGTGTCCACATTGTGATAACTTTATAATCAGTTTACCAAAATTTGTACAGCTCTTACAAATGTAAAGCAAGCATTTAATGTTTTGAAAAGATCTCACAATATTAATTTTACATCCGTATTAATGTTTTTGTTTTCTGGCATGAACTTCTATGTTTGATGTGGTTTGTTTTATGGCCTCACACCTTGGTTGTGCTTTGAAAGAGGTGGCATACAAAGGCTTATGCTTCTGAGGGCATATTAAGCTAAGTTAAAACTAATCCTATGCAAATATATGCATTGAATTGGTGGCTGGCTGGCTCAATAAGTGCATGTATCGTTGCTAGTGTATATGTCATGGCAGATTAGAACTCTGAATTTACGCAATAAGTTAGCTGTGAAGCATTTCATCTTAGGTACGTCTGCTCCAGATGCAGTAGTAATAATAATCTTAAACAGACAAATACACCGTGGAGTGTTACTGAACATTAGGTGGCTTACAAGTGTGGTTAAGTCTCATGATCAGGACACCTGGCTTCTATTCCCCAGATATTGGAGGTTAAACAAATTCTAATTCTGGAACACTGCCAGGTGATACTTGCACAAATGACCTTTATTTCCTGAGCTTTTATCAAAATTCTCCCGGCTTGTAACATCAGATTTGGTATGTGATTGTTTCACTACATCTGCGTCCAGTGGACTGAAAAACAGCGTACATTGCATCTCACTACTGGAATAGCAGGAGGTAGGAAAAGATAACGGTTAAGTCTGATCCTGTCGTAGATGCTGCCGTAGGGATGCAGAGTGGTAGTAGTTTGCATATATTAGTTACAGTTGAATTTGAAAGCTGCATTCAGACAGAAATACCTCACAACAGGGAACTGAATGCAGGTCATGGTGTTGACCAGCCAGTGCTTCCACAGCTGCTGGTGAATGGGGATGTGTTCTCAGCAGACTGCTGCCACTTGGATATCAGTGTCCCTCTTTGAGGCTGAACAGATATGTGTGTCCACGTGTCTGCATAGATAAGTACTTTGTGTCCACATGTGAAGCTATATGTGCTATATATCTGTGTCCACATGCTGCACACGAGCGCACACTCATTCTCATTCTCTCTCTCTCTCTCTCTCTCTCTCTCTCTCTCTCTCTCTCTCTCTCTCTCTCTCTCTCTCTCTCTCTCTCTCTCTCTCTCTCTCTCTCTCTCTCTCTCTCTCTCTCTCTCTCTCTCACACACACACACACTCTTTCCTCCACAGTTAGCTGTGTAATTTATTCCATATCCACAATTTGTGTATATAATTATGTGACCAGGTCCAGAGCTGAACAGTGGTGTTGGTGATGTTGCTGAGTCAGTTCTCAAGTCTTTCAAAGTGTGAATGGTTGCTGACCGACAGGTGGGGATGCATGAAGGAAATGAGAGAGATTGAGACACTGGTGAAATGTTGCGTTCATATATTTAATGTGTCAGATTGTATTTATTTTATATTTTGTAGTAACGTTAGTTGTGCGTTGCAAACAAGAACGTGAGTGCTGCTGTTAGTATCATGTAAAATACATGTGAACGGTAAAATTGACTGCTTGCAGGATCAAAATATCCAGTCAGAAATAGCACAATAACAGGCATTGAATGATTGTACGAAATAAAGCAGCACAGACAAAAACCACTCTTTCAATCTATGTGTTCTTTAGCAGGGGGAAAAATAAAAGCTACTGAAATGAAAATTGGGATATTAATCTTTGACACCCACATTTTAATTCATCTGGGGTAGGGGCAAGGGCAGACCGGGAGAAGTATTGTTGGATGGTATAAAAAGGTGGCATGTAGGAATATCATGGAGTGGTCCAGAACACCAGACTGAGATTTAGGGAAAGATGTGAACACCTACAGCATTAGGCAATGCACCGATGATAGATTTTTATTTGGGTATTTTTTGAATTTTAAATTTAGTGGAATTTTGTTTTTGTGGTGAAATATGTGTTTGTTTGAAGTTTAACTTTCTTTTGTGCATGTTACCTTTACAATCATATTGCTTGTTTCGTTGTCTTTGTCATTGATTACTATCTTTCACTCATTTTGATTCTTTCATTGTCAACTATTTTGATCACAATTATTTCACATTATTATTGATTATTATTCTTCGTTTGATTGCTGGATACTCATTATTCTTCTGTCTTGTATATTATCTCTGTTTTGCATATTTCAGTTGTAATTGCTTCTCTCTCCTTGTCTGTCTGTCTGTCTGTCTGTCTGTCTGTCTCTGTCTCTCTCTGTGTCTCAATATCTCTCTCTCTGTGTCTCAATATCTCTCTCTCTCTCTCTCTCTCTCTCTCTCTCTCTCTCTCTCTCTCTCTCTCTCTCTCTCTCTCTCTCTCTCTCTCTCTCTCTCAGAGATAACTCAGGTTGAAATATTGGTATTGTCTGTGTACATTTGTTTTATAATATCATTGCCTTTCATATTGTTTATTACATCTGTTTGCCATGAAATATATGTTATGTGTGCAGTGGCCGACTGGGTCTAAAAATATTGGTAGCCAGGACTACAGGTTCATTAACATTTTAAACATATTGTCCACGGTTTAACGAGGCTCACTTGTCATTAGGCAAGCCAACACCCTGGCCGGTCCGCCCCTGTATGCATATATGCTTGAATGTATAAGAATGTTTATTTTTGGGTTCAAGTCTTAAGTCTTCTGCTAAAATTGTTGATGCTATTTTGATGGAGTGTTTTTTGTATTGTTTGTGTACACTGTATGAATAATTCAGAGCCTCTGCTACCTTCAGTACTCATACTGTATGGGTAGTACAGATGCCTGCAATATATTGCATATATCGCATTGGTGATACAAGTTGAGTGGTATTGTGGAAGTGGTGGTATTTTAAATGTATGTTACCATTTGGGTCTGCTAATTCACACTCCATGTAACATATTCCTGCTTTATCCTGTATCCTATGAAGATAGATAGAACTGAATAAACTTTATTTCATGAGAAATGACTTTCACACCGACTTTTATTACTGTTTTTCCTAATTTGTTTCCTTTGCAATTGATGACATATTAAAACCATGGGAAGTGTGCCTTAGGTGTCATGGTACCTGACTCAGATTATTGGGTGAGAATCTATCTGTGGAACACAGGGAGCCTCAGGATGTCAGGCTGCCCTTAACCTCTTCGGCAGTGGATTGGATGTCTAACCTAGTCAGATAAGGTTGAAAAAAGTTGCACAAAATTTTATTTTCTCCCAATGTTGAGCCTTACAAATGTGTTGTCATCATCATGTGCTATGACTGTAAACATTGGCAGTCATGGTTAGTCACATCATATGATCACTACTCTTGGATCAGCTGTGTATTAGTCACATCATATGATCACCAGACTCTTGGATCAGATGTGTATTAGTCACCTCACATGATCACCACTCTTGGATCAGCTGTGTGTTAGTCAGATCATATGATCACCACTCTTCGATCAGATGTGTATTAGTCACCTCACATGACCACCTGTCTTGGATCAGCGGTGTATTAGTCACCTCACATGATCACCACTCTTGAATCAGCTGTGTATTAGTCACCTCACATGATCACCACTCTTGATCAGATGTGTATTAGTCACCTCACATGATCACCACTCTTGAATCAGCTGTGTATTAGTCACCTCACATGATCACCACTCTTGGATCAGATGTGTGTTAGTCACCTCACATGATCACCCATCTTGGATCAGCTGTGTGTTAGTCACCTCACATGATCACCACTCTTGGATCAGCTGTGTGTTAGTCAGATCATATGATCACCACTCTTGGATCAGCTGTGTGTTAGTCACCTCACATGATCACCACTCTTGGATCAGATGTGTATTAGTCATCTCACATGACCACCCATCTTGGATCAGCTGTGTATTAGTCACCTCACATGATCACCACTCTTGAATCAGCTGTGTATTAGTCACCTCACATGATCACCACTCTTGGATCAGATGTGTGTTAGTCACCTCACATGATCACCCATCTTGGATCAGATGTGTGTTAGTCACCTCACATGATCACCACTCTTGGATCAGCTGTGTGTTAGTCAGATCATATGATCACTACTCTTGGATCAGCTGTGTGTTAGTCACCTCACATGATCACCACTCTTGGATCAGATGTGTATTAGTCATCTCACATGACCACCCATCTTGGATCAGCTGTGTGTTAGTCACCTCACATGATCACCACTCTTGGATCAGCTGTGTGTTAGTCACCTCACATGATCACCACTCTTGGATCAGATGTGTGTTAGTCACCTCACATGATCACAACTGTTGGATCAGAGTCACATAATATGATCACCAGACTCCTGGATCAGCTGTGTATTAGTCACCTCACACGATCACCACTCTTGGATCGGCTGTGTGTTAGTCACCTCACATGATCACAACTCTTGGATCAGTTGTGTGTTAGTCACCTCATATGATCACCACTCTTGGATCAGATGTGTGTTAGTCACCTCATATGATGACAATTCTTGGATCTGTTGTGTGTTAGTCACCTTATATGATCACCATGTTAGTCACCTCATATGATCACCACTCTTTGATCAGTTGTGTGCTAGTCACCTCATATGATCACCACTCTTGGATCAGATGTGTGTTAGTCACCTCATATGATCACCACTCTTGGATCAGCTGTGTTTTAGTCACCTCGTATGATCACCACTCTTGGATCAGCTGTGTGTTAGTCACCTCATATGATCACCACTCTTGGATCAGCTGTGTTTTAGTCACCTCATATGATCACCACTCTTGGATCAACTGTGTATTAGTCACCTCATATGATCACCACTCTTGGATCAGCTGTGTGTTAGTCACCTCACATGATCACCACTCTTTATCAGCTGTGTGTTAGTCACCTCACATGATCACCACTCTTGGATCGGCTGTGTGTTAGTCACCTCACATGATCACAACTCTTGGATCAGTTGTGTGTTAGTCACCTCATATGATCACCACGTTAGTCACCTCATATGATCACCACTCTTGGATCAGATGTGTGTTAGTCACCTCACATGATCACAACTCTTGGATCAGTTGTGTGTTAGTCACCTTATATGATCACCATGTTAGTCACCTCATATGATCACCACTCTTGGATCAGTTGTGTGCTAGTCACCTCATATGATCACCACTCTTGGATCAGATGTGTGTTAGTCACCTCATATGATCACCACTCTTGGATCAGCTGTGTGTTAGTCACCTCATATGATCACCACTCTTGGATCAGCTGTGTGTTAGTCACCTTCATATGATCACCACTCTTGGATCAGCTGTGTTTTAGTCACCTCATATGATCACCACTCTTGGATCAACTGTGTATTAGTCACCTCATATGATCACCACTCTTGGATCAGCTGTGTGTTAGTCACCTCATATGATCACCACTCTTGGATCGGCTGTGTGTTAGTCACCTCATATGATCACCACTCTTGTATCGGCTGTGTGTTAGTCACCTCATATGATCACCACTCTTGGATCCGGCTGTGTGTTTGTCACCTCATATGATCACCACTCTTGGATCAGCTGTGTGTTAGTCACCTCACATGATCACCACTCTTTATCAGCTGTGTGTTAGTCACCTCACATGATCACCACTCTTGGATCAGATGTGTGTTAGTCACCTCATATGATCACCACTCTTGGATCAGATGTGTGTTAGTCACCTCATATGATCACCACTCTTGGATCAGCTGTGTGTTAGTCACCTCACATGATCACAACTCTTGGATCAGTTGTGTGTTAGTCACCTCATATGATCACCACGTTAGTCACCTCATATGAATCACCACTCTTGGATCAGATGTGTGTTAGTCACCTCATATGATGACAATTCTTGGATCTATTGTGTGTTAGTCACCTTATATGATCACCATGTTAGTCACCTCATATGATCACCACTCTTGGATCAGTTGTGTGCTAGTCACCTCATATGATCACCACTCTTGGATCAGATGTGTGTTAGTCACCTCATTTATCACCACTCTTGGATCAGATGTGTGTTAGTCAACTCATATGATCACCACTCTTGGATCAGGTTGTGTTAGTCACATCATATGATCACCACTCTTTGATCAGCTTGTGTGTTAGTCACCCAAAAAAAAAAAAAACTACCTCATAATGATCACCACTCTTGATCAGCTGTGTTTTAGTCACCTCTTATGATCACCACTCTTGGATCAGGTGTGTGTTAGTCACCTCATTTATCACCACTCTTGGAACAGATGTGTGTTAGTCACCTCATATGATCACCACTATTGGATCAGCTGTGGTTTAGTCACCTCATATGATCACCACTATTGGATCAGATGTGTATTAGTCACCTCATATGATCACCACTCTCGGATCAGCTGTGTGTTAGTCACCTCATATGATCACCACTCTTGGATCGGCTGTGTGTTAGTCACCTCATATGATCACCACTCTTGGATCAGATGTGTGTTAGTCACTCACCTCATTTATCACCACTCTTGAATCAGATGTGTGTTAGTCACCTCATATGATCACCACTCTTGGATCAGCTGTGTGTTAGTCACCTCATATGATCACCACTCTTGGATCAACTGTGTATTAGTCACCTCATATGATCACCACTCTTGGATCAGCTGTGTGTTAGTCACCTCATATGATCACCACTCTTGGATCGGCTGTGTGTCAGTCACCTCACATGATCACCACTCTTTATCAGCTGTGTGTTAGTCACCTTACATGATCACCACTCTTGGATCAGATGTGTGTTAGTCACCTCACATGATCACCACTCTTGGATCAGATGTGTGTTAGTCACCTCATATGATCACAACTCTTGGATCAGATGTGTGTTTGTCACCTCACATGTTCACCACTCTTGGATCGGCTGTGTGTTAGTCACCTCACATGATCACCACTCTTGGATCGGCTGTGTGTTAGTCACCTCATATGATCACCACTCTTGGATCAGATGTGTGTTAGTCACCTCACAAGATCACCACTCTTGGATCGGCTGTGTGTTAGTCACCTCATATGGTCACCACTCTTGGATCAGATGTGTGTTAGTCACCTCACAAGATCACCACTCTTGGATCGGCTGTGTGTTAGTCACCTCATATGGTCACCACTCTTGGATCGGCTGTGTGTTAGTCACCTCACAAGATCATCACTCTTGGATCGGCTGTGTGTTAGTCACCTCACATGATCACAACTCTTGGATCAGATGTGTGTTTGTCACCTCATATGGTCACCACTCTTGGATCGGCTGTGTGTTAGTCAGCTCACATGATCACCACTCTTGGATCAGGCTGTGTGTTAGTCACCTCACAAGATCACCACTCTTGGACCAGATCTGTGTTCTTGTACCGATTATGCCACATGGCCAAGCCAACCAAGTATTCATCTCTTGACATTCCCCATCAATCTTTGCCAGTTGTCACAAAGTTTTCAAGTTTATTTCTGCTCATAATGCGCCCCAAAAATCTGGCTAATTTCTTTAATCAATGTATGATATTTATTTGGTTTCTTGGACTGTCTCCTTGGTTTTTCTGTCTGTCCATGGTATTCTTTCTATTTTCTTCAGAAACCACATATCTTCTGTGAATAGTTTCTCAGCTAGTTTGCTTGTTGTCCATGTTTAACGTGCATACAATAATTTGTGTTCTATACAGCACTTCATCACTCTTTTTCTCACTTAATTGACTTAATTAGTATGTTTTTCATCTTGAAAAATGCTGCCTTTGCCTAGACGATTCTTGTTCTAATCTCTACAATGCATCTTCCATCATATGTGATTTCAAAGACAGTTGTACTGATTCATCTGTTTAAGCATTCTCCAATTTACTTGGATGCTACATTGTTGCATTTCCTTTATCTTGGATGTGACCATAATTTATGTTTCTTGTAATTCTTTCTAAACCTTACCTAATCTTATCATACTTATGAAACCTTACCGAATCTTACCGTTCTTACTAAACTTTACCTAATCTTATTATTCTGACTAAACCTCGCCTAATCTTATTCTTACTAAACCTGACATAATCTTATCATTCTTACTAAACCTTACCTAATCTTATATTTCTTACTAAACCTTACATAATCTTATCATTCTTACTAAACCTGACATAATCTTATCATTCTTACTAAACCTGACATAATCTTATAATTCTTACTAAACCTTACCTAATCTTATATTTCTTACTAAACCTTACATAATCTTATCATTCTTACTAAACCTTAACTGATTGTATCATTCTTACTAAACCTTACCTAATCTTATCATTGTTACTAAATCTTACTAATCTTATCATTCATACTAAACCTTACCTAATCTTATCATTCTTACTAAACCTTACCCAATCTTATTATTCTTACTAAACCATACCTAATCTTATCATTCTTAATAAACCATACCTAATCTTATCATTCTTACTAAACCTTACCTAATCTTATTCTGACTAAACCTTACCTAATCTTTTCATTTTTACTAAACCTTACGCAATTTTATCATTCTAACTAAACGATACTTAATCTTATCATCATCATCATCATCTTCCACTTCTGCCGTCAAGCGTCGTGGGGAGGAATAATTTGCGTTCCAGCGCCCGGTGGGCGGCACTGGATAGTGTCATTCCGTGTGGTTGTACAATGTCTCTGATGTCGTCAATCCATTTTCTTCTTGGACGTCCTCGTGGTCTCGTCGCAGATGATCTTTGATGTAAGGCCAGTGATGGTAGTTGCTGATGTTGCATTCTAACAACATGGCCAAACCACTTGATCTTCTGTCTTTCAATAAATGTGGCACAAGGTGTTGATCCCACAGTCTGTCTGATAGTAACATTTCTTACTCGGTCTCGGATTGTTAAGTTGGCAGCTCTCCTCAGGCATCTCATTTCGCAGGTGTTGATTTTGCGAAGGTGTTAATTTGGATAAAGTCCAGGTTTGAGATTGGTAGCATAGGGTTGGTGTGAATATGCTGTTTATTATCTGTCGTTTTGCGGACATGGGTATGTTTGGATGTTTCAGTAAGGGTGACAGTTGATATGTAAGTGCACTAGCTTTTTGACATCTGATTTCAATTTCTCTGTCTAATCTGCCATCTTCTGTGATCATACTTCCAAGGTATTTGAATTCTTTAACTTGTTTCAGAGGTGTGTTATTTATCTGTATACTTAGTGGGCCTGGCGATCTGCTAACTTGCATTACTTCGGTTTTGGCTGTGTTTATACTCATATTGTATCTGCTGCAGGTTGAACTCAGATTAGTTTAATCTTATCATTCTTACTAAATCTTACTTATCATTCTTACTAAACCTTACCTAATCTTATAATTGTTACTGAATCTTACATAATATCATTCTTACTAAATTTTACCTAATATCATTCTTACTAAACCTTACCTAATCTTATCACTTTGACTACATAAAAAAATCGTATTATCAAGTGCAACATCAAAGTGCATGGAACCAATCTGAAACAATTCTATGTATTTAAGTATTTGGAGACTTTAATAACAGCAGATGGAAGATGTATTAAGGGAGTTAAATGTAGAATAGTCCATGCAATGGCAGCATTCCACAAGATCATTATTTGAATAACAAAGACACAGACAATAGATGAATCATGATGGCTTCTGTAAACTTGCTTCTTAAAGTTTGCAGAAGCCATCATGATTAATCTGCATAGGCCAATTTTGTGCAAACAGTCAGTTTAAAATTACCATGTGCCGGATAGAAAGAACAATGAAGATATCTTGAAAGAAAACAGTGCATATTCTTTGGGCACGTCAAGAGAATGGAGAAAGCTGGAGTATGCCGGCACAATGGGAATGTTGGTTGGAAAGACAGGCAGGGGGAGGCCAAGAGAGAAGATGCTGGACAGTTTGACATGATGGCATGTAGAAACAGCAGTATCAGGAATGACTGGCAGCATACGATACAGATGGCTGTGGACAGACATGATCACCAACGCCACACAACGACTATAAGAATAAGAAGAATTCTTACAATTTTGTTCTAAATGGCAGCTTACTGTGTACAACAACCACATCCACCAAATCTTGCAGACCTCGTTAGTCTGAAATCAATACTGTATCATCTACATATAGTATATTGCTGTTAAGGTCTTCGATGGTAATTCCTCTTCTATATTTCCCATAATTTGGTTATATAGTGGGAAATGGTCTGAAGACATTATACATTCCCATCGCACACGTATTTGATTATTAAGTTTGATGGCAACTTCTTGTATTGTTGATTTGCCGTCCAATCGATGACGTAGGAGGTTTGGAGTGTGTCGGCTTGGCCAGGTTCCCAGTCTTTGTTTATTATTCTGTCAATCCAGTAGGGTATGTGTTCGACCACCCTGTTCAATCGCATTTCTGTTCTGCCGATGTAGGTAGACTGGCACCTGCATGTAAATTCATAAATACATTTGGATTTGGTGTACAGAAGGACAGGTTCATTTACTGTTCGGGTGGGAATAGGCATGATTCTGATCTACGCGGGAAGTCAATAAGTAAGTCACAAATGGCTGTAGAAAAATAACTAAATATAATAACAACTTGAAACCAGTTTATTTTTATACATACATTGTTCCTATATTTCTTAACATAATTTCCACCAACATTGATACACGCATCCCATCGTTTTATCAGTCCTCCCAAACCGGCTGCATAGAGCTGCGTGCTCTGTGTTCTAAACCACGTTTTCACGTCACAATCAACTTCGGCGTCATTCGCCAAACGTCTCCCGCCAAGTGGACCAAAAAGGTGAAAATCGCTAGCGGCTAAGTCGGGGCTGTACGGTGGACGTTACTCGCCTGTCACCTCTAATCGTCGCCTCCACCCGCTGCACGGATGCTTCTGTTGCAGTCTCAACAGAACGTCCAGATCGGATTTCATCATCAATTTTAGAGCGTTTCGAGAAAAATTTTCTACCCAGCTATGCAACGCTTTACGGGACACACATTTGTCAGCATTAAAAGGAAGCATTTCCTAATGAATGGCCCTTTCAGGCAGTCCTTTTGTCCACGTGCACGTTGCTCTTTGGTTGTACACTCCGTAAGTACAGTCGCCATTTTGTTTATGCGCTGCGCATGCACTGAGATATCTAGCGCCACCTGACGAACGGGAATATAAAGTTCGATGTTGCTGTCACCTAATGACACCTGTAGAAAACACCAACTACATTTACCTGCCATCCCACAGAACTGTGTGACTTACCTATTGACTCGCCCTCGTAATAACGGGCTGCACTACAAACCTACGTCATTGATTGGACGGCACATTTTGTTAACCGGTTGTGATTGATAGGCACAATGCGTTTCGTGTGTTGTTTAACACACAGGATGGTCGCATGTAAAAGCTGGCAGAAGCAACCGCTATTAATGTACATAAGCCAAGTTTGTGCAAACAGAAAGGCATGATGGTCCGTTTAAAATTACCGTGGTGGACAATTAAAATTACTGTGTGAATGGGACCCAGAGGTGTTTCCAAGGCACCAGGGCCGGGATATATACTGGCCAAGACCTGCTGACACGTCCACGTCGTGCGTCCTGGGCAACAGGTCTCTTCGGGGACCTGGCTAACATCAGTAGGATCGATGATTCTTCCGAAGTCGGAGAGTATCTGCCTGCATGGCGAGGAACCACCAGTCTGCACACCAATAAGCCAGACATGGGACAACGGATACTCACGCAAACCTCAGGTCCTGTGTGACATCACAATGATGTTGGACAACAGGATGTCTTCATCCGACATACAGGACTTTTGCGTTGGAGCTCAAGCCAACGAACACAAGCAAGCAAGCACTGTGTGAATATATATCGCTGTATATTTCAGATTGAAGGATTTATCTAATTACTTTAGTTTATGTTGTGTGATTTCTGTAGTGTGTACCTGACGAGATGCAACGAAATATACCAGGAAATAAATCGTGCAATCCATTGATTGTGTTTTCGTTATTCAAATTCACAACGGGAAAACATTGTTTTGAATTCTGATTATGTTAACATTGCTAGCCTTGTCGTTTCATGTTAAGGTAGTTGCATATCCTTTACAGGACGTCACGGTTAACCCCAACATTTTTTGGTTCGTGATTTCTCGGCAAGTTTACGTTCAGTAGTTTGCCATTGCTTTCTGAACGACTGGCGCTCATGCCTTTGTATGGGAAACCATCTCCAGATGTCAACATCAAATCTCCTGCAGCTGTGTTTCGAACGCGGTATGTGCGATTACTATAAACCTTTCACCACAGAGCCGTTTCATGGGGTATAAATAATGTAGACATGTGTGAACACTGACATTGAGAAGAAAGGGATAATTGCAGTTAATTGGAGATAATTTCTGCTGGAGATCAAGCATTTCGCCGGCTGAAAAAAAACTAACACTGGCACATTGTTACAATCAACAGTAAAACAAAGTGGCTATTGCTTTCACAAGCAAGCACAAGTAATTAATAAAATATAACACGTGAGAACAGTTAAAGTGTGCACTTCAAAGAGAACCTGTTAAATTGTGCATTTCATGAGAACCAGTTAAAGTTTGCACTTCAAAAGACTTGTAATCAACATTAATTGTCGTCATAACAGAGTCTAGACAATGGTGGGCGTAAATAGGACCGAATTTAGACACTTCTGTTTTCTTTTCTTCTGATACTGCTTCGTCTCCTTCTGTTGCTGCTGCTTCTTCTGTTTCTGCTTATTCCCTTTCTTATGTTGCTGCTTCTTCTTCCGTTACTGCTTATTCTTCTGCTATTGATGCTTCTTCTTCATTTTATTCCTCCTCCATCTCTATTCACTCCCTCCCCCACCTTCCGTCATGTCTCTGATATGTAACCCACATTAAGATATGCAGTTAACCATAAGCTCCACCTCTATTCACCCCCCCCCCCCCCCCACCTTCCTTCCGTTCTGTCTCTGATATGTAACCCAGATTCAGATATACAGTTGACCATAAGCTTCCGCACTGTTACATCTCTGTAGTTTTGTCTTCCTTCGTGAACCATAAGTAAAGAGAAGCATTTTAAGGATCCGTAACTAGACCCAGCATAACGGTCCGATGTGTTTAATCTATGATGGGTTCATCATCATGCAGCAGGTTCGTGGCAGAACTTGGTCCTGCTCACAGCCCGTTCCCCTGCTTCACGTATTGTCATGTCCAGGGTGTCTTTATCATGTGCCCACCATCATGTTGTCTGCCCCGGGCTCTTCTACAAGAAACCATGTCTTCAGTTACTGTTCTTCCAGCAACCATGTCTTCAGTTACTGTTCTTCCAGCAACCATGTCTTCAGTTACTGTTCTTCCAGCAACCATGTCTTCAGTTACTGTTCTTCTAGCAACCATGTCTTCAGTTACTGTTCTTCTAGCAACCATGTCTTCAGTTACTGTTCTTCTAGCAACCATGTCTTCAGTTACTGTTCTTCCAGCAACCATGTCTTCAGTTACTGTTCTTCCAGCAACCATGTCTTCAGTTACTGTTCTTCCAGCAACCATGTCTTCAGTTACTGTTCTTCCAGCAACCATGTCTTCAGTTACTGTTCTTCCAGCAACCATGTCTTCAGTTACTGTTCTTCTAGCAACCATGTCTTCAGTTACTGTTCTTCTAGCAACCATGTCTTTAGTTACTGTTCTTCTAGCAACCATGTCTTCAGTTACTGTTCTTCCAGCAACCATGTCTTCAGTTACTGTTCTTCCAGCAACCATGTCTTCAGTTACTGTTCTTCCAGCAACCATGTCTTCAGTTACTGTTCTTCTAGCAACCATGTCTTCAGTTACTGTTCTTCCAGCAACCATGTCTTCAATTACTGTTCTTCCAGCAACCATGTCTTCTGTTATTGTTCTTCCAGCAACCATGTCTTCAGTTACTGTTCTTCCAGCAACCATGTCTTCTGTTACTGTTCTTCCAACAACCATGTCTTCACTAACTGTTCTTCCAGCAACCATGTCTTCAGTTACTGTTCTTCTAGCAACCATGTCTTCAGTTACTGTTCTTCCAGCAACCATGTCTTCTGTTACTGCTCTTCCAACAACCATGTCTTCTGTTACTGTTCTTCCAACAACCATGTCTTTGTTACTGTTCTTCCAGCAACCATGTCTTATGTTACTGTTCTTCCAACAACCATGTCTTCTGTTACTGTTCTTCCAACAACCATGTCTTCAGTTACTGTTCTTCTAGCAATCATGTCTTCAGTTACTGTTCTTCTAGCAATCATGTCTTCAGTTACTGTTCTTCTAGCAACCATGTCTTCTGTTACTGTCCTTCCAGCAGCCATGTCTTATGTTACTGTCTTTCCAGCAACCATGTCTTCAGCTACTGTTTTTCCCAAGGTACTATGGCATAGGTTTTAAGATGGTTGCGTACAGAGTTTGTCCGCTCTCGATAGTAAGGAGATGGGATAGATCAAAGGTCACGGCGTTCTTCCCCTGGCTCAGGCAGGTTTGGATTTTCACAAAAACAAGACACAGGATGCACTATTTCCCAGCAACCCTGACCCTGGGGTAGTGGTTTGGGCGCCTAGCCTTCTCACACAAGGGCGAACAACTCTGAGGATTTGTGTGCACTTTACAAATCCGTCGGCAATTACAAATCGAAAATAGAAGGCCGAAAAGGTTAACTACCTTAGCAACATTCCTAAATGAGAAGAGCTACACACATGTATTGCATGTGTGATTCTGCTCTACACACAGTTGGACCCTCGCCGTGTTGTGGAGTTGATGCGCTGTGCTGAGGTTCTCATTGCATGATCCATGGGAGAAATATGAGCAATTATGGAGATATCCCTATGCAATGTAAGTGATCCTTGTAACTCTATAGTCGTGGGATGAATTGGACTCAATCAATCAGGTGCCATCTCCACAATTAAAGTCGGCTGTAGTGGATCTCCATCAATGTCTGCCTCTAAACTTGATTGTGCATTCTGTCAGACTGCTGTTCGTTCATATCTAGACGCTATCTTCACACTTGTGAATATCGCTGTTTTATTTTCGTTGTATTCCCATTGCTGTCTTCGGGATATTACGTGGTGAGGTCCCAATCTCTTCCACCATCGCCAGTCGTGTTCACTATTGTGTCCTGAACAGTCACCGAACACGCCTGCAAATTTTCGCTTTCGAAGCCGTTGATCTATACAGATTCGTCCGCCTTGTTCACCGTCCCAATCTTTTGTGTACTAGGGATGGACATTTCCAGTTTAGTAGGATATTACATCTACTTCACCCATGTAGTTTAGCCAGTCAGCCAAGACTGTTGCCCATGGCGTGCCACCGCGTACACAAGCGGTATTCGTGGTGCCATACATGTGTTAGGTAAATAGATGGGAACCGAATAGGATCCTTGTCTATTTATTAGGTAAACAGATGGGAACCAAATAGGATCCTTGTCTATCTCATGAGATATGGCTGCCACTCACAGTGAGGTACCATCCCTCTCTCTTTACCCTTCACTCTTTACTCCATAAAGAAGATGCCATTTTAGCATGTCTAGCTGGCTGTATGTCGAAATAGGCTTATCTCGTCAGCAAACAAATATCAACCACCCCCTCATCTTCACATTCTCACTCAAAGTCTAAGGCCTAAAAGTGACAACAGACACTGATTTAATATAAAAATGATACAAATTCACAGATGGTAATATGACTAGTATGTACAGAAGCTGTGTTGATAGCATGGGTATTAAATAATCAACGACACCACACAATTCATCATGTAAGAGACTTTCAGCAGGTTTTGGCTATGTTAAGATCAAACTGTGATTATGTGAAATCCTTCATGCTGTTGAATCCAAAGAAATCAAGATGAAGAGAGATTGGCTAAAAGATGAAAACTTAATTTTAGAACTACCGAGCAATAGTTCACAAGGGAACAAGAGCAATGAATTCACGTTTAACGTGTAAATGATCTAGCCAACGCCTCAAGATGTTGATATTCAGACAACGAATTGGCCACATGACAGGACACGTGGACAAATGGTGTGTCATCTCTTCAATAAACTGACAGCTCATCACAAAGTAGCAGGGCTATTGCAGAACGTCGCTATCATAAGTTTGTCCGTATCTGGCCATTTCTTCTGCCTCATGTACCCTCATGCCCAAGATGTCTGCAATGACCTGTGTCCATCTTCGTGCTACTCGACCCCAGCCGCTTCTCCCGGGAACTATGCCTTCCATCACTGTTCTTTCCTGGCCACTAAAGTGGCAATTGCCGTGCTCCCTGGCCCAGAGTTTAGTGTCTTCTCCGTAATCCCGTATATTCTCGCGAGTAACGTAACCTGTGCGAGAATCTGTAGCGGTTCTCGCCGCGTTGGTAACTTATGGGGTATGTGAGCCGGCCTCTCAGAAAGCAATGGCAAACTACTGAGCGTAATCTTGCCTAGTACACCAACAGCAGCTGAAAAATGCTGCTATTGACTGCAACGTCCTGTAAGAGATATGCAAAAAAAAAAAGTGGCAGTTAGTAGTGCCGAAATTTGCTCTTGTGTTATAGAATAAATAGTCTACCGCTGGTTCTTTCTACTTGTCCTCCCCACTCCTCCTCCTCCTCCTCCTCCTCCTCCAGTGGCATTCCTAGCGTAAACAAACAGACTGGGCTGACAAGTGAATCCAAACATGGAAACAAGATCCTTACAGGTGTTCCACAATCTGTATTCCAAGTTCGAACAACCGAAATCAAACCAATACGTGGGACGCTGAGGTGTTTCCAAGGCACCAGGGCCGGGTTTTATACTGGTCAAGACCTATTGACGCGTCCTCGTCGAGCGTCCTGGGCAACAGGTCTCTTCGCGGTCCTGGCTAAAGTCCATAGGATCGCCGATTACTCCGAAGTCAGAGAGTGTCTGCCTGTACGGCGAGGAACCATCAGTCTCCGCACCAATAAGCCAGACATGGGACAACGGATACTCACGCAAACCTCAGGTCCTGTATGACATCACACTGATGTTGGACAACAGGATGCCTTCATCCGGCATACAGGACTTCGCGTTGGAGCTCAAGCCAACGATCACAAGCAAGCTAGCAAACCAATACGTCTATTACAAGAATGTTGGCAAAGAGGAGACAAATTAAGTAGCTTGTAAATGCAGTTGTGTAATGGATGGTTAAAGAACACCGGAAGAGTAAGAACTATCCTTTATATAATCGATGTAACATTGTCAAATCATCGGTTCAAATCCCCACATCTATCACAGATGCACCAGGCGACCGAGCGAAAATGTTCCAAGCCGAGTCTTATAAATAAAGTAGTTGCATATCCTTTACAGGATGTTGCAGTCAACCTCGCCATTTTGTGTGCTGTTATTTGTGATTTCTTGGCAAGTTTACGTTCAGTAGTTTGCCATTGCTTTCTGAGCGACTGGCACTCATACCTTTGTATGAAAATCAGCACAAGCTGGTCTACTTCCTAATCGCCTGCAGCTGTGCTACGAACGCGGTAGTGGGATTACCAACCACTTTCGTATTCCTTCGCCACAGAGCGTCGACCGAATCTGTAGTCGCACTATAACACACGATTACTTCCCTTGGTAACAGAAACGGTTTGTGCCGACGCCCACAACTTGGAGTCGCCGTCTGTGGCCTAGCGGTAGTGAACATAGTTTCACAATCACGAAATACCGGGTTCGAAGTCAGCCGCAGGCGATTTGGCAACAAACCGTTTTGCATTGATTTTCACAATGGTATGAGCGATGGTCTTTCAGAAAGCATTGGCAAACTACTAAATTTAAAACTGCCTATAAAATCACAAAGGGCCAAATATAGCTGTGGTAGATTGCATCTTCCTGTAAAGAACGGGCAGCTAACTTTTCAAACTACAGCTTGTACTTTCGGTTCACCTGTGCCGACAGTTATATATAACTAAATACACCAAGGACTCAGCACACACACACTTCCGTACTATTATTAAGCGTTGCTGTTTTTCCTTTGTATTGAAAGGAAACTTAAAGACATAGCAAAAGGGGAAGTGATGTTTCCTATATCTTAGCTTTGTTTTGCTGTGGACGAGAATCTGGTTATTCTCTCAGTACCCAGAGAATCCCGTTCTTCTCTCAGCACCCCAAGCGCAGAGGTCAGCATGGCCGAAAGGATAAGAGAGCTCGCTTTAAATTTCCTGTGCGCTGATTCTGGGGGAAGCGGGTCAATTCCCTGCACTGGTCAGTCGGGCTTAAATGTTGACCTCTTGTTAAATGATTCAGTACCATGAGATGATTAATCGTCTTAAGCGACTTCCTGTATCTGCCAATGGCTTATATAAAGCAGTTTTCCCCCAAGCAACCCTCTTTAATTTGATATAAAATACATGTCTGCTGCCATATTAGCATCCTTTAAGTCATAATTGTGACAAACTCCTACTTCCCATTTTCCGCCACCCATGTTTGTGTGGTCCACACCTGCTGTTTGTTCGGCACTGAATCTGTTAAGAAAACAATGGCAAACTGCTTAACGTAAAACTGTCTAACAAATCAATCTGGGGTTGAAGTTGACCATAACGCCCGGCAAAGGACATGCAACCCCAAGCGCAGTGATCAAGATAGCATGGCCTCTGGCAGGACGGATCTGTTAGCGACAAGATTGAGACAGACTCAAACATGCGCCCTCTCCAACAGACTAGACAGTCAAAGGGCAACAGAAGCACGGGTGGAAACTGTATAATGAAGCAATGGACACACGGAACCATATAGCGTAATTGAGTGTATGACTCATAGCGGTAATGTAACCTATTCATTAACATGGAAGCAGCAGTCCAATTTCTAGCGTCTTCCATCTACACCAAACCGGGACGCAGAGGTGTTTCCAAGGCACCAGGGCCGGGATCTATACTGGCCAAGACCTGCTGACACATCCACGCCGAGCGTCCTGGGCAACAGGTCCCTTCGGGGACCTGGCTAACATCAGTAGGATCGGTGATTCCTCCGAAGCCGGAGAGTGCCTGCCTGCACGGCGAGGAACCACCAGTCTGCACACCAATAAGCCAGACATGGGACAACGGATACTCACGTAAACATCACGTCCTATATGACATCACATTGATGTTGGACAACAGGATGTCTTCATCCGACATACAGGACTTCGCGCTGGAGTTCACAGCCAGCGAACACAAGCAAGCAAGTACACAAAACCCAGAATGGCGAGACATACCGATTGTAGTCCACCTGGCTACATTTCATAGACGATCAGAAATACTCGCTGCAGTCTAAAGCTGTTTATAGATGACTAGATATGTTCTTGTATAAATTATTAGACATACACGTTACAATTTTATAAGTTTATAAACGGCTAGAAATACACTTATAAATGATTAAAAATATGTGCTGCAATCTATAATAATAAGTTTATAAACGACTAAAAATACTCTCCTATAACTGGTTAGAAATGCCCCTTGCAAGGTTCTTCTCCTTAAAGTCAGTGCAGTGTAGAGTTGGTGATCATATCTGTCCACAGCCTTTCTGTCTCATATACTGCCGTCATTTCTGATACCTTTGTTACTCCATGCCATGATGTCAAACTGGACATTGTAGTCAACATCAGCATGTTTTTCTATATCTCTGGCAAGTTTACGTTCAGTAGTTTGTCATTGCTTTCTGAACGACCGGCACCCATACCATTTTGTAAAAAAACCAACTCAAGACGGTCTGCTGCCAAATCGCCGGCATCGGTGATTCGAACGTGGGTATACGGGATGACGAACTGCTTCCGTAAATCCTTCACCACGCAGCCGGCTCTATACAACTGCATCTATTTGTTTTCATTTAATAAATTATTATTATTTCAGGTCTTAGATATCCTGAGCTACCGTATGATAGCAGACGGCACTACCTGCTTTCTGTTAGCGCCGAATGTTGGGCGTCTCTCACCAAACCCGACACCCCACATTGTGCCAACGGCTTCGGGCGGAGGAGTGCAATTGAGAGGATATAAGTCTGACCACAGGGCAAGGAAATGCAACCTAAAGGCTAAATGTCATGGCAAGGCAGACCAGGCCTCAAGCATCGGCTGGCAACTGGCCTAGGATGGAAGCTCCGACGGCCGGATAGTTAGAGCATTGCTTTGCTGATCCTGCAGCTTCTGCAGGCTGTCTTTTTCCCAGACATATTGGTGTGACCTTTCCTATGGAGTAAACTAGGCAGGCCGAGAGAGGGATCATACTTCATGGGCAACACATGGTCTCTACAATTCAGCCCAGGCTTTGTGCTACATTCTGCCTTTATGTTGAAGCACAGTGTAACAAACTATAGTCTGTCAAGGTGGCAAGATGCCAGTAGTAAATGATTAAAATTACTTGCTGCAACCCTCTAGGTTACCTTCCATAAACAATTGTAAATACTCCCGTTGATTAAATATTAAAAATGACTATTAATAGTCATTGCTGCCTAGTTGGTTATATATGAATATAAATAGCCGCTACAGCATCTGTGGTTGAAGCTGATAAATGACCAGAAATAGCCACTGCTGTACACTCGGTTATACTTGAATAGAAATAGCCTCTACAGTATCTCTGATTGAAGCTGATAAATGACCAGAAATATCACCACTGTACACCTGGTAACATTTTTGGACACACATAATTTTATTCATTTTCGTCCACTATATACCGTGTACATTATCACGTACATTATGCAACTTTGTTTATAAGATTCATTTGTGTACACAATATGCTTTGTGGGTCATACAAGTATCAGCAGACAATTGTTGGCAATATTAGAAAACCTAGAATACAAATCGATATCCACAAAACAACAGCAGACGCCTGTCTCGTGTCACCGGCCATATTTTTGTCACGGGTTTTGGCGCCATTCTTGCCGCTTCCGTGATTTTCTCTGACATAAGCTTGATGGCCTTGTAAAGGTCTTTTCGCCAACTGAAATAAATAAAAAAAAAACACACACACATAAGATATTGCCAGTTGAGTTTACGATAGACATGCCTAATTAAACGTAAGCGAAATCGCGGAGGTCCATTTTATCCGCCTTTTGATAGCAAAGTGCCTCGTCTGTTCTATGTTAGTTTATACATGTTTTATGTGTTGATTTGTTTGGATAAAGTGTTTTCTAATTTTGAAGGAAACTTCCAGAGCACATGTTTATTCTAAAGTGCGACTACGAGACACAAGTGAGGAAACCATTGTCACAGTGCTTGTTTACATGTTATTGTTCATCATCATCATGCGTCCTGTCAATTGCCGTTGGTGTCCATGTCTCTCCACAGATCTCGGTCCTTGGTGTTCTGGATCAAGGCCACGGATGATATTCCTTCATGCCACCGTCTCAAGCCATCCAGTATAATTTCTCTCTGTCTACCTCTGCATCTTTTTCCCCACCTGATGTTTCCAGTCATCACGATGTTCTCCAATGCCTCTGTTTACAAAACATGACCAAAGAATTATGTTTGTCTCTTCCTTGTAGTTGTCATTAGCTTTTTCTAGACAATCGTTGATAATTACTCTGTCAGTTGATAGATTTCCTAGTTTCTAGTATGGTCCTTTCTTGATTTGTTCGCTGCTTTTCTCGGACATCTCATTTCACAAGTGGTGAGTTTAATTTCTTATTCTTTAGTTATTGCCCCCGTTTAGCCCTGATAGCTCAACGTTGGTATAAAATTGATATATAAGTAATTAACATGTATATTTATATCGGTATTATGCTACTGGTGGGTGTCTATCATGCACATTGATTGAGGAAAAATAAACTTATCACACGTAAGACGGAATGCTAGGACTGACAGACAGCCTAATTAATTGATTGACTGATCGATTGATGGTTCAATGGTTATTAATCAAAGCAGTAGGGAAACTACCACAAACTGTTACCTTCTGTTGGTCGTTTATCACAGAATAATCGCAGTCAGAACTCTGTCGGATCATTGGTTTAATTAAGACGTGAACAAGCTGGGCAGCCTCATCCCCGCAGAACAGCTTGACGCTCTTCCGAACGCATTCTATGGTATTTCTCAAGTCCCTGAAACAAACAAAACTTTTGAAAGTCTGCCGCTGAGCCAGAATAGTTTAAATATCCGAAAATAATGTTTTAAAAAAATGACCAAGCAAAGACCTCTTGAGAATTGTAAAAACAGACAAGCTCCAATGGCATAATCATGAATTCGGGTCACCGGGGTTTTCAACACCATACTAAACTGGAACAATAAACGAAAACAGACAAGATCAAGTGGAGACAGAATATGTCTTCCTCTTCTTCTTTCAACTTACTCCAAGCGCTCCAGTCTTTAGCTACCTCTTGCAGCTCTGTACGTGTCCTCTCAACAATTAAACACACTATGTGCTGGACAGATGTCATTCAGACATGGACATCACGATAGTGTCCGCTGTGCGCAACAGTAATGATGCTATCCACTGTGTGCAACATTCACAGTACTATCCACTATTTGCAACTGTCACAATACTATCCACTGCGTACAATTGTAGGCAATTATCCATTGTGTTCAGTCGTAGGCTTATATCCATTGTTTACAATTGACAGTCGTTATCCACCCTGAACAATTGTGAGCCGTTATCCACAGTGTGGAACTGTAGGCCATTATCCACTGTGTACAACTGTAGGCCATTATTCAATATGTACAATTGTCAGCCGTTATCCACAATGTGCAACTGTCACGATACTATGCATTGTTTGCATCAATGATGACATCCACTGCATTAAGCAGTCATAGCGCTATCCACGTAGTGCAATAATGGGCTGACTATCCAGTGTACTGCAATAATGAGATGACTATCCACTGTACAGCACTAATGAGATGAATATCCGTTCCACTACACTGTAATAATGAGACAACTATCCACGCCACTGTACTGCAATAATGAGGTGACTATCTACTGCACAGCACTAATGAGATGATTATCCGTTCCACTACACTGTAGTAATGAGACAACTATCCACGACACTGTACTGCAATAATGAGGTGACTATCCGCTATGTTGCCCGATGATGAGGTGCCTATCCGTTGTACTGCAAAAATTAAACCAACCACCCACTGTTTTATAACAATGAAGGGTTCTATCCACCGTGCGCAACAATTAGATTACCGCTCGTCATGTGCAGCAGTCGGTAATGTGAACACAATATTCGCAGAACAAACATGCGGAGCCACATTTCTTGTGAGAGTCAAACTCTGGAACCGATAGCCTTATACCTTCGCTGCAGGACACGTTGGGCTGATTTAGCTGGCATATGTGAAAGTACGGCTAAACAATAATGAAATCCCTACCAGACATGCCAGGGATATCAGTTGATGGACATCGGGTACACCACCCGCCATATGAAGACGATACGGGTTTAATTGCTGAGAATGAAAGGCAGTTACAAGAAAGGATATATATAATTGTAAAAGAAAGCCAAAACAAAGGTCTTAGTCTGAATAACAGAAAAAGAAGCAATGATAATTACCAAGAAAAAAATGTCTTCCCAAATGCAACATCAAAGTAAATGGAACCAAACTGAAACACTGCCATAGGCGACAAGTTGATGGTTACCACGTCTATAGCTGATGTGTGGTTTACTTGGCAGTGATGATATATTGACATCAACAATACTTGGGTTGATACCCATGGACTTATACCTCATAGTCGAGTTTACAATCTTGATAACTCTGCGTTCTTCAACCGTCGAGAGAGAGAGAGAGTGCTTGTCCCTCGTATGGGCAGTGCAAAAATTCCAGCCATATTTGTATGGAGTTAAGTTTCGGGTTCAAGTCCACTACCTGGGCATGTCATGAGAAGACGCCAGTCCATTACCTGGGCATGTCACGAGAAGAGGACAGTCGGAGTGAGTCGTGACAACGGGGACATTGGAGGCAAGGAGGTGCAGAGGACAGAAGAGATGCTTGTCAGTTTGACATTATGGCACGGAGGACCACTGGACCACATAAATGACTGGCAATACACAACAGAGAAAGATGTAGATAGACATGAACACCAGCGCCACACAACACAGAGAACGCAACCGTAAGTAGAGAGAAAGGTGTACACGTGTCATGGGGAAAATATATAAATAATAAAATGGTGACAGATCACGACTTATAACTAGCACAAGAATTAACGATGAGGAGGACATTGGTGAACCAGTGTGAAGCTCATAGGCAGAACCAGACAAATACCAATGAACAAGAGGTGAAGCAATGACGCTGGCGCTGGGTAGGATATTCATTGAGTAAACCTGAGAGTAGTATAACTAGACGGCCTTTGTATGCATTCCAAAAGACAGAAGAGATAGAAGAAGTCCCAAAAATACACGAAGAAGACAAGTAGAAACAGAAATGAACAATATAGGGGAGGACATGGACGAAGCTGCATGAGATAACTAAAGATAGGACGGCTCGGAGTAAGTTGGTTGATGGTCCATGTCCCAACACAGGAATACAGGGTGAAGAAAACAGAAGACGAAAAGACATGCTCTATGAAAGGACATGTACGGAAAGGAAACCATGGACCACCTCGTGATAAATAAGTGTACACATAGGTGTAGTGAGTTCTGGATGAGAGCAACTAATCACTGAGCTGATCCACGACTTTGGTGATCGAGTGAAATGGCGTATCATGACCGCCTACGCTTTCCGGCATGACACATGATTGATTGATAGACAACTTTAAAATAATCTACTGAAGACATGCAACACAACAGCAATATTTTATACATAACATTAAGATAATCTACTGAACACAACAGTGGTATTTTATAGATAAGATTAAGATAATCTACTGAACGCATGCAACACAACAATAATATGTTATAGATAACATTAACATAATCTACTGAACACAAGCGGTACAGAAGTAATATTTTATAGATATTGTTTACGTTAATCTATCGAAAACCCACAACACAAAAGTTGTATTTTATAGATAACATTCAATGGCAGGAGCTTACCTGCAGAATTTGTCCATTCCTTTAATGTTGACTTTTGATAGAAACTTGATGTTGGAGCTGCCGTTCATATGGTTCTGCAGGCACATCTCGGACTTATCCCCAACCGTGCTGAAACACGTCTGGTACATTGCATAGTCTGAAAGTGATCAGGTTACATCCAAGTGATGTTATGTAACAATTAGTTAATGCCTAGTATTCATCTCATTCGATATCTACCATTGATGAGCCTCCACATATATGATGTTTTGGGCTCGGAAATTTGCATTCATGTAGATATAGTTTCAGATAGATTCTGGGTCGACTGCATCACATTAAGAAACCTATAGGGCGCTTTAGAGGGCGTAGTTACAACTGAAAAATGCACAACGCCTTTAGAAGTTGTTATGTCGTAGATATAGGACTTAACCAGACGACTTTCAGACATTTCAAAGGTAAAGTTGCCATGCTCTTCTGTCCATAATTCATCATCATCATCATCACTATCATCATCATCATCATCATCATCATCATCATCATCATCATCATCATCATCATCATCATCATCATCATCATCATCATCATCATCATCATCATCATCATCATCATCATCATCATCATCATCACCATCATCATCATTATCATCATCATCATCATCATCATCATCATCATCATCATCATCACCACCACCATCATCATCGTCGTCATCATCATCACCATCATCATCATCATCATCATCGTCATCATCATCATCATCATCATCTTCATCCAGTGCCTTTCCGGCTGGCGTGGACGATCATGCTTCTCCAAAAATTACGATCTCCGATGTCATGGATCAATTCGCGTGTTGACTCCCTTCCGTGCCATGATGCAAGACTGTCAATAACCTTTTCACACTGTCTTCCTCTATCTCTCTTTTCGCAAATCTTTCCGGTTGTCAACACATGTTCCAGTTTTTGTCTTCTCATAACATGACCAAAAACGATGACTGCCTCTTTCTAATGTTTGTGATAAGTTTTCTTTGCGACTCAGCTTCCCTTAAAATGTATATAAAATAAAACCTGCACATGGCATCATCATCAGCATGTGCCATGTCGATAAGCATGGGCGGTCATGTTTCGCCATCTCACACGATCACCAGAGTCGTAGATAAGCTTTGTGTTCTTGTCTCGAGCATACCACGTGGTGAAGCCATCCAGGTATTTACTTCGCGATCTTCCCCTTGATCTTTTCTCCTCAATCTTGCCATTTGTCACCAAATTCCTCAATTTATTTCCCCTCATAACGTGTCCAAAAAATTGTGACTGTCTACGTCTAATTTCTCAAATCAGTGTACGGTTTTCATTCATTTCTTGTAGGACTTGGTATTCTCTGCATTTTCCTCAGAAACCACATTTCCACAACCAACAACCTTTAGATGTTTTTCAGCCTGTCTGCTTATTGTCCACGCTTCACATGACACAGGCTTGCAAATAGTCTGTAAATATTACCTGTGGTTACAGACACTGGCGGAATGGATCTAACAATGTTGGTCGCCGGGAGACAGAGCTACTAAAAGAACATTCATATTTTAACTTTTTCTTTCGTTAGCTCACATTTTTCTAAAATTGCAATCTTGTCCCGTGTATGAATTTCACTGTCTCAGTGGTCCATAGAGTTTATCTTCCACTGTTGTTTCTCTCGACCAGGTTTACCTAGATATGTCGTATTATGGACAGCATTTTTAACTTATTGTCTAATGTTTAAGGTTGGCCCACTTGTCATCAGACACGACACCATGGCCAGTTCAACCCCGGTTACAAACTTCCTGCTCGTGGGCTGTATCAATAAGCTGAACATAGCGCACTCATCAACGCCGTTCAGTGCTGTTCCGCGTCACATCCTGTAAACTTCCTGCCGGATCGGCAGAAGTGCTGTCTTTATACCTGTCTTTGTTACCGCTCTCAACCAAAGAGAAAACATCAGACACAAGTGGCGGGGAACTAAACATTAACCAATTTTGTTGTACATTTCCGAGTAATCTTAGTTTGGTGTATTTTGTAAACAAAATAGATTAGTTTTAAGAATATCAGTTCAACAATATGTATACAAAATTCAAGATTGGTGACTCAGCCATGTGCACATGTGGTTTGGCGTCGCAGACAGCAGAGCACATACTCCAGGATTGCCCAAACTACAACATATCCAGGCGAACCTTCTGGCCTAGAGAGACAACAGTGGAAGATAAACTCTATGGACCGCTGAATGAACTAAAAAAGACTGTTAGATTCCTGCAAGAGACAACATTGCAGTTATAAACATAATTTAGGCGAACGAAAGAAGAAGAAGAAGTTCAACAATAACATACCCAAGTTTCTTTATATTTTATAATAATTAGTAATTACTTTTGCTTCTTTGAAGTTATCTGTTGCAAGAGTTATAATTTGGAATATCCATCCATCCTTCATGTGCCATGCCGATAAGCGTCGGCAGTTATGTTCTGCCATCTCACTCGATCACCAGAGTCGTGGATCAGCTGTTCCTGTTTCGGCCGTGCCATGCAGCCAAGCCATCCAGGTATTTACTTCTCGGTCTCCCCATTGGTCTCTTCCCTTCGATCTTGCCAGTTGTCACCAAGTTCTCCAATTCATTTCTTCTCATAACATGTCCAAATAATTTTGACTGCCTACGTCTAATGACTCTAAACGATCTTCCTGTGTTTCTTGAAGGACTTGTTCATTGGAATATATGGTGTCTTTATTATTTCAAAAATTGATTATTTGGTTATTAAATGCACGTCGCGTTGGTGACCTACGGGATAAGTAAGCCGGCCGCTCAGAAAGCAATGGCAAATACTGAGCGTAATCTTGCCAAGAAATCAACAACAGCGATAAAATGCTGGTGTTGACAACGATATCCTGTAAAGGATTTACGAAAAAAACAATATCCTTAGAATAGTTATGATATTCATGTTTGCATCCTACTTTCAACATACGAATGTGTGGAGTTTTTCTCCTCTTTCTTTCTTTCTTTCTTTCTTTCTTTCTTTCTTTCTTTCTTTCTTTCTTTCTTTCTTTCTTTCTTTCTTTCTTTCTTTATCTTCTTCTCCTCACACCTAGTATATCTCAAAATTTTTGTGTTTATATTGCTAACTTTGCTATTTAATATCGTATATCATCATCATGTGCCCTGCCAAAAGGGGTAGACACCCATGTCTGTCTACAGATGTTCCCTACCACTGATACTCTTCCATTTCACCGTTTTAGAGAATCAGGCATCATTTCCGTCTGTATGCCTCTGCCTGTTCTACCGCAGGCCTGTCCATTTTCCACGATGTTCTCCAATGACTCTCTTCTTATGTTATGACCAAAGGACATTGCTTGCCTCTCCCTTTTAGTTGTGCGTCATGTGATTTTGTCTTCATTAGCATTTTGTTGTTAATCGTTGTTAGTTACTTTGGCCGTCCAAGAGTTGTTGAGCTGAACTGAAGTAGGAACCGACAATCAATGCACTCAAGACATTCTCATACACGCTCCGTCCCCTCGTTCAACAGCCAGCGAAGAGTCACACTATTAATGGTCCCCTCCGCTATCTGATTGACAGTTTTCCTGGTCTTCCCTCTCAGTTTTGAGATTCTATCAGAACCCCTGCCAATCCCCGGCAATCTAATCTTTTCCACATACGGGTTCTCAGTCTGTACATCAACCTTCTCCACCTGGTCCCACAGGCGCAAGACCACCTCTCCCTTGTCCATAGGTAATCTACCAACAAGAGGTGCTTTCCCTGACATGCTATCAGTCTGTTCATTCCCTTGCACTCCCGATGGCTTGGGCAAAATGTCCATACAATTCTCACAATCTGTGACCTCTGAAGCGAGGTGAGCCATTCCACACGAAACAATTCTTTCTCCCACCTTACTAAGCATGCTCCTTGAGTCAGTAATGAAGATAGTGTGTGTTGCAGTAGTCTCCTGTAACCAACGGAAAGCTGCTGTGACTGCTTCCACCTCCATTCTCATGCTAGAGTTCGTTGCCGCATATGCCATACTCTCCTTTTTCAAGAATCGTCCATTAGACTTCGCAATTAAACCCCAACCACTCCGTCTGTTTCTCACCAGAATCTCCGCCGCCTCCAAGCCTCTTCTCAATTTGCTGACTGGCATTCCAAGATCCACTGCCGTACAACATGTAGGTTCGATACAGCATTTTAGTATTCAGTTTCTGACATTCAGTAAAGTGATTTATTACACCCGGTACTGTTCATCGTCTGAAGTGCAGCTTTTTACATGACCTATTCTGCGCTTAATTTATCTCAGTCGCGCATCTTTCATCTGATGTCATGCGTGTTCCAACATTTTTGAATATACTGACTTGGTTGAGCGTGTTCCTTTCTGATGTATTATCGTACTATGGTGTTATATTTTTCTTTGATTTTACCATAATCGTATATAGTCTTGATATTATTGACTTTATATTTGCAGTTACACTTGAGGTGACTTAAGGTCATAATTTTAAGACTGATGGTCGTAAACAAGAATGTTTATTCTTATGTTTGTTCTTATTACTGAATCCTGCTTTGCAATTCTCAAGGGCTGTCTATTTGTATTAAGTTTTCTGCTGTCTTAGATTCATTGTCTCGATAAGCTAGTGGCATCTACTAGTTGATTAGTGTTAATACCCTAGTCGGAGTGGGTTGGCCTGATGGCGAGGGACACTGGTAGTAGGGACAGCTAATCCACATGCAAACATCATTACAGTGGACTAGAAATAGTAGCAAGTGTATGGATTACGCTTGAGTTCAAAGCCAGCGTAACCCCCCCCCCCCCACAAGCCCCCCCCCCCCAAGGTGTTCATTGCCTCGGTACATATACTCAATTATTGGTAGTTATGGGGGGGGGGGGGGGGGGGGACTGAGTGATCTCGAGGTATGGTGTCTGCCGATGAGGCCGGGATTTTTTCACGTGGACTTCTAGTAACAAAATGTCCCCTGGTCTCTGGGTAGTGAGATCGGATGCCCGTGTCTATTGTTGTTCACGTAATAAATCCTTTGGCAGTTGGAAATCGAAAAAGAGTAGCCTAACGGCTCTGCCCGGGCAAAATTTCCAGTTAAAACTCTACCCAAAGTATTTCAGGATCCTCGCCGGTGCTACGGAGTTCGTGCACTGAGCTGAGATTCACCGGACTCGGGCTTGAGTTAGTAGAACGGAGCACTTTTGCGTTACACCCGTGTGCCGTGGTGTTGATTAGTCGACTAAACTAAACTAAACTCAGTTTTTGGTAGCTCTAATTGTGAGTTTTAATATCTTATTGTTGTTGTTATTGTATTACATTTGCTTTAGTAGTTTAAGTGTTAAATTGTCAGAGCTCACCGAACCATCTGTGTAGATAATCACATCACTCGAGTGAGCATTGTCCTGAATTAGTTGCTGGATTTCCACTTCTGTGGCCCCTGATGGCCACTCCCTGCACTCCCGGCTTAATGTGATTATAACTCTGCACAAGTCTGACTGTTCCGCTGGCACTCTGACCCACTCCTCTCCCGCCTAATGTTCTCCAAGGGGCACACCTGTCTGATCGTATCCTCCGCCTCAGCCATCCATGATTTCCCTCTTATCAGTCGCTGACCCTTAACTGCGTCCAGCGCCTCATGCAGTGGGTGGTCTGTGTCTGCAACTACTCTGAGGTATGCCTTCGCCTGCATCACCTTGAGCCTACCAGCAACAGTCGGCAGACCAAGGATGTAACGCATACACACTACTGGGGTGTCTCTAGTGCATCCCAGAATGACCCGCATAGCCTCGTTCTGTATGCGCTCTAACTTCACCAACTGACTCACTGAGACAGTGAGCAGACCTAATCCATATTCAATTACTGAGAGGATCAAGTGCTGGTATAGTGTGAAAAGCATTCTCTGCTCTATGTCCATTGCAGCCTAGTTTTAAGTGCATTGAGTCCCTTTTGAGTTCTTGTCACGACCGTCTCCACATGGTCCTTGAAGGATAGGCTCAGAACACAGATGGTTCGGTGTCAAGAGGTGAGAGAAGTGGCTGGGGGTTTATAGCCAAAGCTAATGGTCGATGTTTGGGACAGGAAAGCCTGGCATATGATACCACAACATCCACCTTAAAAATGGCAAGGCAGACGTGGTTGCGGCCTTGTGGGAGCACGTGCACACCTCGGAGGAGCAAATGGATTACCATGGTCTGGCAAGAATGAGACAACGAGGAGTGACAAAGGGATCTGGCCGACGCTCAACGCTCAAAGGAAAGGCGAGACGGACTTATAATCAGATTGCTACTGGTACTATTAGTGATGGAACTCTTCGCTGGCTGCTGAGGATGAGGACGGAGCACTTATGGGAATGCCCCGAATGCTGTGATGTCGATTCCTAAATCAATCAATCAATCAATTGTCAGAGCTCAGTATTTGCAGCCGAGTGTTCGTGGCGTGTTAGCAGAACTCATGGCAGATAACCCTTCATACGCAGCTTGCTTCATTTCTAGCGGGTTCATCCTCTACATCAGTCAGATGGACACTGGTAATACGGAAAGCTAACCCACACGCCAAAATCAGTCCAATGCACTAGAAGTAGCAACACGTATATGGTCTATGCTTGAGTTCAAACCAGAGATTGTTAAATTAGAACAAGGAGCCAAGTCAGGAATTCAGAGACAAGAAATATAGTCACTCTAATTCTAGACATTATCATCACGTGATTCACTTGTTTGACATATCTAAGGTTTATTTGAGAGAGAGGGTCGTCCTATAAAGATTATAAGCACGAGTACCTCAGGGAAATACATATTAGCACATACACACATTTCTACAGGAGATATGTTTTACAGAAAAGTAAACAATACAACTGGTAAGATCGAGGGGAACAGACCAAGGGGAAGACCTAGAAGCAAGTACCTGGATGGCTTGGCCTTGTGGCATGGTCGAGACAGAAACACGGAGCTGATCCACGACTCTGGTGATCGAGTGAGATGGCAGAACATGACCGCTCACGCTTACCGGCATGGCACATGATGGATGGATGGATGGATGGATGGATGGAAACAATAAATAGTCAGAATTACATGAAACAGAAGATGCTATCCACACTATATTCTATTGCATATTTCGCTGCATCTCGTCAGGTGTATACTGCAGAGTTAAATATCATGTGAAGTTAAAAGATGCATGATATTTTGGCTGGCATACAAAACATACATAGTCATTTATACTAATTAGATGTGGATCATTTATTATCAACACTGTAATCGCAGGGTAACTATAAAGTCTTTCTGTCTGCATAACTCAGGATTCAGACACCTGTGTTGTTTGTTCATCAAGAATGAATGAGGATGTCTATTCACTTCATCCAGTGGGGTTAAAAGTATGGAGCCGTGAACTCTAAGATGGCTCGTAAGCCATATTTTGGCTCGAAATGTTTTTTGACAATGTGGGCAAAGAATACTTGACGTTCCAGGAGGAGGATCTCATGCAGTGGTTTTTCTGTCCAGCCTTTTTTCCACAGCTCTTGCAGTTCTGTTTGCTTCACAAATGACTGCACCCTTATGTAATGATGTACGCTACGAATTTCGGTCTTTGACAGCAGTCTCCCAAGTGTCGTGATGAATTCCAAAAGAAATCTTCAGAGTGTCTTTAAAGCGTTTCCTCTGACCGTCGTGGGTGCGTTTACCACAACACAGCTCGCCCTAAAAAAAATTCGTTTAGGGAGCATGTGATCTGGCATGCGAGCCAAGTGACAAGCCTAACGAATCTGATTCTTCATTAATAGAGTGTGGATACTGGGCATTGACGCTATTTCTAGGACATCAGTATCTGGGAATCTTATCTTGCCATTTAATCTTCAATAGCTTCCTAATGCAGACTGTATGGAAGTAGCTTAATTTCCTAGCGTGTCGCTGGTAAACAGTCCTGGTTTCACAAGCTTATAGCAGTGTGGAAAATACGACTGCTTTGTAGACTTTCAGCTTTGTTTGCAGGCTTATTCCATTTCTGTCCCATACATTCTTGTTCAGTCTGCCAAAGGCCACGCTGACCTTGGAGATTCTTGCATTCACTTCGTCATCAATTGTAGCAGCTTGGGACACAGTGCTGCTAAGATAGGTGAATTTGTCCACAACACTTTAGTCTATGACCATTCAGCTAATTGCTTATGTCTCGGCATATTGTTGTAAATGTTCTGAAGCGATACGGCAATAAATTATGCAAGCTATTATTTGTGGCTTCTGTGTTTAGATGCAAGAAAAGAAGACAGTGTTTTGAAAATCGGATCCCCCAATGTTCAGCACAGCCACAGACAGTTTTCTCTATAATGATTAATGATCTCAGAGATGTGTTCACTGATATTGACAAATAAATTACCTATAATGTGCTGATGATGGCGCCATACAGAGGTAGGAAAAAAAACACACCTCAAAGTCTATATAAAGAACTACAGGTAAAGATAAACAAAGTTTAAAAATGGATGACAAAGTGAAGGTTTCAATTAAATGTAACAAAAACAGCTGGGATGGTATCCAGCAAAAGGTAGAAATGTCAAAATAGATTAATTAACATACACTGACATGGACAAAAACACAACCAGTGTAAACAGGCAGATATTTGTGGATGTCTCTGGATCAGCAACTTGACCGGAGAAAACAGATTACGTGGCATGTTTCTGCGGACCACTTCCTATGCTAGTAAATCTCAATGATGGTTGGGCTGCTTGCGATAAAACAATGCTTGAGCTCTGGTCATCATCATGTGCCTTGTCAGATAGCGTGGGTGTTAATGTTTCTGCACAGATCGCGGTCCTCGGTGTTAAGGATCAATTATGTTAATGCTATTCCTCCAGGCCAACGTCTTAGATCACCCAACATCATTTCTCTAGGTCTGCTTCTGCCTCTTATTTCATTCCTCGCGATGTTTTCCAAAGACTCGCCTCTCATTGTATATGCTCTGTGCGACGTTTTCGGCAGTCCGTTCTATGGAAAGAAGACCGAAGCAATGAAGTCGATCCTACTGCCTTTAACCCCTTTTTGATGAGTTGGCTGATGAGACTGAATATAATCTGGAGACAAAGACAAATGAACAAACAGTATGCGAACTGACAAATGTCGGAACATGGGGTCAGGGTTCAGTCTCTCACTTTCAATAATGCTGTCGTCGGAACAGAGTTCGTGCAGTTCTGCTCGCACCCCGTTGACGTTGTTGAGAACCGTGTCTATGGTGTGCACGATGTCTTCAGGGCAGCCTCGCTTCAAGTTGTTGACACACGTCATGGCGCTTGTGTATGACCTGAGGTAGATAGAATTAAACATGGACAAATGTTTGATGACATGACACCTGTTATATAGGTAGACTGAAACATGGACAAATGCTTGACGACATGGGACCTGTTATATAGGTAGACTGAAACATGGACAAATGCTTTGACGACATGGGACCTGTTATATAGATAGACTGAAACATGGACAAATGCTTGACGACATGGCACCTGTTATATAGGTAGACTGAAACATGGACAAATGCTTGACGACATGGGACCTGTTATATAGGTAGACTGAAACATGGACAAATGCTTGACGACATGGGACCTGTTATATAGGTAGACTGAAACATGGACAAATGCTTGACGACATGGCACCTGTTATATAGGTAGACTGAAACATGGACAAATGCTTGACGACATGGCACCTGTTATATAGGTAGACTGAAATATGGACAAATGCTTGATGGCATGGCACCTGTTATATAGGTAGACTGAAACATGGACAAATGTTTGATGACATGGCACCTGTTATATAGGTAGACTGAAACATGGACAAATGCTTGATGACATGGCACCTGTTATATAGGTAGACTGAAACATGGACAAATGCTTGATGACATGGCACCTGTTATATAGGTAGACTGAAACATGGACAAATGCTTGACGACATGGCACCTGTTATATAGGTAGACTGAAACATGGACAAATGCTTGATGACATGGCACCTGTTATATAGGTAGACTGAAACATGGACAAATGTTTGATGACATAACCTGTTATATAGGTAGACTGAAACATGGACAAATGTTTGATGACATGGCACCTGTTATATAGGTAGACTGAAACATGGACAAATGTTTGATGACATAACCTGTTATATAGGTAGACTGAAACATGGACAAATGTTTGATGACATGGCACCTGTTATATAGGTAGACTGAAACATGGACAACTGTTTGATGACATAACCTGTTATATAGGTAGACTGAAACATGGACAAATGTTTGATGACATGGCACCTGTTATATAGGTAGACTGAAACATGGACAAATGTTTGATGACATAACCTGTTATATAGGTAGACTGAAACATGGACAAATGTTTGATGACATGGCACCTGTTATATAAGTAGACTGAAACATGGACAAATGTTTGATGACATAACCTGTTATATAGGTAGACTGAAACATGGACAAATGTTTGATGACATGGCACCTGTTATATAAGTAGACTGAAACATGGACAAATGTTTGACGACATGGCCACCTGTTATATAGGTAGACTGAAACATGGACAAATGTTTGATGACATGGCACCTGTTATATAGGTAGACTGAAACATGGACAAATGTTTGATGACATAACCTGTTATATAGGTAGACTGAAACATGGACAAATGTTTGATGACATGGCACCTGTTATATAGGTAGACTGAAACATGGACAAATGTTTGATGACATGGCACCTGTTATATAGGTAGACTGAAACATGGACAAATGCTTGATGACATGAAAGCTTTAGATTGGTAGAAATACACATGGATAAATGTGTCTTGACACGAACGCTAGTAAACAGGTAGATTTAAACACGGGTAAATGTATCTTGACACTAAAACCGTAGAGAAGTAGATTTAAACACGGACACGTGTCTTGACATTAACACCGTAGACAGGTGGATGTAAACACGGGTAAATGTGTCCTGACACTAACACCGTAGAGAAGTAGATTTAAACACGGACTGTATTTGTATTGACACGAAGGCTGGTAGACAGGTAGAATTCAACACGGGCAAACTGTTGTGGACATGACAATTGTTAGATAGGTGGAATCAAACATGAACACATATTTGTTGGCATGGAACCTATCAGATAATCACACGTGTGGATAGCTCGATGGCATGATTACATGTTTTAGACAGACAAAGAAACAGACAACATGTTTACTGCAAATATCCGCTCAGGCGGACAGTGGCCGCAATTACACAATATATGAGTGGCAAGCTTTCAATCAAGAATCCAAAATTGAGAGCATCTTGATGGATTTCCCCCCAGGACATGCTGGTGTAGTTGGAAACGATCAGGCGGGTAGATTGGCCGGATCTGCATCCCTTAGTGGGGTATTGGTGTACGATAAGGCAGATGTGGTCGGCACCCTTTGGATAGTGCAGATGAACGGTTAGATCAGCACAGCTTGGAGAGAATGGTGTTGCAGGGAATGATCAGTGGATCTGGCAGAAGAACGGTTAGATCACCACAGCTTGGCGAGAATGGTGTTGCAGGGAATGATCAGTGGATCTGGCAGAAGAACAGTTATATCACCACACCTGGGAGAGAATGGTGTTGCAGGGAATGATCAGTGGATCTGGCAGAAGAACGGTTATATCACCACAGCTTGGCGAGAATGGTGTTGCAGGGAATGATCAGTGGATCTGGCAGAAGAACGGTTATATCACCACAGCTGGGAGTGAATGGTGTTGCAGGGAATGATCAGTGGATCTGGCAGAAGAACGGTTATATCACCACAGCTGGGAGTGAATGGTGTTGCAGGGAATGATCAGTCGATCTGGCAGAAGAACGGTTATATCACCACAGCTTGGAGAGAATGGTGTTGCAGGGAATAATCAGTGGATCTGGCAGAAGAACGGTTAGATCACCACAGCTTGGCGAGAATAGTGTTGCAGGGAATGATCAGTGGATCTCGCAGAAGAACGGTTATATCACCACAGCTGGGAGTGAATGGTGTTGCAGGGAAAGATCAGTGGATCTGGCAGAAGAACGGTTATATCACCACAGCTGGGAGAGAATGGTGTTGCAGGGGAATGATCAGTGGATCTGGCAGAAGAACGGTTATATCACCACAGCTGGGAGAGAATGGTGTTGCAAGGGAATGATCAGTGGATCTGGCAGAAGAACGGTTATATCACCACAGCTGGAGTGAATGGTGTTGCAGGGAATGATCAGTGGATCTGGCAGAAGAATGGTTAGATCAGCACAGCTGGGAGAGAATGGTGTTGCAGGAATGATCAGTGGATCTGGCAGAAGAACGGTTATATCACCACAGCTTGGAGAGAGTGGTGTTGCAGGGAATGATCAGTGGATCTGGCAGAAGAACGGTTATATCACCACAGCTGGGAGTGAATGGTGTTGCAGGGAATGATCAGTGGATCTGGCAGAAGAACGGTTATATCACCACAGCTGGGAGTGAATGGTGTTGCAGGGAATGATCAGTGGATCTGGCAGAAGAATGGTTAGATCAGCACAGCTGGGAGAGAATGGTGTTGCAGGGAATGATCAGTGGATCTGGCAAAAGAACAGTTATATCACCACAGCTGGGAGTGAATGGTGTTGCAGGGATGATCAGTGGATCTGGCAGAAGAATGGTTAGATCAGCACAGCTGGGAGAGAATGTGTTGCAGGGAATGATCAGTGGATCTGGCAGAAGAACGGTTATATCACCACAGCTTGGAGAGAATGGTGTTGCAGGGAATGATCAGTGGATCTGGCAGAAGAACAGTTATATCACCACAGCTGGGAGTGAATGGTGTTGCTGGGAATGATCAGTGGATCTGGCAGAAGAATGGTTAGATCAGCACAGCTGGGAGAGAATGGTGTTGCAGGGAATGATCAGTGGATCTGGCAGAAGAACGGTTATATCACCACAGCTTGGAGAGAATGGTGTTGCAGGGAATGATCAGTGGATCTGGCAGACATTCAAAATCCCGAGAAAGTCCAAACAGTCATATAATCAGACTACTACAGGTACTATTAGTATTGTGACTCTTCGCTGGCTGATGCAGATGAGGACGGAGCACGTATGGAAATGTCCGAGTGCTGTGATGTCGGTTCTTGATTCAACTCAACTCAGAAAAATTCAGTTCAGTTCAGTCGCGGTTCCAACATCACATCAACGGGTCGTCCCTATTATGCTCCGTTCCTGTGCCGGTGAATATCACATAAAATATTCCTCACTGCCCCATGCGAAAAGTGGAAAAGACAGGAGTCTCGACAAACAACAGCCCGCTAAGGCACACTGTGCATAATGCCGCCACCAGAATGTCACCACAAAAGTCCTCCACGAAACAGTCATTCTTGATGGAAGTGGCAGTCACTTTCCCATCCGAATTTTCACCTACAACTCAGCAAAATATATGAGTCTACAGGGACAACATTATCATTTGGTGGTTACATGAAAAGATACCTAAGACATAAGATTTAGATTCAAAGGTACTAATGTGCGTTGATAAAACTTTACAAAAGTTGACAAGAAGATTAACATATAGACTTAGTATTTGCTGTTCTATGTGAGTGTAATGTCCATTCCTTAAAGAAACATATTTTCCTGTCGAGGGGAAATATGTACATAAGTAAAATAAACCGACGAAACAACATCGAACATCGAAACGCATCATCATCATCATCATCATCATCATCATCATCATCATCATCATCATCATCATCATCATCATCATCATCATCATCATCATCATCATGTATGAAGTCAATAAATGTTGGCTACCATGCTTCGCTATCACACATGAGCACCAGTCTTTGATCAAGTATAATGTGCCCTTGTGCAGATTATGTGATTTGATCAAGTATAATGTGTCCTTGTTGTGCAGATTGTGTGATTTTATCAAGTATGTGTCCTTGTGCAGATTGTGTGATTTGATCAAGTATAATGTGTCCTTTTGCAGATTGTGCGATTTGATCAAGTATGTGTCCTTGTGCAGATTGTGTGATTTGATCAAGTATGTGTCCTTGTGCAGATTGTGTGATTTGATCAAGTATGTGTCCTTGTGCAGATTGTGTGATTTGATCAAGTATGTGTCCTTGTGCAGATTGTGTGATTTGATCAAGTATAATGTGTCCTTGTGCAGATTGTGCGATTTGATCAAGTATGTGTCCTTGTGCAGATTGTGTGATTTGATCAAGTATGTGTTCTTGTGCAGATTGTGCGATTTGATCAAGTATGTGTCCTTGTGCAGATTGTGTGATTTGATCAGTTATAATGTGTCCTTGCGCAGATTATGTGATTTGATCAAGTATGTGTCCTTGTGCAGATTGTGCGATTTGATCAGTTATAAATGTGACCTTGCGCAGATTATGTGATTTGATCAAGTATAATGTGTTCTTGTGCAGATTGTGCGATTTGATCAAGTATGTGTTCTTGTGCAGATTGTGCGATTTGATCAAGTATGTGTTCTTGTGCAGATTGTGCGATTTGATCAAGTATGTGTCCTTGTGCAGATTGTGCGATTTGATCAAGTATGTGTTCTTGTGCAGATTGTGCGATTTGATCAAGTATGTGTTCTTGTGCAGATTGTGCGATTTGATCAAGTATGTGTTCTTGTGCAGATTGTGCGATTTGATCAAGTATGTGTCCTTGTGCAGATTGTGCGATTTGATCAAGTATGTGTTCTTGTGCAGATTGTGCGATTTGATCAAGTATGTGTTCTTGTGCAGATTGTGCGATTTGATCAAGTATGTGTTCTTGTGCAGATGTGTGCGATTGATCAAAGTATGTGTTCTTGTGCAGATTGTGCGATTTGATCAAGTATGTGTCCTTGTGCAGATTGTGCGATATGATCAAGTATGTGTTCTTGTGCAGATTGTGTGATTTGATCAAGTATAATGTGTCCTTGTGCAGATTGTGTGATTTGATCAAGTATGTGTCCTTGTGCAGATTGTGTGATTTGATCAAGTATGTGTCCTTGTGCAGATTGTGCGATTTGATCAAGTATGTGTCCTTGTGCAGATTGTGTGATTTGATCAAGTATAATGTGTCCTTATGCAGATTGTGCGATTTGATCAAGTATGTGTCCTTGTGCAGATTGTGTGATTTGATCAAGTATAATGTGTCCTTGTGCAGATTGTGCGATTTGATCAAGTATGTGCTTTTGGCAGATTGTGTGATTTGATCAAGTATGTGTCCTTGTTGGCAGATTGTGTGCGATTGATCAAGTATGTGTCCTTGTGCAGATTGTGTGATTTGATCAAGTATAATGTGTCCTTGTGCAGATTATGTGATTTGATCAAGTATAATGTGTCCTTGTGCAGATTATGTGATTTGATCAAGTATAATGTGTCCTTCTTGTGCAGATTGTGTGATTTGATCAAGTATAATGTGTCCTTGTGCAGATTATGTGATTTGATCAAGTATGTGTCCTTG